>CM058044.1:68050270-68181663 GCA_030169165.1 Centaurea solstitialis | reverse complement strand
AAGCAAGTTAAGTGCTCAAATTGTGTACGTATTAGATTTTTTTTATGTCATCCTGTTAAGGTCTTCATTTATAAATATATATTAGTAATGATCATTTATATATTCATATTGATTAATTGATGATTATTTTTAGTAAAATATTTTATTAATAAGCATTGTTACTATATTACTAGTATTTGGCAATGTAAAAAAAGAAAAAAATATGAACTAAAAAGTTATGTTGATAAAAAAAATAGAAGCACTTCGAGATTCGTTTATAAAAATGTAGTTTATGTAAAATGAAAGTAAAATGTTTAATGTCCTAGTTATTAAAAGTTTTATAAAGTAATAATATGCTTAATTGTAATTTTATTGTAGTGTGTAATTGAGCATTGGGTATAGACTTGGGCTTATCGTAATTGACACCTATAAATAGGAGTCTAGGGTTTAGGGTTGGAATTATGAGAGTCGATTAAGGTGAATTATGTGTGTGTGCTTGTAACATCTAGAAAGCTGTACAATAAAACAAGCCGTTCATGATTTATATCTGATTTATCATATGAATCTCTATTGGACCAACCAATTAGGAAGTGGTTATGGTTGGGTCGTGGTCCTTTTCGGTTATGGATGATTTGGGTGGTTTTGTTCGTAAGTTTGGTAGCCGTGTCTCGTGGTTCTGGTGGTGGTATTTGTCAGGAGGTCGTACTTGGGTAGCGATGCATCTTGTCATTTTCGTATTTTAGGTTGCATCATAATATCTAATTTAACCTTAAACCTGTGTTTTTCCATCATTTGTGGTAGTTCTCCTATTCTCTAAGAGCTCATATTGCCACCACCTGGTTGGACTTTTGTGGCCAATGGTAATTTGTTCGTGGTTTCGGGATTTCGTGTTGGTGTGTCGGTTGAGGTTGGTTTCGAGTTCACCGGGTGACTGCCTTTAAGTGGCTTGAGGGTTTTTGGTTAGGATAGACGGATTCGTCTTTGTGTTGCTAATCTCGGGTATATCGGTTAGGATTTTCGTAGTTAAAATTTTATGTATTTTCGTTGTAATTTCTAGCATCTTGCTAGTTTTTTAATATATTGTTGTTCAAAAAATAATAAATTTTGTCTATTTTAACCCAAAATAGATCAAAATTTAGATAAACATTCAATTTATACCTTATAGACTCAATCTTCCAACTTTTCACATTAGTCATAAATGTGGAACAATGGAGAATTCACCATAATTCACAATTTGATGAATGTTTGTTTCTCATTGTATCATCTCATTATTTTAAGGTCTTCCTTTATAATATATATTGCAGCAAGTTAAATGGTTTGATTCTTTACATATTAGGTAATTTCCCATTTTTTATATACTCAAACTTGTGTTTTTTTAACTTATCATTTCACCATGGATGTTGGATGACCAAAGCAAACCAAATTAAAATTTTAAAATACTAAAAGCAAAATAATATCAAATATTTTAAAAATATTAGACCAAAGATAAACATATATCATTTGTAGTTAATTTTTACATATTAATAACTGTTTATAATGAACTAATATGTTGACATTTAAATAAAGAATAATTATATAATCCAAAAATGGATCAAATTTTAGATACACATTCAAGCCTTGTTTTATCAAAAATTTGTATATTAATTTGATATTTCAACTTTTCACTTTTGTCATCAAATGTAAAAGAATGGAGAGTTCACCATAAATTCACCATTTGGCGAATATGAACTTCTTATTGTACCATGTTATCATCTTAAGGTTTTTCATTAGAGATACATGATGTATTTTGTCATGTAAACAAAGACTAACTATTTAACTTAAAAATGGATCAAAATTTGGATGAACATTCAAACTATATCTTATCCTTTATATACTGATCACTTGATCTTCCAACTTTTTTTTCTTCTGTCACCAATATGGGAAATAAAGAATTCATCACAATTCATCATTTATAAATTTTGTTGTTCTCGTATTATATCATCATCTTAAGGTCTTCAATTATAGATATATGTATGCTACTTATAATGATTTGGAGGAAAGGAAAGGATTTGGAGGGATATATGTGTTTTTGAGTTTTTTAAAGGAAAGGAAAGGATTTGGAGGGATTAGGAAGGAGAACTCTCCCTTATTTTTCTCTTTAAAGTTATCGTTTTCTTTCCTTCCAAAAGTGGGATGATTTGAAAGGATAACTCTCTCATTCCATTTATTTTCCTTTCCTCTCCTTCCCTTTCTCTCGTTTAAATTTTAAACTCTAGAACAGAGCGTTAGGGAACTAAATTAAAAATTTTAGGTGTATTTTTTTAGTTAAAACAATAGAATTTTTTATCTCTTTAAACAACAACTTAATTAGTTGTTAGTAAATATCATAATTAGATAGAAACATTTTTTTCCAAATTCAAATCTAGAACTTCTACTCCAAAAAGGATAATCCCTCTACCAATTACGCTAGCTCCAATTAAAACAATAGAATTAATTCACCAAATATAAGAATACTTCTTGAAACCATGTGTTTCACATGTTATGGATGTAGCTGCGGTCCACGTTTTTCATGGACGTGTCTAATTCTATGTCACATAAAAACAAAAATTATCAAAAAGTTTTAAGATGGTCTTTTATAAAATAGAATACGTTACCATTTTCAAATAATAATATATCATTGGTGTATTTTAATATAATACTTTTGAAAACTTATTTCAAAATAGAGTAAATTATGGATTTGGTCCCTGTGGTTCTCGTTTTTCTACTACTAAGGTTCCTAAACTAGAGAAATTATGGATTTGGTCCCTGTGGTATTCAATTTTGCACTACTAGGGTCCCTCTCCTTAACTTTGTTAACGGAGACTCCGTTAACTCAGAAGTATTAAAGTCATTTTATATATTTTTATATTAAATTATTTTATTATTTATTTATTTATTTTTTTTTTTTCCCTTTTTTATATAATAAGGACTCCCTCTCTATCTATACGTATCATCCTACAACCCTATGTCTACCATCATCGTCATTCTTCAACCCTCAAAACAACTGTTGAGCTGTAGTGCTTTGAAGAAGTGTAGAGCCTTTGTCCCCGAATCTGTGTCGAAGAATCTCCGAGGATTCGCCGAAAATTGCAAGCCGGTTGAGTTTTTGATGAGAGAGAGATAGAGATGTCGCAGGTCTGGGAAGACGGGGTTTTCAAATCTGCAGGTTCATTTTTTTGCTCTGGTTTGAATCAGATAGGGTGTCAAGGTAGGAAGGGAGGGGTCACGGTGATAAAGACGACCGGAGGATGAGTTGAAGGGTGGGTTGCCATCGGAGGATGGTTGTCGCCGGAGGGTAGGTTGAGGGTTGAAGGATGACGATGATGGTAGACATAGGGTTGTAGGTAATGATACGTGGAGAGAGAGAGAGAGAGAGAGAGAGAGAGAGAGAGAGAGAGAGAGAGAGAGAGAGAGAGAGAGAGAGAAAGTCCTTATTATATAAAAGAGAAAAAGAAAAAAAAGAATTTAATATAAAAATAGATAAAATGACTTTAATACCCCTGAGTTAACGGAGTCTCCGTTAACAAAGTTAAGGAGAGGGACCCTAATAGTGCAAAATTGAATATCATAGGGACCCAATGCACAATTTCTTTAGTTTAGGGACCTTAGTACACTAGTACAAAAAGTCACATTTGTCACGGTTAAAAACCGTGGCCATAGGCCTTTGGTCACAGTTTTTTTTTTCAATCAAAACGTAGCCTATTCTTGCATGACCATTGATACTCTTTTCGCCACATTTAAAAAGGTGTCACCATATCAAATGAAAACCATGGCTATAGCGTAAAAAACGTGGCTATAAATGGATATAATATTCATGGTATTGGAGCATTTTTACTCTAACCATGGCAATAAACTATTTAACGCCACCCAAACGCACATTAAATGTGGCTATAAGGTATCTTTTGGTCACATAAAATAAATAAAACCATGGCAATAAACGATTTATCGCCACACAAACGCATGTTAAATGTGACTATTAGGTACCTTTTGGTAACATAAAGTAAATAAAACCATGGCAGTAAACGATTTATCGCCACACAAACTCACGTTAAATGTGGCTATAAGGTATCTTTTGGTCACATAAAATAAATAAAATCATGGCAATAAATGATTTATCGCCACACAAACTCATGTTAAATGTGACTATTAGGTACCTTTGGTCACATAAAATAAATAAAACCATGGTAGTAAACGATTTATCACCACACAAACTCACGTTAAATGTGACTATTACGTACCTTTTGGTCACATAAAATAAATAAAACCATGGCAATAAACGATTTATCGCCACACAAACTCACGTTAAATGTGACTATTAGGTACATTTTGGTCACATAAAATAAAGAAGTCCATGGCAATAAACTACTTATGGCCACCAAATTTATTTTTAAGGTGGCCATAAACTACTTAACGTCACACAAATTTTGTATTAATCATGACCAATTCGTAACATATGGTTACCATAGATGTTGGAACCGTGGCTATTGATTATATTTTGGTAACATGAAATAATTAAAACCGTAGTGATAAACTTGTTATCGCCACACATATTCTATGTTAACCATTGCTAATTGATAACATTTGGTCATGCTAAATTGCTAGAAAGGTAGCTATCGATTAACTTATAGTCACATGAGTTAACTAAAACCGTGACTAAATTACTTATAGTCACTTGAATTATATAAAACCGTGACCATAAATTATTTATAGTCATGAAATCTTTACATTAACCGTGGCCATTTCATAACATATGGTTACGGTGATTTGTTAAAACTCGTGGCTATTGTTAGCCTTTTAATTACACAAAATAGCTAAAACCGTAACCATACACTATTTATATCCACACAAATTTTATATAACTATAGCCTAATACTGAGATACGTCTACATAAGATTGTTAAAACCATGACTATTGATAACGTTTTTGTCACACAAAGCAACTAAAACAGTGATCATATGTTACTTATAGCCACATAAATTTCGTATTAAAACAATGATTTGAAAAATCAAATAAGAATATTATAAGAAAAATAAACATTAAACTAATATTGATGATCATATGAATAATGTACAAGAAGACCAATAATAAACCTACCACCGCTAACTCTACAATAGGTTAGACCTTTTTTTCATTAAAACTACTGTTTGTATGCTCCTCCAGCTTGGGTATCTAGTTGTTGGTTGAATTGTGTAGTCCATTTCTCTTTGTGATACCTGCAAATGAATAGATTTTACGTGAAGATTCATACCTTCATGTTCAATTCTTGACTTGGCAAAGATGAAAACCATGGTCTATGTCCTGGCATATAATACGTACCTCTCCATTATCCAACTAAAGAAAATAAGGTTCAATCACAAACATACTTCCATCATGCACAATTTCCACATTGAATCTCCTCTCCATTTCCATCGTTGGCGACAAGTAATTGCTAAACAACAAAAACAGAAACTAATGGTGCACTCTTTTTGCATTTTAGCAAAGAACTTACAATGAGGTTTGCACTTAAAAGCAAACTTACCATGGATCAAAAAAATTAATGAATTAGACATAAAAATATAAGCATTGTCAGGAATTAGTGGCTGACTCGTAAAACCTACACAATTAATAGATAAAAAGGGAAAACTAATCTCTTGTAAGGTTAAAACAAATATTTGTACCTGTTTTAGTAGCCGTTTCTAGTAACTCCCTGTTCATCAAACAAAAAATAGAATTAATAAAACCTCATTGACAATATCTAGAAACAACAAAATTGTAGGTGAAAGCAAAATTCAACAAACTAGATTAAGTAGTTGTTTACCATCCTTATTAACCTTCTTTTTTTTTTTGGAAGAGGTATCCCAGACCACATTGGGCCCAGACTAATCCTCAGCAATTTTGGGCCGAAGCCTGACACCATCCTTATTAACCTTATTTGGTAACATTCTCAGAAATCAAAATGCCTTACGTACCCAGTAAGATTCTCCATCCTTACTTGCCATTTACCGGCTCTGTAATTATGCCACATACCTGCTATGTAAATTTCCCTTTGTATCTTTTAGCAAATCTGCGTTACTGAGAAGAGTTTCCTATCAGCGCATTAATCTCTTTCATATTCGATATGCCAAATGCATTTGAATCTCAAGATGCAATCTGTATAATTTGAGAAAAATGATGCCTAGGATTTATGAACTTCTAAAATTGGGATTATGCAACCATTTTAATATATTTGTTACTATGGCCTTAAAAACTCTCTGCCCCAATAATTAGCAAACAAAACAAAATTAAGAGTTTGTATAGTATCCTAATCAAAAAGCACTACAGCACTACAAATCTAGTATCAAAATATGAACAAAGACATAATTCTAAAATTTTGCATTTACAATTATTAAGAACAATACATTACAGCCTAGCCCCACTGCAACTTGAACTCGATTATCAACCAGCTCGACTTTTAAAGCATCAAAACACATTTTTAAACCATGCAAAGGACTCATACATAGTAAAGAGAGACGTTGATTGCATAACAACATAAAATATGACCTAGTATTTGAAAAGAAAAAAAAAAAAGACTTGTGCCTACCTTACTACTTCCAATTTATGCCGCTCTCAAATTTCGTTTGATTCTTTCTTTGTGCCGTACGAGAAACCCTTACGATCGGCTCCATTTGTGGCTGACTAGTCGAAACCCTAGAAAGAAAAGATGAACAGAAATTAAAATCAGGGAAATCAATTGTATAAATAAAATTTTGGAAAGAAGAGGGAAACTAATTTTATGGTAGTGAAATTGAAATCAATAATATGGAAAAAAAGAGGGAAACTAATTTTTAGATAAGGAAATTGAATTGAAATTTAAAATGAATATGCGAAAGAAGAGGGAAACCAATTTAGAAAAATAAGGATGCAGGAATCGGTAAGCTAAAAAAGAAAATTCGGAAGGAAAAATAATAATTAACTATCGATAAGGCAAATATCAATTAGTATTAATGTTATTATTTGTTTGTTTATTTACCTGTTTCTTTTTAGGTTTAAAAAGTAATTACCATTTAGTATTTCTTATTTAATTTTTACATTAAAATAAAAAATCTTGTATCTGAAATAATAACAAATGAATAAGAGATACAGCTTCTAAGAACTAAATTTAATTATAACAAATGATATATGTATTTTGTGTAGATGCCTAGAAAATTAAGATAAAAAATAACATATAAGGGTGAGATTCGTGAAAATAAATCTTAACTTTTTATCTTTTTTAATCTTACTTTTTTCTGTGAATTATAGCTTAGAAAAAAAAAATCTAGTGTATCATTCGCGATGAATCTCATTTTAATGTTCGTCCACTTCTCATTCAGTAGTTAAATGAGAACTAATAAGTAATCCTAGGGTATGCTACGAAATGAAAAATGACGGAGAATATGAATGGGAACAAATTTTCATTCCCCAAAGTTAATTAAGGTTATGATTGGCAAACTAGCTACTAAGCTAGCTAGTTATTGATAAGTCAGCTAATAGCTGATAAACTAGCTTATGAAAAAATTATGTTTGACAAAAACTAGCTTATGGATATGTAAAATGACCAAAAAAAATATATTAGGATATAATAAATAATATTAATACGTATAATTGAAAAAAAAAACTACAAAAATGTACACAAAAAATAAATTAACTTATAAACTACTTTTTGTCCATCCAGTTAGCTTATAAGCTACTTAATACCTCTAACCAAACACCCCATTTGTTCTTTATGCGGCTAAAAACAAATTTGACTGGTCAAAATAAAAGGTTGTCCCAACAATAGGCGTAATTTCATGTTTTTATACAAATAGATGACAAATGGGTTTGTATGTCAAGGCATGTTATTCATATATATGAACTATAACTAATATAATTCACATGTTAACTACATTTATATTATTCATATGTAAACTAGTGTAATTTCCATATTAACTATTTTTAACTAATTCATATATAAACTATATATTTATATGAATCTATGTAATTTGTATATTAATAATTTCAAACTGATTCACATATGAACCTGTTATCTCAAAAAATAATTTCAAACTAATATAATTCACATATGAACTATTTTTTGAGAAAAAGATGGGTGTAACCACCTATTTATTGTATCGGTTGGCTCATTTTAAGATAACGGTTTGAATTAGTTTTTCGATTCTTTATTTTTGAACTTTCTTTACATAAAAAAAATTAAGTGAAAATAGCAAGAAAAGATTTGCACCTTTAATCATATAACTAATCGTATGTGTTATGTATATTTCTATATTCATTGATAAATTTCACTGAAACATGTTTAATGGCAATTACCACATTCATCAATGAATATATTATATTCATTGATGAATATACTTAATATAATTACACTAAAAATTAGTTTTACAATTCACATTATATTTTGGGGTTTTATTTTAAAACCTATATATATAGGGTCACGTTTAAATGTTAATTCATATTTTATTGTAAACGTAAGAACTATTAGTATCGCGTTACGTGGCAATATTCAATTTAAATATTTATACTTTATTCAGACTGAATAAAACTTTATTCACCTTTGCATGATATTCATACTGAATAAAGCTTAGCTAGATGCTAATTCAAATTGGCATGTGACATGATTTTGTTGGTTCTCACATTCACAATGAAAGATGAGTTGACATTTGAACTTTTCTCCCTCCCTCTCTCTCTCTCTCTATATATATATATACACACACACACTGAGAGAGAGAGAGAGAGAGAAGGGAAAACTTTAAAAAAAACAAAAATTGAAGAACATTCTTATAGTCTTCCATCTGGAACATATGCACTTGTGCGTAGAACTAAATAAAGTTTTTTTTTATATGAACATGTGCATTATGCACATATGTATAAACACCTGTGCGTTTTACAAATTACGTCTATGCACAAATACATATAGTCTAAATGGAGGGCTATGAAGGTGTTTCTTGGTTTTTCGTTTTTTTTATGTTTTCCCTTAAACCTATATATATATACTAGTTTTGATCCCGTGTAATACACGGGATAATTTCAATAAATTAAGTCATGCCAAAAACCTTATATTACAAATATGAATTGTTGTGCTATTGATCTTTTAACATCAATATTATTTTTTATTAAATACATTAATTATATTAAAAAAAGTACAAACTTTATTTATTTTTAATTTAATTCAATCGATATCAAATTATCAACAACGAAAATATAACAAAGACATTTTATAGATCAAACTATAAACTATCTTTGACTTTAAAATGACGTTAATATACTTTCACATATAAAGAGAAAGGTATACATACAAAAGTGTACTTGAATTGAAATATAATAATGGATACGTTTAACAATAATTTGTTATAAAAATATTAATTAACTATTATATTAAAACTCAATGATTATCTTCATTATATTTAAAATGAAATATTTATTTTCTATTTGATGACGTTTATCAATTAGTTACATGAACACAAATATAAATTATTATATAATGTGGAGAAGAAAACTTAGTTATGCTTCTCCTGATGTAGATCAAAAAACTAAAAAAAAGTAAATCAGGAGAAAATCAAACCATATGATTTAGTTCATCATAAGAAAACAATGACACAAATTTTCTTACCATTCTTCAAATAATAAAAAAACAAATAATAAAAAAAATTATGCATAATGTTCTTCGAAAAAATGGTTGACGAACTTACCTAAGACGTTTGCAAAAAGAGTAATGGAGGAACTTGAAAAATTAAAATGGAAAATGTAAGGTTTATACGGTTTTTGTTGAATCTGCTTAGTATTTAAATATCAATTTAGGGAGAGAGATAGAGATATAGATGACTTCATGCCAATAGATAGAGATAAAGATTGTTATATTTAATAGATAATTTTGGATTTAATTTTTAATAATTTTAAATTTTTAAATTTTAAATTTTGGATTTAGTTCATCATAAGAAAACAATGACACATATGCATATGATGTGGCAATGGCTCACCAGAGCGCGACACGTGTCAATGAGTTACTTAGAGCGCGACACGACGTTTGCAAAAAGAGTAATGGAGGAACTTGAAAAATTAAAATGGAAAATGTAAGGTTTATACGGTTTTTGTTGAATCTGCTTAGTATTTAAATATCAATTTAGGGAGAGAGATAGAGATATAGATGACTTCATGCCAATAGATAGAGATAAAGATTGTTATATTTAATAGATAATTTTGGATTTAATTTTTAATAATTTTAAATTTTTAAATTTTAAATTTTGGATTTAGTTCATCATAAGAAAACAATGACACATATGCATATGATGTGGCAATGGCTCACCAGAGCGCGACACGTGTCAATGAGTTACTTAGAGCGCGACACGACGTTTGCAAAAAGAGTAATGGAGGAACTTGAAAAATTAAAATGGAAAATGTAAGGTTTATACGGTTTTTGTTGAATCTGCTTAGTATTTAAATATCAATTTAGGGAGAGAGATAGAGATATAGATGACTTCATGCCAATAGATAGAGATAAAGATTGTTATATTTAATAGATAATTTTGGATTTAATTTTTAATAATTTTAAATTTTTAAATTTTAAATTTTGGATTTAGTTCATCATAAGAAAACAATGACACATATGCATATGATGTGGCAATGGCTCACCAGAGCGCGACACGTGTCAATGAGTTACTTAGAGCGCGACACGTGTCAATAAGTTACTCTTTTATTATATATAGATATGTGTGTGTAGCCATAATTAAGCAAGAACTTAAAATATTATGATAACGATGAAAATTTATATTTGATGACACTGTCTTATATTTTTTTTTCTTGTAAAGCTAGAACTTATTGATTAAGATATAAATTAATGTTCTATATTATACTAAAGACAAGTACATAAAAGGTCACTGTTGTAAATAACTATGTTAAAATTGCTAAAAGTATTTTGTATTTATAATATGGAGTAACTATGCTATCTCCATATTAATATAGTTTACAATGTTAAAATTATACGGAAAATTTTTATCCGGAAATAACATATTATATTTTAATTGTATATACCATACATTTATAACCCAGAACCCAACCCATGACCCGCTTTGTAACCCGCGCTATTTCCAATTCCAATGTTACATATTTGGTCCCTGAACTTTTCAATATTTCATTTTACGTTTTAGTCATATGTGATGTATCGGCTAAAATATGTTAGAAAAATACGTTTTAATTTTAACAAGTTACGCCATTATATTCGTATCGTTGATACGATCGAAATGAGCCTAATATCGAATATTTTTTGATGTAGTTAACCTTACATATTAGGCCTCTAAACTTAGAATTTATAACGTTTATTCATTTTATATCTTTTACTTTTAAATATTTCATTTTACGTTTTAGTCATATATCATGTAGGTGTACAAATTTTCCAACCACGAAAAGTATTTATAGAAAAATATCATCTTATTAATTTGCTATTGTCATCATATATATTTTGTAACTATAACAAAGACACAAATTTTCTTTTGTTGAGTTGGTTAGTTTGTTGCTTTTCAAAGTTGGGGTCATGGGTTCAAATCTTGTTATAGTAATATTTATATTTTTTAGCTTTTAATAACATATTTATTATCTTTCTAAAAAAATTCTAATAACAAGACTCGAACACAAGACTTTTTATTAAAAAATCTAAGACGCAACCGACTAAACTAATATTAAGTTTGTAAAAAAAACATCTCTATATATGTTTCTTATAGTCAAATGATGCTACCATTTGAAATTTTCTTTTGTCCACCTTTGCAAATGGGACTTGATTTCATCACCGCTCCCAGTTAACTAGCAAAAGAGAAATACAATCCCAACAAAAGAAATATCTCCTACAATGATGTCTAAGCAGTTACGTAACCCATCAGTCGAATCAGTTGACTCGTTAATCCAAACTGGTCTACTACGGGGCCTCCATAATCGGTCAACTAACCATGCCCAAAGGCTCAAAGGTTTACTCTATATTACTATTACTATAAATATATACTTTTATATACACACTAAGTCATATCCATTCCCCTGACCCGTCGTAACTGGTTATAGGCCCAAACGGTGTATCTTTTTACCATCTCTATTGCTAACCAAGTGACTCGATACAAATTACCTTATATATAGTTACGATGAATTTGTAACACCATGAGGATTGATTAGATGTAGGTCTCTAGTGGAGAATCTAGAACAAAAAACCACCTGGTTCCGTAATTAAGTTTAGCCGAAAAAAATATCATTAAAAGTAAAAATCAAACATATATCCAATAATGTTATTAAAGTTCTTACAATTTAAAGTTTTGATTTTGAGTTTTAAACAAACCTTGGTTGTCACTACAATTGGAAATCGGATTGCGAATTGGCAAGTAGAAGTTGGAGGAGATGAAGCGCCGTGTCATACGTTTCAGTATACGGTCGTGGTTTATTGTTTAGTGTGGCTTCTTTTTTTAGTATTTGGGTCAGACTTAAAATTGTTGAATCTTAAACAAAAATTTAAAAAACTATTAATAATGTGCACAAGCAGAATCAAAAACCGTGACCTCTTATATATAACACAAGGTGTTATCCAACACACCACCCTAGTCTTTATGTTTCTTTAAGCTGCTTAATAAAATTTTAAAGTAGTTTCTATTAATTTTTTAAGATAAGTTCCAAATTTTTTCTATATAACTTATAATAAAAAAAAAATTAACTTCGTCCTTGTAAATCACACATATATAAAAAAATCATTGTTGTAAACTATTTATAGCTATGCAATTTTTTTAAACATGACCATTGCTTACCTAAGGCTATATAAATTTATTTTAATCGAAACCTTAACCATATTTATTGCCATTCAAATTGATATTTGCAGTGAAAAAACTATGACATATAGTTATGTTTCAGTTTATGATCGTGAACAAAGTTTTATTTGTCTCCCAAAATGATAAAAACCATGTTCAATTTACATATAATTCAATTTTAAAACTATAACTATTCGTTGACTTTTAATTATTCACAATAATAATAATATCTTTTAAATACATATGCTTATTTTAACCATAACCTTAGCTATATTTTTAGCCATATAATTAAATTTCATGTTATGCAGGATCAAATCATAAAATATAGTACATTTTTTCTTTAGAACTGTAGCTGATAGTTTTTTTTTTTCAGACACAAAAAATAAAACAAACCATGGCAAATACATGATATATAATTACACTTAAATTTTACAAAATTTGGCTATTAATTAACTTCAAGTGACAAAATAACAAAATTGTGACAATAAATGGCTTATTAGTCACACGAACCAAATTGTTAAAAACATGACTACTGGTTACTTTTTTGGCCACCGACTTATTATGAACGTGACCTAAACTATAATTATAACCACACAACTTTCATACGAAGGTTTGCCAATTCATGATCTATACCTACGCTTAATTCATAAAACCATGGCAATTGGTTACTTTCTGGTCACGCAAGGTAACTAATATTGTGGCCATAAATACCTTGTCTTTTGGTCACATTTAACAAGTTTTTGTGACAACAAATAATTTTCTTTTAGCCACAAAAAGTTAGCTTCATGTGGCCGTATGTCTACCTATGGCCACGAGACCATAACCGTCACAACATAAGGTCATGGTTAGATAAAAACCGTGACTATATGCCTATATATGGCCACGGTTTGTGACTCTTTTTTTTTTTGAAGGAAAACCGGCAATATTATAAAAGAACAGAAACAAGTACACACCAAGGACAAGCCCCAAGGTTAGCCACTAAAAATCAAGCAAGCAAGTAACCAACCATACAGAAAACCAACAAAGAAACACACAACCCACAAAGGACTAAGAAAGCAGAAACCAACAAGACCCGCGATCAAGGAATAGCATCTATCTCCTCAAAAGTGTTCCAGGCCATCCGAAGAAGAACCACTTCTCTAATCTCTTTGACAACTTGAATAGCAGATCTACTCTTGTTATCAAAAAGTCTTCTATTCCGCTCCCTCCATATGCAGTACACAGTTGCTTGCAAAGCCAACTTTTGCTCCTTTCTCCTTGGCCCACGGCCCTGTTGAAACTCCTCACAGATATCACGCCATCGTTCAGCAAATCCAAAAAGTCTTGTATCTCCTTTAATAATTCGCCATATCCCCAATGAAAATCTACAAAGGAAGAATAAGTGATCATGGCTATCCATACAGTCATTACAAAAAGGGCATTTCATATCCGGAGGTTCATGCTTCCAAACTAGACGGTCTTGTGTAGGAAGACGTCCATGACAGGCAGTCCAAACACAGAAAGCATGTTTGGGAATACACCCTTTAAACCAAACCTGCTTCGTCCAATTCACCGTATCAAAACTCCCACAAAGATCCTTATAAGCAATCGACACAGCAAACATACCCAAGGATCCATCTAAGCTTTTCCACTCCACCCGATCATTCGAGCCAACATGTAAAGGAGATATTATACAATGATGTAAAGCCGGGCAGATCTGCGTCCAGGTGCAAGGCCAAGCATTCTCACAATTACTAATAACCTCACGGGCCGTAGAAAGTTGTGAAAACCCCAATCCCGAGAAGCGTCTATAAGGAATGAGATCCATAAGGGGGCCACAGTCCAACCACGCATCAGACCAAGCACAAGTTGATTCCCCATCCCCCAGGCGATGAAAGATAAATCTCCGAATATGAGGACGAAGATCAAGAAGCTTCCTAAAAATCCATGACCAGGTTTGTTTCGGTACTAACCTCCAAATCGAGCCTCCTTGGATGTAATTTATACGAATCCAATCAACCCAAAGCGTAGGCCGAGAGACAAGAATATCCCACAAATGTTTGGTAACCATAGCTCTATTCCAAACTGCAAGTCTACGTATACCCAAACCTCCATTTTCAAGAGGTCTACACACCATATCCCAAGAAAGCTTACATTTACCTTGTACCGATTCCCCTTGCGCCCAAAGAAACTTCCGAAATAGCCCCTCTAGCTCATGAATGATCCCAGAAGGAAGTAGGAAAACAGACATCTAGTACAACTGTAAAGACTGAAGTACTGATGTAATTAACAACTTTCTGCCTACAAAAGATAAAGCTTTATTTTTCCAATTGTGGATACGCATTTTAACCTTCAAAAGCAGCCCCTGGTAATCCTCAAGCTTCAACCGATAAGGAGATAAAGGAACCCCTAAATATCGTATTGGAAACACACCCGCATTGAAAGGTAGCAAATTGAGGATTCCATCTCTAACATCGTGGGGTACATTAGCAAAGAAAACTTCACTTTTCTCTATGCTTGGCGCCATACCTGACCAACTACGAAACATTTCCAAAGCTCGCTTAACTACATCCACCGAAGCGAGATCTCCACGTGTAAAAACGAACAGATCATCAGCAAAGCATAAGTGGGAAATTTCCAAAGCTTCACACCCATCATGAAATCCAAATTGCATACCCGCAAGCTGAATACATCTTCGCATAGCCATGGAAAAACCCTCCATGACTAAGGTGAAGATATAAGGAGAAACAGGGTCCCCTTGCCGCAGCCCTCTAGCTCCTTTGAAGAAGCCAACCGAAGCTCCATTAATTGCTAAAGAAAAAGAAGATGTATTAAGCATCTCTTCTATCCACTTCACTAACACCGGATGGAACCCCAACCCTGTCAACATAGCAAGGATAAATTGCCAATCAACCGTATCATAATCTTTTCTGATGTCTATCTTGAAAGCACAACGCGGCGGACCTACGGTTTTATGATACCCCGAAACAAGCTCGTGTGCCAGCATAATATTATCTGAAATCCTCCTCCCAGGTATAAAGGCCGATTGACTTTTGCTAACCAGCCTATTCAACACCGGTTTCATACGTTCTGCGATGATTTTAGAAATGCACTTATAAAGAACTGAGCAGCACGAAATTGGTCTATAGTCACCTACCCTCGAGGCATTCGGGTTCTTAGGGATCAAACAAATCAGCGTATG
This sequence comes from Centaurea solstitialis, assembly GCA_030169165.1. Classification (NCBI taxonomy): domain Eukaryota; kingdom Viridiplantae; phylum Streptophyta; class Magnoliopsida; order Asterales; family Asteraceae; genus Centaurea; species Centaurea solstitialis. The sequence goes on along the minus strand of CM058044.1, from coordinate 68,165,721 downwards.
ATTAATCTCCTTAAGAATCCGACCAGAGTAGAAGAAATTGTGCACAGCCGTAGTGACATCTTTACCAACCACATCCCAAGCACTTTTAAAAAACTTTGAAGTAAAACCATCCGATCCAGGAGCTTTGTCATTACCGATATTGAATAACGCTGATTTTATGTCCTCATCCTGAATGGGTCGAATAATATGAAGTGCCTCAGACAAAGACAGAGTAGACTGAAACATCGAATCCATCATATCTGGGCAAACCGTAGGATCACGAGTGCCAAGCATCTGCTGAAAATGCGACAAGAAGGTCGGACCCACATCATCTCCTGTCATATAATTTCCCTGTTGGTCAAAAATCGCATGAATAAAACTCCGACCTCTTTTTTCCTGAACACACTTGTGAAAATACTTAGTGTTCATATCACCCTCCTTTAACCATTGGACCTTGGCTCTTTGTCGAAAATATGTGTCCTCATCCAATTTTGCTTGGTGATAGGCAAGACACAAGTGAGCAAGATCCTCCTGTAGCTCACGGTTTGCTGGATCCAAATCAACCGAAGATTGAATAGCATCTAATTCAACCTTTAAAGCAACAACTCTTTTAGAAACATCCCCATACTTAGATCGAAGTTGCCTAAAAGGTTTTTTCAGCAATTTCAGACGAGAAGTAACCTGATGCATAAAGGATCCATAAACCGGCCTATTCCAAATATCCACAACAATCGATTGAAAGCTAGGATGAGACGTTACAAAGTTATCAAATCTAAACCCTGCAACATTCAACCTAATGTTCTCACCAAACCGAATTACGCCCGGAGCATGATCCGAAATACCTCTAGGGAGAAACTGAACATTAGCATCCATAAATAGCGAAGAAAATTGAACATTACCCATTATCCGGTCAAGCTTCCTAAAAAGACCATCACCCCCACTCGGCTTTTGACACCAAGTATATTGAATACCCGAATAAGTTACATCAAGTAACTCAACATCCTCCATGCATAAGAAAAAATCCTCCATATCCACTGAACGACGTGATGGAGCACCAAACCCATCATGAGGAAACAACATAGCATTAAAATCCCCAGCTACCAACCACGGCTTATTCCCCATCAAAACTTTCGCTTTACGCAAACCAGACCAAAGTTCCCTACGCAAAACCGTGTTATTTGAACCATACACAAACGTGACAAAAAAAGAATCATTCAGGCCCTTAGCACGTACCAAACAGTGAACATATTGTGCATGAACATCTAAAGCCATAATATCAACATATTTTATATCCCATGCAACAATAATACGTACACCCGATTCACTTTTCCCTACATTCGAGACCCAACTCCAATTACCAAACACATAAGAACAAATATTCGGCAATTTCACATCCATTACTTTGGTTTCAACAATAGCACAAACCGAAAGACCCATGGTTCTAATTAAATCCCTAACCCCATCCTGCTTTGCTCGGGTATTTAGACCCCGAACATTCCAACAAGCAAACTTTAACATACTAACCTTTTGGGGTTGGAGATATACGAACACCCTTCTCACCCGGACCTCCACTCCGTTGAGCATTCTTATTCAATCCCAAACCACTTCTTTTTTCATCCATCTTAGATGTATTAGGTCTCTTCAAAATACTCTTAAGCGGCTTATCTCGCATGACATCAACAACCTCCGAAATGATATTTGTAGCTTTAGGCACTCCCGCAGGTAGAGTTTGTGTCACCGTATGCATCTTTGATCCCACATTAGTCTCCTCCGATCCACTCCGCTCTAAAACAGAAGTAGTAGTGGTATTCGTCTCTCCCATTAGGGGTTTAGCAGGTGGATCCTCCCAAAACGGAATGGTAGTCTCATCATCAACCAAAGTCCCTTGGTCTATAGTTTCTTCATTATGCTCACTTGTTCCTTGAGTTGGATCCGCAGCTTCTTCACGCACACTTTCCTCTTGAGTTGGACAATCTTCCACAACCTCATCGCTTCTCAAAACAGCAAACATGTTATCAAGCTGTTTCTCCTTATCAGTCACTCCTGAAGAAGAAGCAACCTCACGGGGTTTCTCTTTTGGAACCCACTTTTTGTTTGAAACCCGTACAAATCCATCTGCATCTTTCTCCTTCCCCTTGTTAACTACAGCACATGCAGCCACCGCCTTAGCACACCCAGAAGAACGATGTCCAAAAACTAAACAGTGAGAACATTGCGCAGGTTCCCACAAATACTCCACTTGCACCTTAACCTTACTATCGATCTCTCCATTCAAGCTAGGTACAGTAACCTCTATCTCCTTTGTAAGTTCACCAATTGCCCACGTATCTACAAGAATCTTCGCAAAACCTGGCCGGCCCCACGCTTTGTCGCACATGGAGGCAGTAGCTGAATCCATCTGTTTTGGAATACCCAATGTACTCGCAATCCTACTAATTCCTTCCACATTAAAAGCTACCAATGGAATATTGTGAAGCTTTACCCATAATGGGCATACATTATGATTCGGTTTAGTCAAGCCTTTACCTGGGTCCCATTTATTAACAAAAAACGGAGCACCTCTAATAAACAACGGACCATCCTCCATTGCTTGGAGACACCCACCTTCATCATTAAACCTAAGAAAATACCCTCCATTCGCATTCATCATCAAATCAGTGAAACCAAACTTACTCCAAGCTCTTTTAATAACCTCCTTAACATGCAGAAAAGGAAGTCTAGGACCTAGGAAATACCCATACAACGTAGCATGATACGCTTTAGCAGCTTTCCTTGCCAGATCCACCGGAATAGCAACATGCTTAACACCATTCGAAACAGGAAAGAAAAAACTCAACAATGTTTGATCATTCTTACCCACAATATCAGCAAAATTCGCCTTCTCCCCTTCTGAGAATTGAAGTTTACCGGACAATCGAGAAAACACAGACTTACGAGAAGTTTCCCCAGTAAGACTTGGAAACGACTCCACCACAGGAGGTACATTCTTGTCAATTGCCGCCATTGCCAACGCCGAATCCCAAGTGTAACCCTAGTCGCCAAACCCTACGACGGCCACAGCCGATACAAGGAAACGAGGGCCTAAGCGCTGAATCCTTGCCAAACTGTGACGGTGCAAAGCTTAACAACAAAGGTACCACCTGAATTTCAGAGCTACAATCAATCGGCAACGTAAACGTACCACAAAACAACGCAATAATAGCCAATAACCCTAATCGCACGAAGAAACCCTAGCCGGCACAAATCCCAATACAGTACACAGCAGCAAAACAACCTCGTTAAACCCTGTCCCCTCTCAGCCGACAACGAAATCTGGGAGTGAAAAACCTAATAGAATTGACCGATGCCCAGAAACCCTAGATTCGCATGCACATACACATACAAACCCTAATTCAGCGCACACCAAAGACAAAAAACCCTAGTCACGTCACCGCAACCTACAGAAACCCTAGCCGACACAAATCCCAATATCGTACACCAGCCGTAACAAACAGCCGCCGGAGAAAAAAGAGAAAGAATCTCGAAGACAACCCTACGCTACAAACCGGATCTCTATATTGCAGACACCACACTTCTCGAAGCCTACTTGACCTAAGTCGGTGTAGGAAACACGAAAGAATGCGACATACACAATACAAATACCAGCCGTAACCCTATAGTCGTCTACGCAAGAATCAAACCCTAATTCAATCCGACAGCAAACGACAAACAATCAGACACAAACAAAAACTTACCGAAAGCAAAACGAACCATTTAGTCACTCTTTTATTAAAACGGTGGCTTTATTTTTGAATGTGTTTCATAATGGTTACAATTATTGAATTAAACCATGGCTAAAAGAACGCCTCAATTTTATTTCTGATTTTTTTGCCACGGTTTATAACCTAACCATGGCTAACTTGTATTTCAAAAGCGTGGCAAAAGATCATTTTTGTACTAGTGGTAGTAAAAAAAACGAGAACCACAGGGACCAAATCCATAATTTACTCTTCAAAATATTATGATTTTAAATGACAATATAAAGTAAAAGGTGTTGTTATATCGAAAACAAATGTAGCATACAAAAATTTGAGTTATATAATTGCAACACTCATGTACTCAAAATAGTTAACACATAAAGGTAAAGGTAACAATTAAAATTTTTCTTGAAGTTGCTACCAACTCACCCTCGTACATTAAAACACATTTTCAATTCAATATAAGCATGCTCACAGATATACAGATGATCATTAGTTGTCAATAGCAGAATTCAACAAAACATTTTCAGTAAGCACTTCATAAATCATTTCAGTAAACATTTCAATGAACACTTTTGTTTTATAAAGAGGGTTTGGCAAAGGAACTCATCTGAGCCTATACAAGAACTTATCTTCCCACCCCGTCTATCGGAACAACAACCGTCTACAACACAAGCATAGTACGTACTTAAAATTGGCTACTTAAATTAGGCTAATCATTGAGAATCTAGCCTTACTAACAGTTCTCACACCCTTGGACCTAAAGAGACGTATCCCACAACTCGAAACCATCTACCCTTTTTTATGGCAGATAACTCATAGACACATCTCCAAACAAAGTCAACAAGGCATTGGGATTCATACGAACACCTGACTAATCCTCAGCGACCAGGGACCGACTCAAAAACAGGCCCATGGTCAGGTATCATCACATGCTCACCCCATGAATCAACCCGGGTAAATAGGAATGTCATTAACTATCCCTCCCGTGAATGTTACCGATCACTAGGCTACTAATGCTTTGATATTTACCGCTTGTTGATATCCATTATATCACTAAAACTTTTGATTTAATATCTAATTTAATAAGATATCATAAGTAATCATTTATAAAGATAACTAGAAAATTATGTTTTGGGTTTAGATTACTGCTATCACTTATGAGAATGATAGCAAACAAACATGTAACATCAATTCAATTTTCCAACAATGTTGTAATCTTTGTGAAACATCGATCTCACCCGTAACATTGCGTAACTTGGTGTCTTACTTCTTAATAACGTAGCCTAGTCAACCTCGGATACTCCAAATTCGGGAGTTAAAAAGTAAGCGGATTAGTTTGAGTGAAGGAAAAAACAGATTTTTTATTTATTTCAAATACGATGCTTTTATTTGTATCTTTTTTAACTACCTCTTGATTTATAACCAATCATGTGACTAGAGTGCTACAAGGTTGAATATTTTCACAACTCAATCTAGTGTTGATGGTTAAATGAATTTCAACTCAAGCCATTCCAAGCAAAATACAATCCAATCCAAAATCGTTCAGCCTATGTTTAAACAAAATAAAATCAAATTTTAAAATATAAAAATGGAGGAAACTTTTCCTTTAAATATGACAGATAATTTAAGAGAGCATGCAAGGTTATTAAATATTTAGATGTCACGTATAAAAATGTTTAAATTAAACCAAATCTATATATATATAAAACCGAAACATGACACTGCCATGTGGCATCCTCTCAAATTTTCTATTTTTTTCAATTTTTTATTTTTTATTTTTTATTTTTACATTCAATTTTAATTGGTTCATAATGTCATTCTTTATTTCATTTATTAAGGTCATTATTTAGAACATAAATGTATTAAACCTTTCATTTTACTCATTCATTATCTTAATACCCATTATTATTATATTTGTTAATTTATGTTTTTGTTTCATATTTGCTCCAAATCTTTCACCTCCTTCTATATTAATTCAAGAAACATAACTCCAAACCATTCATCTTCTTCAAGTATTAATCTCTTTTATATTAAAGCTATATAACTCCAAACCTTCCTATTTCAAGGTTGTTGACAACAATCTTATGTGGAAGAAAACCATCTTGAAAATCATGGATGCTACCAACAAGGTAAAAGTGAATCACACCTTTTTTTTCAAGGTTAAGCATTGAAACGCTTTCATTTAATCCTCAATACATTGCTTTCTCAAGAGTTGTCTATATTTCAACTTTTATCTTCTATATTTCAGGTTTTTACGCTTCTATGTTCGTCTTCTAGAGGATGACGGGATTGTAGTAGCCATCATCGAACAACCTACGCTTGAGAGGTAAAAATCTACATAATCTACATTTTTTTCTACAAAGGATTGTTTGGTTGGTTTATTTAGTTTCGTTTCTTTCCATTTTGTTTTTTCATCTGATATGTTTTAAATTACTTTTACAGGTTGGTCGCAAACTATTTAAGTGATAAACAATCGATGGTTATTGGAATATGAAGATATACGTGTACAAAATTGGTTTTGAGGCATTGTTTATCTCAATCTGCATTCCAAAGAATTGTTAGTATAGAGCGTTATTGTTATGTAGATTATATGGATCTTTTTTTATGGTTTTATAGGTTTTAGTGTTTGTTTTATCTCGAACATGAATACATAATACTACAAACTTCTAAAATACCTCTCAGTTCAATATATCGCATTTTGAAATTCATATTGTATGTGTGTTGTTACTATCTCAAAATATAGAATTGACTAGAAAACCCCATTTTTATAATGTTTCCATTTGATATTCATAGATGTAAGTAAATACATCTCATTTAAGGACTTGACATTTTTTCATAATAAAACGTCAAAATGTTTTTTGTAGAAAAAAAAAACTCCATAGCTCTGGTCTGTAATGAGTTGAGGGAAAAATTACTTATACGTTTTAATTTCTCTTATTTGTTGTTTATTTATAATTTTTTAAGAATAGTAGTTATATTTAAAAAAAAGATGATAGTCCATTTGCAAAGGGTGTTAGAAATTATTAGTATTTTCGTCAATGTATTTGTAGCTTATTTTGTTAGTTTAACCATCAATATAGTTCAAAATTTTAGCTTTATTTACTATTAATTTTTATTTGCACACCTTGTAACATCCCGTTTTCATTTATTTATTTTATTCATTTTATTATTATTATTATTAGAATAATTAGGTTTAAGGTTAGGGTTTAGGTTAGCGGGTAGCTTTCAGGTCAAGCAACGAGAGGGAGGAAAAAGGCCCGTTAAAAACCTACATAAGGAGCCCTAGGGTTTCCACCTCTCTCATTCGCTTCCTTGCGACCTAAGAAAGAAAGAGAGAGCCGAGAGAGAGCCGAGAGAGAGAGAGGGAGTCGACCGGGAGGAGGGAAGGCGGCCGTCGGAGTCGATTGGTGCCACTCACATCGCGAGGTAATCGATTGAGTGTCTCTTTTCGTTAAAGGCTGCCGTTAATCTCGTTTTTAGTTCAATGGTGAACACGGCGGACGCCGGCTTGGGTCGGCGCTAACCGACCGATCACATGGCACACACGCACACGCACACCACGCCGGCAATGGCCGGTGGTGGCTGCGGCTTGGTTTCACGGCGGTGGCAGCACGGCGGCTGCCGTGCGGCTGCTGCTACTTGGTTGCTGGGGTGGTGGCGGTAACACCGCTGCCGCCACGCTACTCCTAGGCGGTCGGCGGCCCAACGCCGCGGTGGTACCGAGTGGCGGCGGTGGTTGACCACACCGTCGCTGCTGTCTCTTGAAACTCGGGGTGGTGGCGGCTGGTTGCGTGCCACCGCTGCCGTCGGTGCTGGAATCGGCGGTGGAAGGTGGTCGCACCACCGCTGCCGCCATTATCGTTTTTCCGGCGGTGGTGGCGGACCTACGCCGCCGCCGCTGCTGCTTAGTAGGTCAAGGGGAGGCCGGCAGCGGTGGGTTTGTAGCCGCCGTCGCTGCGTTGGTGCACAATCGGGGGCCGGCCGACGGTAATATCCCACGTCGCCGCGCCGTAGTCGCTACCCGGTAAAGCACTTGCGTTGCGGGTAACCGTTACGTGGTGGTGGTGGTTCTACGTGGCCGCCGCCGTTGTTTTAGGGATGTAGGGTTTGCATGGGACGGCCTCGCGGGATTGGTACGTTGTGAGGTCGCGGGTGGTCCCGTTAGGGTTAGATTGCGTTATGATCGACATCTTAATTAGTGTGTGTTTAATTATGATTTTCAGAGTTGCGGGAAAAGTTTGAGTCGATATTTCGGTTGTGATTTATTCGTGACATATCGAGGTGAGTGGGTTTACATGCGATGCCTTATGATTTTATGTGTATACGTGCTATTAAACTCATGGTGATGTTTCGGGTTGCGTGATGACCCAACGGGCGGGAAACCGCGGAGACCGGATTGCGGGATGGTCCGGTAACGGGAAACCGTTCAGCTGTTAATGTGGATGACGTGTATGTGCATTTAATTATAATGTGTTGTATGTGACTTTACTCACTAAGCGGTTGAGCTTACCCCTCGTGTTTTAATATTTTTTAGGTACGAGTTCGAGTGTCGATAAGGGCAAGGCTCCGGCTTGAGGGTTCCCGGCTGATGGCGTTCCGATCCAAATCATTTAATATTATTGTTGACTTTGTTGTGGGATATTTAGATGGTTGACTTGACACTTTGCGAATGATTATTTAGTTTTAATAAATGCAAGGGTTTTATTTATAAATTTTTATTTGAACATTTAAATTGGGACTGGGTGTTACAACTTGGTATCAGAGCCTGGGTTTAAGAGAATCAGCACACGCACTCGTGGGTGTGTGTGTGGTTGGACTTAAACCAGGCGGATGGGAATAATCGAATGAGATCGGAACGGCCAGCGGAACCGTCAAGACGGAGGTAAGCTTTAGTACCTTTAGATTATTACTTGCACGTGTGTAGTGTTAAATACTTGTGATCGCATGCTTAATTACATAATTGCATGTGATTCCGATGAAAATAAGATGTAGTTGAGTTGTGATTTTATGTGACTGTTAGTTGGTAAGTTAAAGTCTAAATAGGACGGTATCAGAACCAAACGTAAACACCTTGGTACGTCGGGGATGGGTCGTCGGGCATGTTCTTGTCTGATTGTTGCACGGTGGTCTTGATCCGACTACCATGCATGGTTGGTTATAGTAATACGGCGCCAATAATAGTGTTACTATAAGCACCTGTGTAAGGTTGGATTTGATTAAGTTCTGGGGATTTTAACTGACTGACAACGGCTAGGGTTTTAGCATGCTATGTGGTTAACTGTTACGTATTACGTGTGTATATATATGGATCTGTTGTGTTAGCATGCGCGGTAGAAACTAGCCTTAGGGTTGGCATGATCACTACTACTAGGGTTACGTGTGAATATCTTAGTAGAGTATGGTAATGAACTGAGATGCTTTAATCCTTCAGAATGGTGCTAACCAGAAGCCAGACCGATGACGAGGCCGGACAGTCCAACCACATTGCTGCCCAAATCACTGAAACCCTGCAGCAGATGCTGCCAGGGCTGTTTAACCAGATGAGAGACGAGCTGATCCAAACCATGGACCAGCGCATTGATGTGGCCCTCACGGCCCGTAGCTTAGGTACTGGGAGCTCGAGTCAGTCCCAGCCTCGTGGGATCACCTTCAAGGATTTTATGGCGTGCCAACCGCCATTATTTGACGGGAAGAAGGATCCTGTGGCTTGCTACCGCTGGTACTCAGCGGTCGAGGGAGCATTTCGCACTTGTGGGTGCCCTGATGGTTCGAAGGTTCTTTTCGCTGTGAACCTTCTTCGCGGAGCTGCAAAGGATTGGTGGGATCTGACTCTTAAGAAGTACACGGAGGCACAGATCACTGCGCTGACCTGGGGGGACTTCCGGGCTTTGTCCGACGAGGAGTTTGCACCTCGCATCGAAAAGGAGCGGATAGCATCAGAGTTCTTGAAGCTGACTCAGACGACGGAGTCGGTGAATGAGATTACTGCGCAGTTTCTGGAGAAGCTGCTGTTTGTACCGGGGTATGCGAACGACGAATCGCTGAAGATGGCTCGTTATTTGGGAATGCTAAAGCCAGAACTCAAGAAGGCGGTGGCCACGGGGAGGTGTAAGACCCTCAGTGACATGCAGGAGGTAGCGCGGTCTCAGGAGCTAGTCTTGGAGGAATTGCAGCAAGGGAAGAGAAAGGCAGAAGACCAGTCGGGACCAGCAAAGAAATTCAAAGGAGCAAGGAACGACAGCAGGAGCGGGACCCCGAGCTGCCCAAAGTGTGGGCGTTATCATCGGGGCGAGTGCAGGCCACGAGAGCTATCATGCTACAAATGTGGCAAGACGGGCCACCTGAGAAAGGATTGCAAGGAGACTGCGAGGATCTGCTTCAACTGTTATCAGCCGGGGCATATCAAGACTGAATGCCCTCAGCTGAAGAAGACGCCAGCTCTGGCACCTGCACCAGCGACGCTCATGATCACCGACGGTACTACTAAAGGGAAGAGCGGAGCTACTACTCGCGGACGGGCCTTTCAGATGACTGCTGAGGAAGCGCAGACGGCGCCTGATGTGATTACAGGTTTTTCCTTGTTATATTTTCGTACGATTACTGATAGTAGCTTATTTTATGTGTTAGTGATAAGAATAGTGTATCTGCCGTTAAATGTGAACTTTAGGCATATTTCCTGTCAACTCGAAACCGGCTTTAGTACTTTTCGACACGAGGGCCACGTGGTCCTATGTGTCGCGTAGGTTCTGTAAGGACTTCCAGATCGAGCTCGGTAATCTGGATAGCCCTCAGGCAATCGACGTAGCGGCGGAGGAAGTGCAGGTGGTCGAGCATGTATACCGGGGGTGCAGTATTGATATTTTCGGAGTTCGTTTCAGCATCAACCTCATTCCCATTCCCATGAACGGAGTGGACGTAGTTGTCGGAATCGACTGGATGTTCCCAAACCGGGCGACCACGGATGTTGCGGGACAGTTGGTACGCATCCAGAATCCTAGTGGGGGAGAACTGGTGGTGTACGGCAAGGGGAGAAGGGTATCTACATCCTTCTGTTCTGTCGCGAAAGCTCAGAATACATCCAGCGGGGATGTACGGGGTTCTTGGTTTATGCCCTGGCGGATCAGGCGAAGGAGAAGAAGCTGTCGGTAGCAGAGGTGCCAGTTGTCAGCGAGTTCCCAGACGTATTCCCTGAGGATCTGCCTGGCCTTCCACCTGACAGGCAGATCGAGTTCGGCATTGACCTGGTACCAGGAGCGGCTCCGATTGCGCGAGCTCCTTACCGTCTGGCTCCGCCGGAGCTTCAGGAGTTATCGGAGCAGTTGCAGGAGCTCTCGGGGAAGGGGTTCATCCGCCCGAGCAGCTCACCGTGGGGTGCACCGATTCTGTTTGTGAAGAAGAAGGACGGGAGTCATCGTATGTGCATCGATTACCGTGGACTCAACAAGGTGACCATCAAGAATAGGTATCCACTACCTAGGATTGATGACCTGTTTGATCAACTCCAAGGAGCTTCGTGGTTTTCTAAGATCGATCTTCGGTCAGGGTATCACCAGCTGAAGGTGAAGGAAGCGGATGTCCACAAGACCGCTTTCCGAACCCGTTACGGCCACTTCGAGTTTCTGGTAATGCCGTTCGGGCTTACCAATGCTCCAGCAGCTTTCATGGACCTCATGAACCGGGTGTGCCGCCCGATGCTTGATCGGTCCGTGATCGTTTTCATCGACGATATTCTAATCTACTCGAAGACGAAGGAGGAGCATGTGATGCATCTGCGGGAGGTGCTTGAGGTGTTGAGGAGGGAGCGTCTCTACGCCAAATTCTCGAAATGCGCTTTTTGGTTGGAGGAGGTTCAGTTCTTGGGCCATATCATTAACCGGGAAGGCATCAAGGTGGATCCAGCAAAAATCGAAGCAGTTATGAATTGGGAAATTCCGAAGGCACCTACCGAGATCCGGAGTTTCCTGGGTTTAGCCGGCTACTACCGACGGTTCATCCAGGATTTCTCTAAGATTGCGGTACCTTTGACGCGTTTGACAAAGAAGAGTGAGCCGTACGTTTGGGGTTCTGAGCAGCAGAAGGCTTTCGACACGTTGAGACAGAAGCTGTGTGAGGCTCCGGTTCTAACTTTACCGGAAGGGGTGGAAGACATGGCAGTTTATTGCGACGCATCTCGGCTGGGTCTGGGTTGTGTTCTGATGCAGAGGGGGCGGGTGATAGCCTACGCTTCGAGGCAGCTGAAGCCTCACGAGGCTAATTACCCCACGCATGATCTCGAGCTTGCGGCGGTTGTTTTTGCTCTCAAGTTATGGAGGCACTACCTGTATGGGGTGAAGTGCACCATCTTCTCAGACCACCGGAGCTTGAGGTATTTCTTGGAGCAGCCGAATCTGAATATGCGACAGCGGAGGTGGCTTGACGTAGTCAAGGACTACGATTGCGAGATTCTCTATCACCCAGGCAAGGCTAATGTGGTTGCTGACGCTTTGAGCAGGAAGACGGAGCACGCGCCGCTTCGTATCTCGCACCTGAAGATGGCGGTGACTACCTCCTTTTTGGACTTGGTTCTACGGGCCCAAGAGGAGGCGAGTCGGGAGGAGAACCAGAACGGGGAGCGGATTCGGGGACAGATGGCCGCATTAGTCAGGGATGGTCGAGGGTTGCTGACTAGATATGGTAGAGTGTGGGTTCCTCGGGCGGGCACGGCGCGTCAGACCTTGCTTGAGGAAGCCCATAAGTCTAGGTTCTCAATTCATCCGGGAGCTACGAAGATGTATCGGGATCTACGGACGGGCTACTGGTGGCCGGGGATGAAGAGAGACGTGGCTCGGTACGTGGAGTCGTGTTTGACCTGTCTGAAGGTCAAAGCTGAGCATCAGAAGCCTCACGGCAAGATGCAACCCCTTGAGATTCCCGAGTGGAAGTGGGAAAACCTCACTATGGATCTGATCACCAAGCTTCCGAAAACCCCTCGGAAGTTCGACGCGATTTGGGTCATAGTTGATCGTTTGACCAAGAGCGCTATCTTCCTTCCTATCCGGGAGAGTTCGACTGCAGAGCAGCTGGCGAAAATCTACGTGGATGAGGTGGTGTCGAGGCACGGGGTGCCAGTGTCGATTATCTCGGACCGGGACGTGCGTTTCACTTCTCGGTTTTGGGAGAGATTTCATTCGGAGTTGGGTACTAGGTTGCATTTTAGCACCGCGTACCATCCTCAGACAGACGGTCAGAGTGAGCGGACGATTCAGACCTTGGAGGACATGCTACGAGCTTGCGTTCTGGATTTCGGTGGCAGTTGGGATACGTATCTGCCTCTGGCGGAGTTATCGTATAACAACAGTTACCATTCTAGCATCGGGATGCCGCCTTTTGAGATGCTCTACGGGAGGAGATGCCGTACCCCTATCTGTTGGGGTGAGGTAGGACAGCGTGTTCTTGGTAGCACCGAGGTTGTTCAGAGGACCACGGAAGATATTCAGAGGATCCGAGAGCGGTTGCGGACGGCTCAGAGTCGGCAGAAGAGTTATGCTGATCGCCGTAGGTCGGATTTGGAGTTCCAGGTGGGAGACCGAGTTCTACTCAAGGTTTCTCCTTGGAAGGGAGTGATTCGGTTCCGAAAGAGGGGCAAGTTGGGGCCTCGTTACATCGGACCGTTCACGGTTCTCGCACGCGTTGGGAAGGTAGCTTATCGTTTGGAGCTGCCTGCGGTACTAGGCCAGATCCACAGCACTTTTCACGTTTCGCAGTTGCGTAAGTGCCTCGCCGACGAGACGGCTCATATTCCTTTAGACGATATTCAGGTGGACGAGAGCCTGAATTACGTCGAGAGGCCGGTAGCGGTGATAGACCGGAAGGTGAAGAGGTTGCGACGCAGGGAGATCGGAATCGTGAAGGTGCAGTGGCAGCATCGGAAGGGTTCCGAGTGGACCTGGGAGCCGGAGGCAGAGATGCGAGAGCACTACCCGGAGCTGTTCTCAGACTGATTTCGGGGGCGAAATCTTGGTAAGTGGGGGAGAGTTGTAACATCCCGTTTTCATTTATTTATTTTATTCATTTTATTATTATTATTATTATTATTATTATTATTATTATTAGGTTTAAGGTTAGGGTTTAGGTTAGCGGGTAGCTTTCGGGTCAAGCAACGAGAGGGAGGAAAAAGGCCCGTTAAAAACCTACATAAGGAGCCCTAGGGTTTCCACCTCTCTCATTCGCTTCCTTGCGACCTAAGAAAGAAAGAGAGAGCCGAGAGAGAGAGAGGGAGTCGACCGGGAGGAGGGAAGGCGGCCGTCGGAGTCGATTGGTGCCACTCACATCGCGAGGTAATCGATTGAGTGTCTCTTTTCGTTAAAGGCTGCCGTTAATCTCGTTTTTAGTTCAATGGTGAACACGGCGGACGCCGGCTTGGGTCGGCGCTAACCGACCGATCACATGGCACATACGCACACGCACACCACGCCGGCAATGGCCGGTGGTGGCTGCGGCTTGGTTTCACGGCGGTGGCAGCACGGCGGCTGCCGTGCGGCTGCTGCTACTTGGTTGCTGGGGTGGTGGCGGTAACACCGCTGCCGCCACGCTACTCCTAGGCGGTCGGCGGCCCAACGCCGCGGTGGTACCGAGTGGCGGCGGTGGTTGACCACACCGTCGCTGCTGTCTCTTGAAACTCGGGGTGGTGGCGGCTGGTTGCGTGCCACCGCTGCCGTCGGTGCTGGAATCGGCGGTGGAAGGTGGTCGCACCACCGCTGCCACCATTATCGTTTTTTCGGCGGTGGTGGCGGACCTACGCCGCCGCCGCCGCTGCTTAGTAGGTCAAGGGGGGGCCGGCGGCGGTGGGTTTGTAGCCGCCGTCGCTGCGTTGGTGCACAACCGGGGGCCGGCCGACGGTAATATCCCACGTCGCCGCGCCGTAGCCGCTACCCGGTAAAGCACTTGCGTTGCGGGTAACCGTTACGTGGTGGTGGTGGTTCTACGTGGCCGCCGCCGTTGTTTTAGGGATGTAGGGTTTGCATGGGACGGCCTCGCGGGATTGGTACGTTGTGAGGTCGCGGGTGGTCCCGTTAGGGTTAGATTGCGTTATGATCGACATCTTAATTAGTGTGTGTTTAATTATGATTTTCAGAGTTGCGGGAAAAGTTTGAGTCGATATTTCGGTTGTGATTTATTCGTGACATATCGAGGTGAGTGGGTTTACATGCGATGCCTTATGATTTTATGTGTATACGTGCTATTAAACTCATGGTGATGTTTCGGGTTGCGTGATGACCCAACGGGCGGGAAACCGCGGAGACCGGATTGCGGGATGGTCCGGTAACGGGAAACCGTTCAGCTGTTAATGTGGATGACGTGTATGTGCATTTAATTATAATGTGTTGTATGTGACTTTACTCACTAAGCGGTTGAGCTTACCCCTCGTGTTTTAATATTTTTTAGGTACGAGTTCGGGTGTCGATAAGGGCAAGGCTCCGGCTTGAGGGTTCCCGGCTGATGGCGTTCCGATCCAAATCATTTAATATTATTGTTGACTTTGTTGTGGGATATTTAGATGGTTGACTTGACACTTTGCGAATGATTATTTAGTTTTAATAAATGCAAGGGTTTTATTTATAAATTTTTATTTGAAAATTTAAATTGGGACTGGGTGTTACACACCTAATGATACAACATTATTAGTTTTTACTTTTTTAAGTCTATATATCCCATTAATTGATTAAATATATTTCATTATTATTTTAATTATTATAAACAATATATATCTTATCAACTAACATAATCTTTCATATTCTTAAGTTTAACTATTATTAATTGGTATATACAT
The DNA here is from genome assembly GCA_030169165.1 of Centaurea solstitialis. Lineage (NCBI taxonomy): Eukaryota > Viridiplantae > Streptophyta > Magnoliopsida > Asterales > Asteraceae > Centaurea > Centaurea solstitialis. The sequence continues at coordinate 68,150,193 of CM058044.1, read as the reverse complement.
ATATGAAACAATTATGATATTTTAATGTATGTAATATATGCGATAAAAAAATTAATGAGAAACTTAAATTGTTAATACTATATTTTGAGACAATTTAAATATTATATACTATTTTCTTCGGAAATAATTTCAAAATAACATCTCATTTAGTGTATGTATCTTTTATTTTCTAAATTTAACACATTAACTACTAAATATATATTTTGTTTTCTATTTACATATGAATAAGTTTATATTACTTTTTTCACATTTAATGTTCATTCACTATTTAATTTTTATTTACAAAATAATTTGTATACCTAAAAGTTATTTTTATTTACCTTTAGTTTTTATTTATTTCAAATGAGTCTACTTATTTACAGTATATTAGTTAGTTTAACAAGTAATATAATTAAAATTTTAGTTTTATTTTCTATTCATTTTCATTTACACATCAATCGATACATCATTATTATCAATATACTATTGTAAAAATGGATAAAAGGGTTTGGCATTTTGAGAACGATTGGTTGATTGTTTTATTATTTATCCATTATTTAGTACTTCAATAATATATATTTCATAAAAATATTAAATATTAATTTCATTATTATTTGTAATTATTATAAATTAATATATATAATTAATTAAGTTAACCTTTCATATTCTTCTTTATTATCGTCATTCAATATACACAAATGAAACTTTTGTGACAATTTAATACATTAAATGTACATGATAAAAAATTTAATGAGAATATTAATCATATTTACATATATTTGTTTCTCTTACTTTGATTTATGTTAAATATAAAGTCAGACACATTAATTTCTAATTATTGTTTTCTTTGTTAGAATAAATAATTGAAATTTTTTATACTAAAGGTTTTGATTAACATCAATTGAATATATGTCTCAAAACTTTAATGTTTGTTCTTTAGTTTAAAATTTAATTTTATGATAATTGATCTTTTGAGTTAATGCTTGAGGTATGTTTGGATAATGCAAGTAGTGCGTTTGTTCTCGAAAAAATCTGTCGATAAAAAGCAATGTTGGGCTCAATTGATGATATATAAGTCGGCTAATAAAATTTATGATTTTACATGTAAATGACTGAATTTAAAAGTAAAGTGGTATATGTTTAAAAAATTGTTCAGTTAAACTATGTTTTTGAAATACATGTATTTCACTTGAGGGTGCTTATTTTTATTTTGAAGTTCTCTTTATTTATTTGAAAAAATATTTCATGCAATTTTTAAACATTTTATTTTTTTCGTTTTATATATATAAACCAATATTATATGAAAGCATATCGATTTTGTAACAATGGTTTTGGTTAAATGTAATGAACGACAATAACAATTTACATATTACTACACAGAGTTACTTGCACTACCGCGCAACGTGCGGTGCTGACACTAGTGATAATATATACTTCAATCAATAACAATCACTTATATGTCTCCAACCACAATATTTTCGGTTTCTTAGCCTTAAGGTTAGTCATGTCACATGTGATCTACAAATCCAAAACTAAAGAAAAATAACAAACTGGCCCAGTATTGCATTGGGTTTCTTGGTCATTGAACTTTTCAAGAAAATCAACTTATAATTTTGTTGCACTTATTTAAACATAGTTGTCATTAATAAATAAAGTTAGAGCAAGGATCTAATTCGCCACAAAATTATAACCCCTAATGATGATATGTATAATTAATTCGTTTGAAGGATTCGATCCAAAATTTTCAAAAACCTTGACGAAACTAGTAATTCACTCAATTAAATAAAAGCAAATGATTTTGTTCCCTCTTTGATACGTGTCTTTTGGTGATCATTGCTATTTTTAATAACAAAAGACGTTACATAAAGAAAAACATTAAAAAATGGGTCTTTTTTGTTTAATTATTTTTCTACCCAAAGATAATATTTAAATTAACATTGTAGCAACGTCTATTGCAATTATTAGGGTGTTTACATAATTGTAATATTATGGTTAAAACACCTATGGGCAATCTATAAGTTTGCATAACTAACATTCGTCAGAAATTTGAATATGAAGTCCTGACATTAATAATGAAACAAATATGGTGAAAGATTGGTATTGTGATCTTTACTTACAATGAAAAGAAATTCATAATTCAAATCAAATTAAAATATGAATGATGCTTTAATCAAGAAGTTAGTAGATATAAAAATCTAAAACTGATTTCAAGTAGCCATTGCTTGTCTATACTTTTGAAGCACTATATAGAAATTCACAATCGCTTCATTCCCTGGGATTACATCCTTAACGGCTTTATGTGACAATATACGTTTTGCCCACTCCATAAGCCTAGGAGTTCTTCCTTCATCAAAAATCTTGAACTTGTTATTCTTTTCAACGAATTTTGTCCAAGCGAGAAAACATCCAAGAACCACATCTAGATATCCTAGATCATCTCCACCAAAATAAGCCTTCCCATTGCTAAGCTTCACAAATGCTCCCTCCAATAACATTGATCCTTCGACGATCCGTTCTTTTATTGCTTCTTTTCCATCCTTTCCTAATGTTAGACTCAACTCTCCATACAACGGGAAAAACTGATAACAATACATTTATCAACAAAGACATATTCATCACCATCTATAATAACATAACATAATACACACACACACAAATAGAGAGAGAGAGAGAGAGAGATTTAAGGAGAAAACTCAAATATCCAAAAAAATTGAGGAACCCGTAAATTCACTTATATATAATGGTAATTTGTTATATGAACACGCGCGTATACATAAGTCAAACATAACTATTAAAGAAACAAAAAAAAACTTGTAAACAGATTTTTTGTAATATACACAAGTGCATACAGGTAAAAAAACGAAAACAAAAAAACTAAAACAACTAATTAACAATTACGAATGAATAATTTAATAAAAGGCAAAATATACCATTAATTCAAAAATCTTGCAAAAAGTGTTGCCAAAAATCTGAAAAACAAATACAGAATGTAAATGCTGAAACCATTGGCCGAAGACTTTTTAGTATAAAGTGATAACGCAATATAAAATATGATATTGACATGACATTATTAAGAAATGGACTAGCATTATGGCATTAATTATTTTGGATCCGTGCATTCAATTTCTAATTCCGTTATATTGTTATATGTTTTTTACTCAAATCATCTCATTGGAGTGCAAAAAATATATTATGATAATTAACCTGTCATAATACAAGGTTAACAACAGGTTTAGTTAGACCATGATGTTTACGTACCTTGTTATCAATATAGTTGGCCCAAAACCGATTATCAGCACGTTCTACAGGGTTGGAAGAGAGTACTTGGTGGACATCAGGTCTGATTTCATCAAGGAATTCGATTATGACAAGTGACTCACAAATGGGTGATTTTTTTGCATGTAAGAGGACCGGAACTTTCTTATAAATCGGGTTCGATGTCAATAAAAGCTCACTTTTGCAGGCAAGATTTTCTTCGAAAAACTCATACTCAATAGACTTGAGGTTGAGGACGAATTGAACCCGGTTCACGAATGGACTTATAGCGGTGCCTAGAAGCTTTATTTCACTCTTATTCGTCATTGTAGGAGAAAGAGTAAATGAACTCATGGAGAAATAGGCTGGTATATATGTACAATAAATATCCATATTGACCCAACAGTTTAGTAAAATGACAAAATATACCCTCTAGAAATTTGATCTCTAGCATTGTATAAACTTATACTAGGCAAGTAATAATTGACACTCTCTAGACCCACCATAAGTTCTAGATAAAGCATTTAACACCACTCAACCAAAAACTTTTTAAAAGCACATGATGAATTGTTGTTGTCTTTTTTCGATTTATAAACTGTAGAGCCGAATGTAAAATCTGTATTTTTATTCTAAATATCAAAAACTTATAATCTTGGTTTTAGTGTCTTTTATGAAATAAATCTCCATTAATTTTAAATTTCAGTGTGTCATTTATCTTGATAAAAACTTGAGATAAAATCAATATCATTAGGTTGTTCATTTTAGTTACAAGGCAACAAATTAACTAAAGTATATATTAAAAGACCGTTGACTTTGACTTACGGAGCCACCAAAATAGTTAAAGGTTGTTAAATATAATCATGATATTTAAGAAAGAATTTAAGGTTTGAAGATTATTGTTACAACCCTATTTGAGATGGGCAATCATACTCCGTGGATCAATTGTTGCTCGAAGTGTCGGACCAAGGGATGAACAAAAATCGTAAAAGGTTGTTGGAGGCCGTTGTTGGAAGCGTTCTTTGGTTTGTGCGGAGAGCTAGGAATAACGCGACATTTAATGGTAAGAGTTTTTCGGCCCCGCTGGTGATGGATGGTGTTCAAGCTTCTCTTTTCACTTGGATTAAATATAGGTCCAAGTGTAAGTCTGTGTTGTGGTTAGATTGGTGTTGTAACCGGTATCGTCTTTCTAGTTTGTACACTTTTGTCTAGCATCTTGCTAGATTTTGCTTAATAAACTCTTTCGTTGGGTTGCTTGGCTTGGGTGATGGCTTTGTCGTTGCTCTTGCCTTGTTTCCCCATTGACGTTCAAATAAAGATGGGCAATCTTTCAAGAACAAAGGAAAGAAGAAAGACTAGAACATAAAAAACCCTATGGTAACCGTACAAGCAACTATGAAGACAATCTCCTACACACATGCATCAGTTTAGGACCATGCTCCTTTAATTACTCTTAACTATTCTTTTAACCAATTCAGCACCACTTCATGGAACTGACACTTTAAACATGCAAATAGAAGATCCGTACGTAAATATGACATAAATAAAATACAAGACATAATGATAGCAACTAATCGTTCAAACGAGCAAGCCTCTTTCGATCTCGCTTGGGGTGCGTAGATGTGTTTGAGTCAATTCCTCCACCTTTAGCTAAGCCTTGTCCTCAAAGTCAGTTTAAGCAGCAAGAAGGTCGTCTTGCTCCTCCCAAGTAGCCTCTAAAATGTCACGACTCCCAATGAACTAAAGCTTGAGGCAGTAGGCGTCCTTTGTGCCAAATAGTTCAGTAACGTAACACGTGCCTCTAGTAGCCGAAGCGTAGGTGGTATATTGTCGATTTGGTTGATGGGCAGCTGAGGAATGGACTGAGGAGGATCACCTTAGTAAGTCTGAAGAAGTAAAACATGGAAGACCGGGTGAGCGCAGGTACCAGCTAGTAGATCGCCACTTGTAAGCAACGTTACCAATCCGTTCAATAATAGAAAAAAGATACAAAATTCGTCGTCCGATCTTTAAGTTACCTAGTCCCCCTTGGCAATCTTTTCAAATATTACTTACAACCATTTTTGGACAAGTATTTTCTTAGAGACCATATATACTTAAAGGGGTTAATTAACTTCAAAATTAATCATTAATTTTCTTACATTTTTCTATAAATCTTTTATAAATTAAAACACCCTTGCGTATAAGAAAACAATTGCAATTTTCTTTTGTATTTTAAAGCATTTTCTCTTTTCTATTTTCAACCAAAATGAAAATTCAATATACACCTAAAAGCGAAATAATACTTAACTAAGACATAATATAACAATAATAACTAAATCATCACCGTTTAAAAGAAAAAGGAAAGAGTCAGAATATTATTAATTTAAAATACAGTTTTTAGAACACATAGTAGTATTTATGTGGTAGTTAACATTATCTACCTTTTTTTTTAACAGCAGATAACTCATTTATACGTTACCATACGAAGTCGAAAAGGTATTCGGGATCCATACGGATACCCAACTAATCCTCGGCTACCATGGACTGACCCAAAAGCCGATCCATGGTCAGGTATCATCACATGCTCACCCCATGCATCGAACCCGGATAGACAAGGATGCCATCCAATGTCCCTCCCAAGGATGTTACCGACCACTAGGCTACTAATGCTTTGATATCTACCCTTTGTTAATATCCATTAAATTACTAAAACTTTTAATTCAAACATATAATTTAATAAGATATCATAAATAATCATTTATGAAGATTAATAGAAATTTATGTTTTGGGTTTAAATCACTGCTATCACTTATTAAAATGATCGCAAACAAACATGTAACGTCAATTCAATTTTCCAACAATGCTATAATCTTTGTGAAACATCTCACCGTAACATTTTGTAACTAGTGTCTTACTTCTCAATAACGTAGCCTACTGAACCTCGGATACTCCAAGTTCGGGAGTCAAAAGTAGCTAGGCGGATTAGTCCGAGTGAAGAAAAAAGCAGAAAAATTCTTATTTCAAGTACGATGCTTCTATGTGGATCTTTTTAACTACCTCTTGATTTACAACTAATCATGTGACTGGAGAGTACTAAAAGGTTGAATATTTTCACATCTCAATCTAATGTTGATGGTTGAAAGAATTTCGACTCAATCCAATCCAAGCAAAGGTACAATCCACACCAAACCAACCCAGAATCGTTCAGGTTGTGTTTAAACAAGATTAAATCAAATTTTGAAATATAAAAATAGAGGAAAATTTTCCTTTAAATATGACCAATAATTTAAGAGACTATGCAAGGTCATTAAATATTTTGATGTTACATATAAAATGTTTAAATTAAACCAAATGATAATACATACGCCAATCAACAACAATCACTTTATATGTCTCCAACCACAATGTTTTCGCTTTCTTGGCCTTAAGGTTAATTATGCATCTACAATCCAAAACTATATAAAGTTAACAATTTATTGTAAATATATAGATTAAATAATAGAAAATTAGTTGCTATCATCAAACTAATAAGAATTAAAAAACTAAAATATGTGTTCTTTTCTTCTTTCTATTTAGCCTAGTTAAAAAAAAGTTAATTGCATGTGGACAAGATATGCATGGTGCCTTATTATAGAACTGCTTAATAATTTAGTAAAAAGAAACACGTCTTAATAGCCAAATGATAAGCCATTAAGCTTATTAAGAAAATAACAAACTGGCCCATTGGGCTTGTTGGTCATTGAACTTGATCAAGAAAATCAACTTTTAGTTTTGGTTTGGTTGTCCAATAGTATGTCTCTTTGAAGGTTGCCAATTTTTATGTTCAGAATGGGTTTTAGGCTTATTCTACGAAAGTATAAAACTATATGAACTATATGGTTGATTGATTTTCGACGAGTGTTAAATTATTTAAATAATTATCTCTAAAAATTAGTTGGTTGAAAATATACCTTAGGGGAGGCTGTATTTGGCAAAATACTATTATATAGTGATTGTTGGTGACCAACGAGTAAACAAGGTTGTTGGCCTTTGTAGAAGGAGAAGCATTTGAATATAAACACATAGACTTAGGTTTGCGTGAGACCAAACTGTTTTCGTGAGACCGCGTGAGATCATGACCTATATAATTTCACAAAAAAACACCATGAAAGTAAATAAAACTCAAATATGCATAACTAAAAACATTTTCGAGGTAAAAAAATTCCAAAACAAGGTAAAAAAAGAAACCTTCATAGCTCAAATGTTGTGAAAGTAACAAATAAATAATGCGAACCTTTACAGCGGAAATGTTGTGAAGGCATAAAAAAATCGAGCTTTGACATCAAAAAACAACATGAACGTACGTTGTTTTTACTATGAATGTTCAATTTTTTTAAACCTTCACAGTGTTTCGATGTGAAGTTTCATGTAAAATATGTTGGTCTTACCAGTCTTACGAAAACAGCTTAGTCTCACCAGAACCCAACTCTAAACACATATTTTAGTTTTTTTAATTCTTATTAGTTATATAGAAAAATCAATTAATTAATTTATAGATTGCTGTCAAATAAGAACGTTAAAAATCTTGAACAACTGTACTTTACTAGTTACTACATGATACAACACTACGAATCTTGAGAAGACTCACAATTATCTCTTGCATAAATACATATAGAAGATTATATCTTAAAGGCACACCGGATAAGAAGGTTATACTTGATGCATTCAATGTATCGTTGTAACAACCCAAAATTTAATGTATCACGAAAATTTGACTTTTTTCTAATCATATGTGATGTAAGCATTGTATTCTAATGAGTTGGCCTTATTTTTATTTGATCCTGCCTCTATATGACTATACATGCGCACACGCGCGCACACACACATATATAATAGAGTAAATTACCGATTTGGTTCTTGTGGTTTCCAAGTTTTCATGGATTTAATACCCATAATTTATTTATTACAAGATAAACCTTGTTAGGACCAAAATGTTCTGACTAGTGAAATTTTTATAAAGAAATCTTTGAAGGTTTGATGGATTTAATTTGTAATTTGCTAGAAGTCATTGGACTTAAGATTAATATGCTTGGGCTTAGGCCATCCTTTATGGTACCCCTAATACCCCTCATACCTGTTGCCACATCAGCTTTCCACTACCTTTACCACTACCTACCAACTCCATACCTTTCATCCACTATCATACCCTTCATACCCTTCATTTTATTTTTTTTATTTTCATTTCATACCCTTCATTTTATTTTATTTTTAATTCATACCCTTAATTTTATTTTTTTAAATAAATACTAGAATTAAATTAAGTAAACAATAAAATTTTAAATTATATTAAATAACTAACATTAAAATTAAAATTACATTAAAATTAAAATTACGTTAAAATTAAAACTAAAAGAATACAATAAAATTAGTTATTGGCGTGTGACGAAGAGTTCCACACGTGTATAGATAAATCGTGGCGAAGGTTGGCGTGCCTCTCTCGGTTTTTCATTAGGTTGACGTTTCTTGCTCGGTCTTCTTCGGAGATAGTTGTTTCAATCTCTCCCGGTAAAACCTCCGTCGGATCAAAAGGATAATGTGAGAAGCCTTCGTCTTCACGAATCATGTTGTGTAAAATTATACACGTGTACATGATTTGTGATAATTTTCGTTGTGTCCATACTCGCGCCGGGTATTTTACAACGTGCCATTTATCTTTAAGCGTGGCGAATGTCCGTTCGATGTCTTTTCTAGCCGATTCTTGACGTGTCTTGAAATGGACCCGTGGCTCTTCAACTGGGTACCTAAATGCTTTCACGAAAGTCGTCCACTCAGGATATATCCCGTCGGCAAGGTAATACCCGTGATTGTAGTGTGTGTTATTCACTACAAAAGAACTATCGGGCGCTTTATTTTCGAATAAATCGTTGAAAATCGGTGATTGATTCACAACGATTATGTCGTTCGTGGCACCCGGTACCCCGAAGAATGCGTGCCAGATCCATTGATCTTGCGAGGCGACCGCTTCTAGAATTACCGACGGTCCAGTATGATCACCTCTATGGAATTGACCCCTCCATGCCATGGGACAATTCTTCCAGTACCAATGCATACAGTCAATGCTACCAAGCATGCCGGGTAAACCGTGGGTTTGTTCATGCAATGCGTAAATAGCCTGAACATCGGTAGCAGTTGGCTTTCGTAAATATTGGCGCATATAGAGGTAAATAATATCTTTGCAAAAATGGTCAAGGCAATCCCTTGACGTCGTTTCGCTCATCCTCAAATACTCGTCGAAAGCATCCGAAGCAGACCCGTATGCCAATTGACGGATAGCGGACGCACACTTTTGAAGCGGAGAAAACCCCTTCACGCCTCTTGCATCCCAATGTTGCTTGAAAAAATCAACCTCTCTGTCTAGATCGTTAACTATCCGTAAGAATAGTCGTCGACTCATACGAAACCGGCGGTCAAAGTCGACGTCGTTGTACACCGGGTGTTCGGTAAAGTAGTCGGCGACAAGTTTATTGTGTCCCTCTTCACGACCTCTATCTTTACGCGGCCCTCTCGGTATTTTCGACGTTTCTCCAACCTCGTCTTGGAGAAGGTTGTTATCGAACAATTCCTTAACCAACTCCGTCGCTTTAACGGTGTTCATAATAACCTGATTTACGACGAGATCTATATCATCGTTATCAGAATCCGAATCCGCCATTTTTTTGGTGTGGAGAAGAATATAGAAGAAGAAAAAGAAAAATGAGAATGTGTGGAGAAGATAATGTGGAGAATGAGAATGAGAGGGTTAAATATATATAGAAGGTTAAAAAGAAAAAAAATTTTAAAAAATATATATTTAAAACCCCCAACGGCTATATGACCGTTGGGGGGCTATTTTTGCCAAACTCACAAAGACAAAGGGGGTCAAGAACACCGGTATGGAGACGCCGTTCGCACCGGTACCGGGTACCCTACCGGTCACCCGCGACGGTGTTGCCGCCGGTACCGGTAGCGGTACCGGTCTCATACCGCTCCGATAGCGGATGGGCGGATGACCTTAATTTAAATGGATTATATATATTCATCTAGGTGTCTTAGATTTTGAAAAGTGAGTGAAGCATTTTCTTCCTTCAATCATCTTATTGTTTGATTATTTTTTGAATCAACAAAATCAACTTCGTGTCTTTTATATATATTACAACTAGTTAGGTATTTAAATAATGGTCGCACATTCCAATATTATTTGTTTAACAATTATTGTAAAAATAAGCATTTTGAAAGAATTTTCTAACCATTTCTTTATAAAAAAAATTAAAAATAAATAATATTTAAAATCTTTAAAAAATAAAAGGGTTTATTTCATAGAATAGTAACCAAGTTTCAATTTTGTTCTTCTAAAGTCACTTAAACTTTTTTTGTTCAACAAAAACCACCCAACTTTCATTTTTGTTCCAATCCTATGTAATTTACCTGCTCTAGCAGGTTATTAGGTAAATTTGATTTTTTTATTTAGTTAATCTTTATTTAATTCAATCCCTAATTAAAATAATTTTTATCTTTCTTTTTATTTAATTAATCTTTATGTAATCTTTTTTTATTAATCTTTATGTTTAATCTTTTTAATTAATTAATCTGTATGTAATTTACCAGTTTATTTATGAATATTGACTCTTGATCTAGATTTATCAGCTTATTTTGCACATGGAAATCACATTTGCTATTTTCCTCTTGCTTGCTTGTTACACGTTGGGCTGAATGTAGAGTTAAAATAAAATCCTTAAAAAGAGTTAAACGAAAAACCCATAAAAAGAGAACTTGTTGTTTTCCTCTCGGTGAGCTTATTTTCTATTTTTTCTATTTTGTGTTTTTTATAGGGTTACACAAAAACCCATAAAAATAGAACATGATGTTTTCCTCTCTTTGAGCTTAGTTTCTCTCTTTCTTTTTTGTGTTTTTATAGGGTTAAACAAAAACCATCCATTTCGTAAAACCCAAAATCAGAAGGGAAAAAATGCGGATTTAGTTGATGAATAAAGTTATACGAAAGAAAAAAAAGAAGGGTTTTTAGCAATTTGATCACAAGATTGTGATGGGTTTATAAAGTGAAACATTGATTATTTTGATTAGAATTGAATAAAATAAAAATTAATTACATAAAAAATCAAGTTTACCTGTTAACCTCCTAGGGATTGAATTAAATAAAGATTATTTTAATTAGGGATTATTTTAAATAAAGATTATTTCAATTAGGAATTGAACTAAATAAAGATTAATTGAATAAATAAATCAAATTACCTGGTAACCTGCTAGAACAGGTAAATTACATAGGATTGGAACAAAAAATGAAAGTTGGGTGTTTTTTGTTGAGCAAAAAAAGTTTGAATGACTTTAGGAGAATAAAATTGAAACTTGGTTATTATTCTATGAAATAAACCCTTAAAAATATTTGTTTAAGTTCAACATATTTTATATTTTAAAACTTTATTATCCAATCTATTTTAAAAAAGAAATTATATAAAATAATAATCCAATATCCTTGGTTCTAATGTATAAATTAATTTCACTACTATACATTAAGTTTTAGATAATTCTTTATAGTTTTCTTAGTTTTAATTAACCATACAAAGAATCACTGAAAGCAATTTAGAGAACAAAGATCTTATTTTCTCTATTTTACAAAAGCTATTGAAGATACGGTGAATTTAGCCCATAGGAATTTGATCGGACACAAAATTCATACATGGATAATGATATCTAAGTAGAGAAAAGAGTATTATTATGATATTCCGTTACAGCACATGACATTCATTCAAACCAAATTGACATATAAAGTATAAGACATTCATAATTCAAACCAAATTGAAATATAATGACCCTAAAAGATGTTTAAGTAGTAGATAAGTGATTTCAAATATCATCCCAGTGGTCTGTACTTTTGAAGTAACATATAGAAACCTAGGACGTATTCGTTTTTTGCGATTGTATCCTTACAAGCCTCATGCGACCATATACGTTTTGCCCATTCAACAAGTCTTGGAGTTCTAACTTCATCAAAAATGTTGAACTCGTTATGTTTTGCAACAAATTTCGTCCAAGCGAGAAAGCATCCAAGAACAACATCCAGATATCCTAGATCATCACCACCAAAATAAGCCTTTCCTTTGCTAGTTTTCACAAATGCTTCCTCCAACAACATTGATCCTTCGATAATCTGTTTTTTTATTTCTTCTTTTCCCTCTGTCCCTTTTGTGATCCTCAACTCTTCGTACAATGGATAAAACTGTTGACAAGTTTTCAATACATACAAGTTAAACACATTTATCACTAATCAATAAATAACAATAATAAAATATTGTTTCAAATAGAGATGCATGATTACTAGGAAGGATAGTAAAAAATCCGTCAATATGGTTTGGTGAAAGTTATGGATGAGGTCCCGCAAACATAGATGATTACAAGGAAGGATAGTCATTACGGTTTCATTTTTATTTTGGATCAAGTCTCGCAGCCTCGACTCCTGCTAACTACAAACTCAGTTAAAAGTTTTCATTAAATGAGAGTCTTTTTCTCATAATTCTCATCTCCAATAAATCCTTTCACGGTCGAACGTTGACAGTAATGAAGAGAGACTAAGGGGCTGTTTACTTGTGACTTAATGGGCTTAATAAGTCATTGGGATTATTCGCTCAGATGTTTGAAGGTGTTTACTAAACAGCTTAATGAATATTTGGGAGACTTATTCGCACAGCCCAAGAAGGGCACTTGTCTGGATTCAGCCCACAATTTTACCACCCTTGCCCTTGCCCCTGATACGCTTCCTTCTTTATTGTGGCATCCAAGCTATCTTCTCTCTAATCTCTGTCTTCTCCCTTCCTTCAAAAATCTCCATCGCCGCCTGCATCTCTCTCCAGCGAGATCTCCAACGACCTCTGTTGGTTGTCCATTCTCTTTTCCCCGCCTTATCTGAATCTCAAAAAAAGAATCGGGTATCCATTCTAAGCACTATCTCATTTACCGAATCCAAACAAAAATAAAACAATATAGAAGCAATGATGATGAAGGATTAGGTATCGATTTAAGCGTGGAAGAAGGTAGAAGGCTAGAAGGAGTGGGTTTTTGGGTGATGCAGGTTTTGATTAATGGTATATCAAAAGGGGAGGAAGAAGGTAGAAGCAATGGTTTTCAGAATTGATGCATCTCCTCTTTGATTTCATAAAGTTCTCATAAGCCCTCTTTCTGGCAACCACTTAGATCCACCGCTGCATCTCTTCTTTGATTCCATAAACACTACCTTTTTTTATTAGTGGATAACCTACCCCACCATATTGGTTTTTTTTTCCTCCAGAGAGAAATATTTGATTATCTCTAAATTTGCTAGTATTTAAGATATGATTTAATTGCTGTTATTTGATTTTGATTAAAATTGGTGCAAACAAAAATTTCAAGCATCTTCAAAACTTAAGTTGAAGTTAATCTTTTAGATGATGAAAAAGGTACAATATAATATTATGTTTTAATTCATGTTAAAGGGTAGATCAGTCATTTTCATCGTTCAGACTGTTGATTCAGATAAAAAGGTAAACACCATCATCAATTTATACAGACAGATATATTTATCCAGACAGACAAATTTATCCATACAGACAGACAAGATTTTGTAAACAGCCCCTAACTAAAGTGTCTTATATTTGTCTTTTACATAATGGAGATTATTCAGCAATGTTATCACGACAAGGACCTATTCATATTAGAGTTTAAATTGACTATAATGCCCACACTTAAATTATAGTATGTTTATTATTTCTTTATTGCATTAAATTGTGAAAGTTGAGTTTTATGCAGATTAATAATTAAAAAAATAATAATCATAATAAATCCAAAACAAAATTAATATAAAATTTACCATGCTTGTAAAAAACGTACGTAGTTAGTTAGTCTATTAAAAGAATAGGAAAGTTGAATCAATCCTATAACATTTTATAACAGAGTGTCTTTTTTATATTTCTTGAGAAAATTATTTGCTTGGAAAAGACCAAGTTCATGAAATACCTTGTTATCAATATAGTTGGCCCAAAATCGACTATGAGCTCGTTCCACTGGGGAGGATGGGAGGAGGCGGTGGACATCTGGTTTGATTTCGTCAAGGTACTCGATTATGAAAAGAGATTCACAAATGGGTGGTTTGTTTGCATGTAGGAGGACCGGAACTTTTTCATGAATCGGGTTGGATGTCAATAAAAGCTCACTTTTGCATGCAAGATTTTCCTCTACGTACTCATACTCAATGGACTTGAGGTTGAGGACGATTTGAACCCGGTTCACATAAGGACTTGAAGCGGCTCCAAGAAGTTTTATTTCACTCTTTTTCGTCATTTTGAGTGAGAGGGTATGAGATGATTGAACACATAGAGAAAGGAAGCTAGTATATATATACAAAAGATTGCCACTTAAATTCTCCACCCTAAAAAAAAAAAAACTATTATTACTTTTGATCGAGAATATATGACGTCTTTGTATTATTGTATTATTATTATACTCATTTGCAATAATTTGAAGATATTTGTTGAAAGTTAAAACTATAATAAAATTCACATGCAGGACCTCTATTACCATCTTATAGCATTTAATTATAACCGTAAAAAAGAATAAGGTAATTTTATCGATATCCCTGTTACAAATTGAATCTACTGCACTTTTTATTAGGGTGGCAATTTTGACACGATCCACCAATCCGACACGACACGATACAAAGATAAACGGGTTTGAGATGACCCGCCAACCCATCAACCCACCAACCCACTAATTTCACGGGTCGTGTTTGGGTCGACCCGTTGGGTTGATGGGTTGACCCGTGAACCCGTTTACCTTTTAATTAATTGTTTTTTATATATTTTTTATATAATAAAAATAACATTTTTAGTTTTTTACTTTGGTAATTTTGATTTGGTTGTAATTTTAAACTTTGGTTGTATGTAGAACTTTGAACTTGGTTGTTTTTGCACTTTTGCAATTTGAACTTGGTTGTATTTTTTTAACTTCGATAATTTCGATTATGACGCGTTTATGACTCGCCAACCCGTGTCTGACCCGCCGCCCTGCCAACCCGGGACACGATACATTATGGGTTACCGGTTACGCTTGAAGATTTCGACACGATTAGCTAAACGGGTCGTGTCACGGGTTGATGTTTTTGACCCGCCAACTCAAACACGACCCATTTGCCACCCCTACTTTTCTTATACCCCATACTAAAAAATAAATTAGCACAATATACAAAACGTATGGAGATTTTACACGGAGAATTATTGGAGATGTTTTTTCGTAAATATGACAAGGTTTTCTTTATTATTATCAAAATTAAAAAGGATTTTCAATCCAATGTATTTTCGAATAAAATTCTTTGTGTACACTTGCACCAATAAAAGGAATGAAGGTCCATGAGCCTCGAAATCAAACGTTACATCTTATTTCCCTTATAAATCCAATAAATTCAACAAAGGTGTCTAAAACACAAAACTTAAAAGCTGGGACTTACTTTGGACTATGAGATGACACGAGTTAAATTGCCGTTCAAAAAAGAAAATTGGTTTTTATTTTGATTGTGTCATCATTTGCTTGTTTTAATGTATTTTTTGTTTGGTTTTTGATGTAATTGCCGATATTAGATAGTTGCCTTGAAGATAAAACCACAAAATCAAACTCTTTTAGATAAAAGGAGAAAAATTGTTCATCCGATCTCATTATAAAACCCTACAAAACCCAGGAAAGGGTCTTTAATAATAAAATACTAGTAAATCCTACCCGCCGCATCGGCGGGTGTGAAAACTTGTGGCAATAGTATTCTTATTTGTCTAAATTTTAAATATTTTAAAAGCTTTGGGGTTTTATAAGAAAATTATTAGTTTTTTAACCTAAAATTGACACAAGATACAAAAGATACAATAAACCTTCATCACTTATACACTCATAATGAATACATACTTTGGATCACATATTATTCTCGTTTGAGGAATTTTTTTAAAGGTGAAACCCGAACAAATTTTAAGGATTTATGGCAGTGAAATGTAAAACATTCAAATCAAGAATTAAAATTCAATACAATTATTTATACATTGTTAAGAAAGCGAAAGAAGGTTGTAAAAACATACAAGAATCTTTATTGAAAATAAAAGTGGATATTGTAACGTTTAATCACGAAAAAGAATGATCGCAACAGTGTATTCGTTTGTCCTAATTTAGAAATTTAAGAGGTTTAGGGTCTTACGAGAGAATAGTTAACTTGTAAACGTAAAATTACACAAGACATATAAAGATATAACAAATCTTGATGACTTATATACTCATAATTGATACATAATTTGTATCACATATTATTGTTATTTGAGGGATTTTTTTCAACGGCCAAAATCGAAGCAAATTTTTAGGATTTATGGTAGCTTCATACCCACGCGCGATGCGGCGCGTATCATGTGGTTTTAACTCCGAGAACTTGAATCATCAATCCTATTTTGTTTCATTTTTCATCCGTCTGAAAACTCCAAAAAATAAAAAGAGGCAGGTGGTTGACTATGCATTTCTATGTGTGTTAACAATTTATTGATTGCATTTATAAACAATTTAAGACAACTACATGGTTCGATATAAATAGTACTTTTCATTTTGACCAGATTTGATATAAATAATACTCATGGGCTGTTTACCAAACATTCATCTCAGTAAGTTTTTACCAAGTCAATTTACCTTACCGGCTAAGTATGGCAGCGAGGATCAAGAATCTTACGCAGTAGGAGTTAAGGCAAGGACGGAAAGTCTTATCGGCAAGTGATGACGAAGACTTTTATCAAAGTTAGCTGTTACCAGAAAAGTCGTTGCATAAGATACCGTTTTGGTTGACTAAAGTCTTACATGGTAAGTAAGTGATAGTGTTGAATTTTATCAGTAAGCGTTTACCTGGATAAGCATATGGTACATGGCCCATAAACATAAAATTATGTGATCATTTAAGAATTGCTAGAGTCTGAGAGTGACATCACGCGGAAACGATATCCAAACCATCTTCCATTTCAATCAGTCGTGGTTACCAAAAAGTTCCAAGTAAAATGAGATCCAAAAATGAAGACTTGACATCCAGAGTTACATATTCAAATAGTTCAAATAAATTTGAAAGTACATTAACTTCAACTTTTAAGCAACTTGAACCCAAAATTTGCTTTCCCTCTCTATCTATGAAAACTATCATCGACCAAAAAATCCCCGATATCGAGCACAAGACCATCACTACCGAACAGAAAACAACCACATTATCATCAAACATTCTTTCACCTCCTCAAAAGCTTGTGAGACAAGATCCTCTTAAGAGTACGGATTGTTTCGTGACATAGCCTTATAAAATTTGTTCGCATTCACCAATAAGTTATGAAGCAAACCCTGCACATTGAGCGTTCAATCACGTTGTCTGTTTCAGAATATACTACTTATGTCTCAAAATAAAGTGTCCACAATACATGTACATTTTAAAAAATTCCAATTCTACCTCATCTGAGGGTAAGATTCTCATTAGTTAATTATAAATCGTATTAATTACACGATTCTATAAGTAGGGCGGTTGTTTACATGAAGAACCCAGATTAAAAATATACCTGGGAAAACTCCGGCAAAACCGTCGGCTTTCTCGATGAGTTCGTCGATGGGTAAAACGGCAATCGACTCGTCTTTGTTTTGTCCGAGCAAAGCAGAGGAAGGATACATGTTGGTTCCCATTCCGAGACGTCGTCCGGTTTCTTTACCGATCGCCAATTGATCCCCTAATCCAACTCGTAATAATTAGCAATTGTAGTTTGCGATATTTCTTCATGAAAACCAAAGGGAATCGTTTCGGTTGAAAGCAAGGATCCGTCTGCTTGGCCCGAAAAAGGTCAAAAGACGGCTCTTGTTGGCTCGTCAAAGCCCTAACTTTTGACGGGCCTACACGATCGAATAACTGTAATACACTCCCTCCGTCCAACAATAATTTTTCACAATGAAAAAGGCAAATAAAAAAATCAAAAATATGTAACTACAACACTTTTTTAACTAACAAAAAGACGGTTTTACCCTTAATAATAGAGGAAGTAATGAATTCCTCCATCTCATCACCAAGGGTAGAATTGGAAAGTAGGCGCTTACTTTTGTATCAGCTAAAATACACCCTAAGATGAAAAAAAGTGATAATCGAAGCCTAAAACGAAACTCACCTGTAATCATTTTAACATTTACTCCAAGATTCAACGCCCTCCGAATCGTCTCGGCACTATCATGACGCGGTGGATCGAAGAGCGGCATGAGACCGATGAACTGCCACGGTCCTCCGGGGCTCTCTCTCCGTCCCTCCGGAACTTCCTATCGTCACAAGAAACCACAATCCAAAATCAACAATCGAAATCAAAAACCCACAATTTAAAAAACGTTAATTGTTAGAACATCACGAATCACCTGATACGCAACAGCAAGTGATCTTAACCCACGGTCTGCAAACTTATCAATAACGGCATGAACTCGACGTTCTATGTCAGATTTGTTGTGTGCGAGATTCAAGATCTAAATCAATTTTAAAAAAAAAGATAAAGAAAATCAAAAGGGTATCCAAAAGTTCGAGTCTTTTATCGTAATGGTGTTTGTGTTTCGATATACAGATACGTAGAACACTCACGTACCTACTCAGGAGCACCTTTGCTGACTCGATGCATTTTACCCTGATTATCCAAATACCTCAAAGCAGTGCGCTTATCGGTAGGATTAAACATTTAAACGGCACAAAATGAAGCTCTTGAACATCAGCACATGCCTATAACAATACAAAGCAATTACACAAACTTATACAAGATTGATAGCATCAAAAAGAATTTAATTTAATTTAAAGAAATAAAAAACTCCCTCCAGACCAAATTAAATCCCACATCCTTCCCAAACCAAGTGACGACATTTCTGTTTTATTTTGTCCCAAAATAAGCGTCCACTATCCAATACTACCCTTAATCATATGAGATGAAAGTGAGTAAGCTCTAATTTTGACCCTTTGAAACTGGGACTTGAATTTTCATAAGTTTTGAAATCGTACTCGTGGTTCTTGTTTTGCTCTGAAAGTGGTCCACGGTCACTAACTTTGTTAACAACCTCCATTAGAGTGAGGAGCGGTTTAGTCTTTCTATCTATTTTCTTCAATGTCTTTAAATATATATATATATATATATTATGAATATATAACAATAACAATAATAATATAAAGTATAAACTATATATTTTGTATATAAGAAATATTATATTTATATATAATAATATAAATTACATATATTTGTATATATAATAATAATATATTGTATTTTAATATTTATTTTTATAAAGATATTTTAAGAAAATAGGAAAAAAGACTAAACCGCCTCACTCTAATAGAGATTGTTAACTGAGTTAGTGACCTGAGACCTTTTTCAGAGCAAAATTAGAACCACGAGGATGATTTCTAAACTTACTAAAGTCCAGGTCCCACTTTCAAAGATTCCACTAAACCTCGGGGACCATAATCAGAGTTTACTCAATGAAATTCAATACTCCATCTAAAATCAAGGGTAAAACCGTCATTTAGTTGATTAAAGATTAAAATAATTACATATTTCTAAAACCCTTTAGAAATAGTTCAAAACAGAAATCCTCGTTATATTACCTCTTTCGGATCAGCCAGCATACCGACTATTGCAGCATCGATGGCATCCTGGTTTTCGGTTCTTGAGGCTCGAGCCGCCATCAAAACAACGGTATCTGCGTCTACTCCTTTCGTAAACACCTGAACAATTAAGTCAACAGAAAAGTCAAACAAAAAGTTACAACAAACAAGGGGTAAAAAACAAAAGTAAAACCGTCTACAAACTAACTTCGATGAGATTTTTATCGACAGTCAGCTTGTTCAGAGTCAAAGTTCCGGTTTTATCGCTGCAAAGCACATCCATTCCCGCCATCTCTTCTATCGCAGTCATTCTTTTCGTAATCGCTCCCTGTAGTAGTCATTCGTAAATAAATTGGAATAAAAAAATAGACGCGAACGAAATAACGAGTTCAAGAAACGAGACCTGCTGAGCTAAGCGATGAGATCCGATGGCCATCGTTACAGAAAGAACGGTGGGCATGGCAATCGGGATTCCTCCAATAAGGAGCACAAGAAGATTATCAATTCCAGGCCGATACTGACGATCTTGAATTGGGAACATTACAATAATCTCGATCACCATTCCGACGGCAATAGAACAAATGTAGAAATTCCCGATCGCCGTCAAGACCTAAACAAGATTGCAAACAATCCGTAAATCTTGAAAAAGAAGCCGCAAATCTTTGAAGGTATAAAAAGTTCTTACCTTTTGAAAGTGACCAACTTGGTTTGTGCTGTCAACAAGATGAGCAGCCTTCCCGAAAAACGTATGAACCCCGGTGGCGATAACGACCGCCTCAATCTCTCCTTGTTTGCAAGTTGAACCGGAATACACACCGTCTCCTGGGCTTTTCGTTACTGGGAGAGACTCCCCAGTCAAAGCTGACCACAAAATACAAAATCCCTTATTCAATAATACAAAATCGTAAACAAGAAAATGATCATACAACAAGTCGAACACCAACCTCGTCAATCTTTAAAGGATCGCCATCGAGCAAACGAGCATCTGCAGGGACAATATCTCCGAGTTTAATACTAATTATATCTCCTGGCACTAACACGGCGGCATCTTCTTCGTTCCATCGCCCATCTCGTAGAATCTTTATAATTCAAAAACCATAAATCAAGAAGAAGAAAAAAATCATTCAACCCACATGCCATGTAAAAAATTATCGAAATTAGGGCAATGTGAACAATATAATACCTTTGCTTTCGGGGAAAGTTGGGCCATGAGGGCGGCGGCGGCATTACCGGCGTTGTTCTCCTCGATGAAACTAATGGTGGAGTTGATTATGAGCAAAGTGATAATACCCACAAAGTCCTGCCAATCGGGAGGCTTTCCCTGAAAAGATTTCGATTCGATTAGGGTTTTGGAGAGGGCGAAAAGGTAATTTGGATTGTGTTTGAAAAAGTACTTACTCCTCCATTGGCAAGGGCAATAGCCATAATAGCAGCAGCTTCCATAACCCATGATAAGGGATTCCACATAAACCCTAAAAACTTCAAGAATTTGCTCTCCTGAAAAACACCGATTTTATGTGAACATCGAGAATTCACAAGATTGGCGATACAGACATCGGAAAAGAACCTTGAAAACTTCAAGAATTTGATCTCCTCAAAACACTCATTTCATATAAACTTCAAGAATTTACAGAGTGGCTAAAAAAGACACCAAAAAAATAACCCTAAAAACTTCAAGAATTTATTAAAAGCTTCAAGAACTTGCAAAAAACTTCAAGAATTTGCTAAAACTTCAAGAAATTTATTAAAACTTCAAGAATTTGTTGAAAACTTCAAATTCAAGAATTCACTAAAAACTTCAAGAAATTTATAAAAAACTTTAATAATTTGCTGTCCTCAAAACACCCATTTCAAATATACTTCAACAATTTACAGAGTGGCAAAACAGACACCAAAAAAGAACCCCAAAAACTTCAAGAATTTGCTAACAACTTCAAGAGTTTGCTCTCCTGAAAACACCCATTTCAAATAAACTTCAAGATTTCACATAGTGGCAAAAAAGAACCCTAAAGATTTCAAGTATTTGCTCTCTTGAAAATACCCATTTCATATCAACTTCAAGAATTCACAGAGTGGCAAAAGAGACACCAAAAAAGAACCCTAAAAACTTCAAGAATTTTCTCTCCTCAAAACACCCATTTCATATAAACTTCAAAAATTCACAGAGTGGCAAAAAAGAACCCTAAAGACTTCAAGAATTTGATCTTCTTAAAACACCCATTTCATATAAACTCCAACAATTCACAAATTTGCTAAACAAACACCAAAAAACACCCCAAAAAAAGCATGATAATAACCAAAAAGATGCATTAATCTTCATAATAAATCAAGATTTGAAACAAAAAACATCTAAAATCCATAAAAAAAAATCAATTCCAAAATAGGGTTCTCACCTTCTTCTATTCAAGCTTATTATGCCCAAAAATAATTAATCTTTCTTCAGCAGCAGTGCTGGTGAGACCTCTTTACTACATCTCAGATTCTCAAACATCTCTTCAATGGGTATACTTTCCTGCAAAAAATCACTCAAAAAATCAAAAATTAAATAACCCCATAATCATAAAAACAATTACAATGACAAACACAGATCCAAAAACCCATTGTTACCAAATCTACAGTTTCCTTCGAAACAGCTTCAAGAACTTCAGGCTTTTCTTCCCCCATGTCTTTCTCTTTCTGATTTGAACCAAAATCTGATATAGTAAACCAATTTCAGAATCTGATATAGCAAAGAAATTTCAGAATCGTTCATAGTAAAGCAATTCTCAGAATCGTAAAGCAATTCTCAGAATAATTCAAAGCAATTTCATAATCGTTCATAAGACCTGATGTTCCAAATTGAAGCTCTTCAAAGCAATTTCAGAATCGTTCAAAATTAAGACCTAATGTTCTAAATTGAATAACATACCTTTTCGAAATTAAAGGAATTGAAGAACATACCTTTTCGAAATTGAAGGAATTTGGAGCAATGTGGGAAGGAAGACATGGATTTGTGAGAAGAAGGTACTAATTTGAAGGAAGCCATTGACATGAAAGAGAAGAAGACGTGGGTGTGGGTTTGCAGTTGTGAGAAGTTTTCTTGAAAATCAGTTTCTTGAAAAGCAGTTGGTGAATTCCTTTTAATATATAGTATAGATTAGACAAAAGTTTCATTTTAGTCCTTATAGTTTCATATTTATAATACTTTTTAACCTTTATCTTTAAAAAATGTTATTTTCATTCTTATAACTTTTATTTTTATCTCATTTTCATCTATTTATCCAACTTTATTAAATTGAGTGGTTAACTCATCCAAGAAATATTTGGTTAAGTTATATTTTGGTTTCTATAGTTACTTTTTTGTTTTCTTTATTTATTTTATCAACACATTTTGTTTTACCGGTTAATTATAGATTATTATAACTTCGATAAAAAATAATCAAATAATTTCATTAGGCTATTGATAAGTACATGATATTTTTTTTTCAAAACTTTATGTTAAAATCTCTTAAAATTAATATTTTTTATTTATTTTAAATAATCATTGAGATACACATACACATACACATACGCACACACACACACACATAATGTTGTTGCTATTGATGAAATCGTGATTTTGTATATTAATAAAACAATATGAATCAACGTTATGTTGATGGATAGTGGATGAACATGAGTGTGAAAGAGAACATAAAATACAATAATATATATTTCCTTCTAACGATAGAGAAAAAAGAAGAAAAATAAAGGTAAAGATTTAGAATTACATAACGTAAATTATTAAAAGTATTTTTCTTCCAAAACTTAATTCTAAACTTGCAAGGAAATGGAAATAGAATCATGATATTTTCATGTGTATATGTAAATTCAAAAAAAACAATATCTGATGTGGTATCTATTGTATGTAAGGGTATATAAGAACATCGCCAAAAAGTGCATTTGATTTAATTAAACTAAATTTATAATAAAGAAAACTAAGAAAAGTGAAGAATGGAGATTTGCATAGGCTAAACACCCAACACAATGCATATAGCTAAACACAAACACAATGCATGAACTCCGTCATACTAAGCTTTCGTATGACAACATATGTACAAATTTATGTTTTATATAAATCTATCTTACTACTTATGATAAAATCCATCACACTTTATAACCCGCTGCAAGCACGGGCATTTAATAACTAGTTTAGGTTAAAGACAAAAAAAAAAGTTATTTTAGAAAAAGGAAAATTCAATTTTTGGCAAACGATCTCCAACGAACTCAATGGTTCAATAATCCAACATTGCTGATTATTTTATTATATCCATGTAAAAAGTGTCACGTTTTGATTGGGTATTTTATATTTTCTTAGTAAAATCTTATCTAATTAAAAATTAGACTTCTACAAATAAATTAAAAAATAAAAAGTATATCAAATTTCATGATTTTCAATTCCCTACAAATAGAGATCAATATTGACATATTTTCATCACGCTAATTTTTTCTCTTCATTTCAATCCCTTTGTTATCTTGCTACTTTCTTTCAATTATAATTATGTTTCAAAATAGGTGATTGTTCCTTCCTTCTATGTATTTATATATTTATAATTAAAATAATAATTATTATATGTATAAATATAAAAAATATAATTTTTATAAAATAATATATAAATGAGATTGGATTGTAGAAAATTGTGGTTGGAGTGTAAAAAATTTGAAATTGAATTAGGGCTGAATATTATGAGGTGGATGAGAGAGAAAGTAATATTTTAATTTGAGATTGGATTGATTGAAATTGTGGATGTGGGTAGTTAAACAAATTGTAATATAAAAATGGAAAACCTTAAAGTGAAATCAACAAATAAAACTCATCAAAAAAAATCACTGGATTATCACAACCCTATACAAATATATAACAAGCGTGAAATGGAGAGAGGTTTTTGTTCGATGTTAAGTTCATCGTGTTTTTCGGCCAAACCTAAAGCATTAATCACATATAAAACAAAAAAAGCAGCAATCAAATTTTTAGAACTCATACGCATGATAAAGTTGGTGTAAGAAAAAATATTACTTATAAGAAAAAATAAATTTTCTCTCCTTTTTTGCCTTCCAAAAAAAAATAAGCATAGGAAATGCAATCAAGAAACATTTGATAAAATGAATCCCATAAGTTATCTAAACCAAACTTTAAAGCATAAGAAACCCAACCGAGAAGCATTTAAGATTATCAAACCCCAACCAAAAACACATTCTTTGCCTCATTCTCTCTTAGTCACTAGAGTGCAATGGTGGCAAATGGGAAATCGCCGATGGAAGAGCTGTGTTCGATCTCAGTAGATTGAGGAACAAAGTGAACATTATTGAGATCTGTATGCAATAAAGAAGGATGGTTTATGGTGGCTTGTGAAGGATGGTCAATCGTCGTAGAAGGAGAAGGTATTGGTTGGTGTGACGACTTTAAATGATGAACGAGATAATCAACAATTTTTTGTATTATTTTGGTTTGATAAAGATGACATGAAGATGAAGTTGAGATTTTATGATATTTTTGATTTTGGATTTTGGGTTTTGATTTGATTCTAGATTTTGTTTTTTATGTTGGTTTGATTTTTTATTTTTGGTTTTGTTTTTATTACAATACGCTATATAGCTAAAATAATACATAATTATATATCGTTTTATTTTCTTACTAGGAAAACTACAAACATAAAATGACGCAAATGCCTTCATCTTAACTACCAAACACAAACGACATCGGCCTCAAGACTCAAATTCGTTATGAAAAAAAAAACAGATAGATATAATCCGTTAAGTTATCCAAAAGAGGAACAAGGAATGCTAAAATCACCTAACTACATCACAAAACATGTAATTTAATAACTCAATTTTTAGAGAGGGTCTAAAGTTTTTCCAATAAACACGTGTGATACAACCTTTGAACTTTCTTTCCCTCGTCACTTGGCTTAATGATTTAACAGAAATTTTGACCAACGTTTCTGTCTATTTAACATTTCAATTATTTTTGTACTAATTTGACATTTTAGAACAAGTACAAATAAATAATGGCACGTCACATTGCTTTAATTGCAAAAACACTAGGAAAACGAGACCAATAATTTGTGTTTTTCGGTAGACCATTCTTTTGGGCATCAGGTTTTTAAAAAATATAAGGTAAATTGTTTTCTCAGACATTATTAATAAATCTAAAATTCTTTATAACTTTTTTATACATCATCCACTTCACTAGAATAATTGAGTTTATATAATGCTTAAAATAAATAAGCATCTTAATGATATGTTTCATAAGAGCTAAGTTTATTAAATCAAACAAAGAAATGTCTTATATAAAAGTGTTAAAATAAGTTTAAAAAACGTTTTTGAACGTCACAACAAGTTATTTTATAAAATTTTCAAAATACAGTCATATTAGTTATTTTAATTTATATGGTGTTTTTGAAAAATGTCTTATTTTATTTATTTTGTTTTTCAAAAAAGAATTAAGAAATACTCATGGTGCCCTATAAACTCATCCTTTTTGACCGGTTACGGTGGACGTGATCACGGAGGATTGGCGCGATACATGGAGGTGGAGACGATTAAAGAAGTGTGACCCGGTCAAAGCCACATTTATTAACAACACTTCTCATTTGAACATAATACCATATATATATATATATAGGGGTGGGTTCAAATGTGAACCACTTTTTGGTTGTGAACATGAGGACAACCGAGAGCGCGACATGTGACAGATGACTAAGCGCCACGTCAGATCCACGGCGGGTGACTAGGCGCGATTCATGGGAGGGCATTGAATTAAAGGAGGGGACCACACTCAAAGTCGCCACGTGTCGTGCTCTCAGTTGTCCTCATGTTCACAATCAAAAAGTGGTTCACATTTGAACTTTCCTCTATATATATATATACATATATATGTTCCCTTAAGAATGTTTGTTGTATTTTTATGTCATATGGTTCAGATTTTTTTCATTTATAGGTTCGAGGTTCTGCTAGGAAGACTTGTTAATGTTCAATGAGATTATATGTATCATTTGTAAACAAAAAAAAAGAGTATAATTATGAAATTCTTGTTTTCATATTTCGATATTTTTCTATGAATTCATATCATTCCTTGATTTTTGTGATCGTTGGCTATAATCAGGTTTCATAGTTTATACATTTTTTTGGTTTATCTCTCTCTCTCTCTCTCTATATATATATATATATATATATATATAGAGAGAGAGAGAGAGAGAGAGAGAGAGATGTAAGATCAAGCGAGAACAATATATATTTAACAAGAGCACATGAACTAATTTTAGCCATGGCCAAAGTCGTCCCATTAGCTTTTTTTACAAAATTATATATGATTTTACTAGTTTGTGTATTTTTTTAAATAAATTTGTTTGAACCCAACCCTATATCTGTGTGTGTGTGTGTTTGTCTCACAAAAATTGAATAGTTTCACTTGTTCAAAGTCATATATAGATTGTTGAAAAGTCGTGATTCACTAAAGATGCTTGACTAACGACTAACACAATAAAAAAACATGTTAGCATTATCTTGAAAACGACAACATTCTAGAAATTATTCACTGAACTAGTGTCAATATTGTCAACAAAGTTGACTAAAATAAACAAGAAATTAATTTTAAATATTAAGCTGATAAAAATGTTAAAACTTTTACATAATACTTTACAGATGATCAGTTTAAATAAAAATATTAAATATTGCGTACTAGCAAAAAACTTAAAGGGAATGTGGTGAAATATCTCATTTACCTTGAGTTCAAGTCTAGAGGCTAGCATTTTAATTGTGATTACACTTAGTCTAAAATACTGTTAGTTAATTTCTCAATGGACAAAGATATAGTCTAACCAAACTTTAGATGAGTCTTTTTCAAAAAAATATTAAATACTGTATAAAGGTACGGAGTAAAGGTTCATAAGAATTATTCAAAAAAGAATCCAAAAAATCTAGCTTTGCCAATAGCACTATAGCCCTTTGCAATTACATCAAAAACCAAAGTGTCATCTCATAGTCCAAAGTATGTCCCAGCTTTTAAGTTTTGTGTTTTAGACACCTTTGTTGAATTTATTGGATTTTTTAGAAAGGCAACAATATATTAAAGAGAAAAAACAAGGACTTATTTTTATTGGATTTATTGGAATTATTAGTGAAATAAAGGCTATGTTTGGCATACGTAGCTTATAAGCTAGCTGTTAGATGATAAGCTAGCTGTTGATTGATAAGCTTGCTAGTAGCTGATAAACTAGCTTATGAACAAATTATGTTTGGCAAAAACTAGCTTATGAGTATGTAAAATGACCAAAAAAGGTATATTAGAATTTAATAATTAATATTAATAAGGGTATAATTGGAAAAAGCTATAATAAACTCCTCATAAGCTACTCAAAGTAGCGTTTCAAAAAGCTAGCTATAAGCTAGCTTCTGGTACATGTTTTGATGGACTAGCTTATAAGCTAGCTTATTTTTGCCAAACACAGTCAAAATGTAACGTTGATTTCGGGGCTCATGCACCTTCATTCCTTTTATTGGTGCAAGTGTACATAAACAATTTTATTGCAAAATCACATGTGATTTTCTTGGTTCCTTTGTTCTTGCAAATTGGTTGTTCTTGTATGAATATCCCTCTCTCTCTATATATATATATATAGAGAGAGAGAGTGTGTGTGTGTGTATATAAAACCAACACTACAACAAAAGCTTAAATTGCCCATGTGTTTTTTCCACGGTTGTTGAATTACCTCATAATTTTGTTTATCTTTTTTTATACTAATAAACGTTTGAAAATTATACACAGTTATAATCATGTATATTTTCGTTGCATCAATAACAAAAAAAAATTAACATGTAAATATGTGTGTAAAAAGTACATGTTTAACAGATAGATTTCTTCTACACTTTTAGTATAAAATGTAGAGAAAACAATTGCAACAAATAAAGATGTGGAGAAAACATATTATATGTAATTGTAACATAAATCAGCATGGATTTCTATTTTTTTCAAAAAAAGAGAATTTAATACGATATTTTCAAAATTGAGAATGAATTTTTGTTTTTATTTTTGTAAATTTAATAAAACAATATTAAAGTGTATTGAAAGCCCGGCCCTATTTTGAACCCTTATAGCAAATAGTCCAATTTTTAAGCTACATATTAGAATTTAAAAATATAGGACAATTTTTAAGCTACATATTAGAATTTGAGAATATAAATACAATTTTATATTATTTAAAATATCATTAGCTGGATTGAATTTATAAAATAATTAAAAATACTTGGTACTTTAAAGCCCAATTAAAAAACCTTTTTAATTTTGAATAAGGAAAACGCTGAAAGCCCAAGGCCTTAAAACCCTCCTCATCTCAAAGCCCTCTTAGAGTAAGATCGAGTCCTCTACACTTTGTCTGTTGTTTATGAGCCATTCTTAGGTTATCCATAGCAGAATCTCCCCAGTCCTCCAAACCTAACTGTCGTATTAGCGTCATATCAGTTTTTTCATAAACCCACAATAAGCCCTCTGGAGCCCTCTCTGTTAGTACTGGACTCTCACAAACCAAATACCCAATACAATAAACAAAAGAGAAAAAAATATAGAATGTGTGTGTGTGTGTGAGAGAGAGAGAGAGAGAGAGCGGGTAGGCGGTGTGGAGACACCGCCCCAAGCCGTAGCCCGCTAGCCCACTGGCAGGCGTACCGGAGCCCGCCCAACCCCGGTAGCCAACCAGGATGAAACCTGCTTAACCCCTTATATTGCCACATACGACCTTAATGTTTTTTTTACTATTAACCTCAAATCCTATTAACTGTTCAGTGACAATCAATTTCAAGTCCTATTGTTCATCGAAAGTGAGTTAGGATTTTCATTTGTTCTCCTCATTCTGAAAGCGTAATAGATAAGATAAATATTCTTAAATCCTATAGATGATTGACGTTGATTTTGCCTAATAAACTATCACTCATAATTCCTTTCAAATTTAGTGAGTTGCAACAAATGACATAGATGACATTTTATAGCCATCAATGAATTAAAATGTTGTGTCTAAGTTTAAAGCGTATTTTCATCTATTTTGCTTATCAACGATGCATTCTTGGACTCCATTTCAACCTTTAAAGGCGATGTAGAAATTTGTTAACATTACATATCCTTCTCTTGGTCGAGGGAAAAATAAATAATAAAGTATGGTACGAATGAAAGACTACTCTTGAACCAACTTTGTCTAAAATGTTAATCATGTTCCCGTACTAGGAGAAGAGCTGGTGAGGTAAACTTGTTGGTCAAGTTTACACTCCAAGATTTCGGTTTGCCGGAAATAGTATTTGTCAGACTATTATCTAATATATCTTGTGTTCATGACCTTTTGGCTTAAAGACAAACCAATCTACTTTGATAATAATCTTGGCTTCTCGTCAACCTAGTGTTCGATTTTGTTGAACGTTTTTCGTTTTAGGATTAATATATATAAATTACAAGAATTGTACAAAAGAAGATCGATATGCCTAATTTTGAATAGAATCTGGTCCGGATACTAAATATAAATGCCAAATCGAAGTACCATGTTTTGAGGCAACATTGGGTGCCAAGGTAGAATCTGGATAACAAGTCTGAATTTAAATCCAGATATAAATGCGGATGTCAAATCTAGGTATGAACTCATATATCAAATCCCAATATAAATCCAAATACCAAATTCCAATTTATGTATTGCAACTTGAACAAGCATTTTCTGCCGCTTCAAAAAAATTATTTGGTTAACAATTATCATAAAAATAAGCATTGCGAAAGAATTTTATAACAACTTCTTTGTAATTTTAAAAAAAAAAATATTTAAAATCTTTAAAAGATTTATACTTAACTATAACATAATTTTTACTTAGAAATTTCATCATCAGATTATATTATTAAATTATTTTATAACTTTATTATCCAATGTGTTTTTAAAAACAATTTATATAAAATAATAATAATTCAGTCTCAATGGTTATAATCATTCTTTTAAAAAACTCGCCACGTAGCTGCCATGGCGTGCCATGACTTCAAGGCTTGTGTCTCACGTAAGTATGTGGCACGCCTTGGCCTACTGCGTAGTTTTCCTAATGTGATATTTGATTTTTCTTTATGTTTTTAACGTTTTATTTGCTAGTTTTTAATATATAACCTAGTTTTAACTTACTTATGACTGTTAACTCATTGAATGAAAAGTACAAAACATATGCTATTGTATATAATACTTAATATAAACTAGAAATTGGATGCCATAAGTCACCTTGAAAACGTCATGGCTTCGCCATGACTCCTAAGGCTTGAGACTTGGCCTCGCCGCCACGCCACGCTTCATGCCATTTAGAACCTTGGTTATAATGTATAACATATTTTTACTCACCATATATTAAGTTTCAATAATTATTTGAACTTTAAGATTTTTAGTTTTCCCTATTTTAGTTAACCATATAAAGAATCCGTGGAAGCAAACAAAAATCTTATTTTCTCTATTTTACAGAAGCTATTGGAGATGCTGTGAAATACTAAATCCCATAGGAATTCGATTGTACACAAAATTCATACACTGATATTGATATCTAAGTAGAGAAAAGAGTATTATTGTGATATTTTATTACAGTACAAGACATTCATTCAAACCAAATTGAAATATAAAGTACAAGACATTCATAATTCAAACCAAATTGAAATATAATGACTCTAAAAGATGTTTTAGTAGTCGATAAGTTATTTCAAACATCATCCTAGTGGTCTGTACTTTTGAAGCATCATATAGAAACCCACGACGTATTCGTTCTTTGCGATTACATCCTTACAAGCCTGATGCGACCATATGCGTTTTGCCCATTCTACAAGTCTTGGAGTTCTAACTTCATCAAAAATGTTGAACTCATTATGTTTTGCAACAAATTTTGTCCAAGCGAGAAAGCATCCAAGAACAACATCTAGATATCCTAGATTATCACCACCAAAATAAGCCTTTCCTTTGCTAGTCTTCACAAATGCTTCCTCCAACAACATTGATCCTTCAATAATCTGTTTTTTTATTTCTTCTTTTCCCTCTTTCCCTTGTGTAATCCTCAACTTTTCGTATAACGGATAAAACTGTTGACAAGTTATCAATTTATAAGTAAAACACATTTATCACTAATTAATAAATAACAATAATAAAATACGGCAACTAAATAGTTGTGCAAAACGGTAGATGAAGAGAGAAATTGAAAAAAGGAAGAAAGTGGTTAAGGAAAAATGGCACATGGCAATAAGGTGTTTTGTCATGCTTTAATTTGTATTTTACTAATGAAGATTACAAGGACCTATCCATAATAGAGTTGAATTAACTATATATATAGGAAGGAAAGTTCAAATGTGAACCACTTTTTGGTTGTGAACGTGAGGACAGTCGAGAGCGCAACACGTGGCGGCTTTGAGTGTGGTCCCCCTCTTTAATCCAATGCCCTCCCATGAATCGCGCCTAGTCATCCGCCGTAGACATGACGTGGCGCCTAGTCGTCCGTCACGTGTCGCACTCTCGGTTGTCCTCACGTTCACAACCAAAAAGTGGTTCAATTTGAACCTGCCCCTATATATATATAATATTACCAGCCCTTATAATTATTTCGTTTAAGCAACTTTAACCATCCGCATGAAATTTGTAATTTAGTCTTAAATTAATATATAGCAGGTTTTTTTGTTAACCAATGGATTTGTGTTAACTGTGTAAACTTAAAGTAATTAATCAAATACGTTCTTTTTGGTTGGTTTTATTGGGCATTTACAAAGCAGGAAAGCGGCTTTTTAATTTTAGTAGATTTTAATATTTTCTTTAAAAAGACAATTAATCATGGCCCTTGATCATGTATAATATGCGGTTGAGATTAATTAACACAGTTAACACAAATTCCTCGGTTAACAAAAAAAACTCAACACTATATATATATATATATATGTGTTCGGTTATGAACTCAAATTTCATTGCGAACGTGAGGACAGCCAAGAGTGTGCCATGTGACATATTTATTCTGAATAATCATGTATTATTCAGCGTAAATAACACATTATTTAGTGTTATTCAGAGTGAATAATACAGAATGTTGTATTATCACTCTGAATATTACATGATTATTCAGAAAGAATATGCTAGGTGGCATGCTTTTCAGTTGCCCTTGCATTCACAATCAAATTTGAGTTCCCATTTGAACATGACACTAGTTATATATGTATGGAGAGAGAGAGAGAGAGAGAGAGAGAGAGAGAGAGAGAGAGAGAGAGAGAGAGAGAGAGAGAGAGAGAGAGAGAGAGAGAGAGAGGGGAGAGAGAGAGAGAGAGAGAGAGAGAGAGAGAGAGAGAGAGAGAGAAGAGAGTTTGGCTACGAACTTAAATTTCATTGTGAACACAAGAACAACCGAGAGTAGGCCACGTGACATATTCAGTTTGAATAATCATATATTATTCAAACTGAAAAATACTGAATGTTGTTTTATTCAGTCGAAATAATACATAATTATTTAAACTGAATATGCCACATGACGCTTTCAGCTGTCCTTATATTCAAAATGAAAGACGAGTTTTTATTTGGACCTTATATACTTTGTTTATTGCATTAACAAGTGAAAGTTAAGTTTTTATGCTGAATAATAACAATATAATAAATCCAAAAACAACAATAATATGAAATTTACCATGCTTGTAGAAACGTAGTTAATTAGACTTTAAAAAATAGGAAAGTTGAATCAATTCTATAGCATTTTATAATATATTATCTTTTTTATATTTCTTAAGAAAACTATTTGCTTGGAAAGACCAATTATTAAAATCATTGAATACCTTGTTATCAATATAGTGGGCCCAAAATCGACAATCAGCTCGTTCTACCGGGACGGATGGGAGGAGGCGGTAGACATCGGGTTTGATTTCATCAAGGTACTCGATTATGAAAAGAGATTCACAAATAGGTGGTTTGTTTGCATGTAGGAGGACTGGAACCTTTTGATGAATCGGGTTCGATGTTAATAAAAGCTCGCTTTTGCAAGCAAGATTTTCCTCTACATACTCGTACTCAATGGACTTGAGGTTTAGAACAATTTGAACCCGGTTCACATAAGGACTTGCAACGGTTCCGAGTAGTTTTATTTCACTCTCTTTTGTCATTTTGAGTGAGAGAGTTTGAGATGATTGAAAACATAGGGAAAGGAAGCTAGTATATATATACAAAAGATGGCCACTTCTTCCCCCTAATATGATGTGTTTTAAATTAAACTATTATTACTTTTAATCGAGAATTTAAGACCTCTTTGTATTATTGTATATTAAATTATTATAACTCATTTAGCATTTGTTTGAAGATATTCTTTTAAATGTTAACGCTATTTTAAAATTCACATGCAGGGCCAACATTACCATCATATCTTATAATATTAAATTAGAACCGTAAGTTATTAATAGAAGAATTGGTAAATTTTATCCATATATATAACCATGTTATTAGTTTAACTTGAACCTACTACCCTTTTCATATACTCCCATGACTAAAAAACAAATTAGCACAATATACAAAACGTATGGGGATTTTACACGGAGAATTTCATCGAATATCCGTAAAAAAAATGTGGGTTTTCAACAAAAATTCTCGACGACAAGATGTTGGAAATGTGAGTTTTGGACATATTTTCATTGAAATATTTTGTAACAAGGATCCGTTGAAGAATCCATGAAAATTGCAAGGATTTCGAGAGGCCTTGGTCAATTGTAGTTGAGCATTTGGTAGGATTCTCGAGGACTTTTTTTAGGGTATTTTTTATGATAATGTTTTTTCAAGAGATTTTCGATGAATTTTGTTTTTGGTGGGTTCCAAATTTCACGAGATTTTTGACATATTTTAAGTTTTTCAACAGAATATATGTTCATGGATTTTCGAGGGATTAGTTTTTCATGTGATATTCAGTGGAACTTCGTCAACCATAGTTGACAATCTTCGATAGATTTTCGTGCGATTCTTGATCGTGTTTGTCGAAAATCTATCAAAAATTCCAAGTATTTTAAAAATAATTGGTAGGACCAAATTGTCCTAATGTTTGAAAGTTTTTTAAAGTCATTTATGCTTAATTGTAATATTTTATTTTGCATATATTAGGCTTAATGGGCTTGGCTTAAAGTGTAACGAACACCTATATAAAGGGTCTTGGGGCTAGGGTTAAAGTGTGTGAAATCAAATGAGAGTCAAGGCTTAGGTGTTTGTGTGTGTTTTTTTGCAAACAATGAGAGCTCTCTAAATAATACAAAAACACTTGATTTTCTCCATTCATTCTCTATCTTCTTGTTTGAATCTTGCTAAACTTGGCCAACAATAATAAATTTTAAATATGTTTTTTTCGTTAACCTCTTGTTTATGCTACACGAAAGGGCGGTGGAGGTATGTTCGGGTGGTTTGTGGGTCAAATTACTTGTAGGACAAATTATTGGAAATGTTTGTTCATAAATATAACAGGGTTTTTTTTTGTTAATATTGAAATTAAAAAAATTCAAATGTAATTTTTAATAAAATTGTTTGTGTACACCAACAAAAGGAATGAAGGTCCATGAGTCTGGAAATTGAACATGACATCTTATTTCACTTATAAATCCAATAAATTCAACCAAGGTACAAAACATACTAATTGGGACATATTTAGATGATGATATGACCGTTTATTGGCTTTTACTTTAACTGTGTTGAAATAAGTCATAATTTGCTTGTTTTAATGTAACTTTTGTTTGGTTTTGATGTAGTTGCGGATAAGGCTATCAGCAACCAACCCTTCCAACCCTCTCACTTTTTAATGCCACATCAGCTGACACACCAGCTTTTTCCCAACCCTCTCTTAACCCTCTCAAAGCCCTCTGCAACCTTCTACAACTCTTACCCAACCCTCTCAACCCTCTCACACACACAAGAGACACACACAAACATAGCGGCTTCACCATGCCGCAACAACTCCAGCCCGCCGGCTACCGAGGCTGTGCACCCAACCCGTTGAGCCCGGCGGATTGGGGTGAGAACCCGACGTCCAGCCTGACACCGTTGTTGATAGACTAATAGATAGTTGGCATGAAGATAAAACCATAAAAACAAAATGTTTTTAATAAAAGAAGAAAAATTGTTCAGTTAGAAAAATGTTTCCTAAAAGGACTCAATATCATAGCATTTACATTTGCTAGTCTTGCCATTGGCAGACACAGGCCAAATCTTTGAGAAATTGTCAACACCCCCATAATGACCCATTATTTACTACTTATAACCTTATGTTTTTTTTTTTTTTACGTTTTTTGTTGCCTGAATAATTGAGGTGTAAAATTATTGAAGTGACAGCTAACTAATCTAATTTCTAGGCATAAATAAAATTACAAAAGAGTTGTGAGCTATTGGTCCACTAATGGTTCCTCGTGCCTGGTGTCACGAAAGTCCATTTCCCAAGCTTACACCATGTCACCAACCACCTACGCCTTCTTAGAAACAACGTCATTAAAACCTGAGATACATATCAACACCAAATAAGTGTTAGGCCATCGAACAATTAAAACATAATATAATCCAGTTAAGTTTTCCAAAAAGGAACAAGGAATGCTAAAACCACCTAAGTACATGACAAAATATATAATTTAATTACTCAATTTTTATTATACTACATCTGATTTTGTGGGTCTAAAATTCTTCCTATAAATAACTCGAATTTCAAATCATTCACTTGCTTTAACTACTCATGCTTTTGATATGGGAGCATCAACTCCAACGTGTGTGATCAAGGTTTTAAATGACGTGACGTGTGGCATGGAGGCGAAGTCAAGCCTCAAGCTTTACGAGCTATGGAGAGGTCAAAGCGTTTTTCAAGGCGTGTCTCATGGCGGGATACACACTTACTCGTACATAGTTATCATTGAAACAAAATATATAGAAGTTATAAAAATGATATCAAGAGTGCGACATCGGGATTAATTGTCATCAATCTCAAGTCACTACTTTCTTCAATCCTCAAAAAATTTATGTTCGATTATACATGTATGGGAATGAGATTAAGTATTTACCTATTTAAGGTTTTAGTTTTTAATGTTTTCATTTTATTTTATTTAAGTCTGATACATAATTATCGTTAATTCCTTAAGTTATAAAAATAAATCTAAGCCTTACAAAATAACTCGTCGTAAGGTAACATAACGCACCATATCACACCATTTCGTTACAATGAAAGTCAAACCTTTAGAGTGAAGCCATAGGGATTAATGGTTGTGTTTGGTAAAAATAAGCTAGCTGATAAGTTAGCTCATAAGCTAGTCCATCCAAACATGTACCAGAAGCTAGCCTTTTTTAAACGATGCTTTGAGTAGCTTATGAGAAACTTATTGTAGCTTTTTCCAATTATACCCTTATTAATATTAATTATTAAGTTCAATATAACCTTTTTAGTCATTTTACATACTCATAAGCTAGTTTTTGCCAAACATAATTTGTTCATAAACTAACTTATCAACTACTAGCAAACTTATCAATCAACAGCTAGCTTATCAACTAGTTTGCCAAACATAGCCAATACAGCGACGACCCCAAGCCTTAACGTCATAACACCCATAAGAAGACCATAACGAATTATTTCGAACCATGCATGAGATACAAACTTTTGAACTTCTGTGATTAATCCCCTGATTTAATGATTTAGTATGAATTTGGACCAACATTTCTGTCTATTTAACATTTCAATTAATTTTGTACTAATTTGACATTCTAGAACAAGTACAAATAAATAATGACACGTCACATTATTTTTATTGCAAAAATACTAGGAAAACGAGACCTGAAATTTGTGATTTTAGGTAGACCAGTCTTTTGGATCATGTATTTAAAAAATATAAAGTAAATCGTTTTCTCAGATATCATTAATAAATCTAACATTCATTATAGCCTTTTTTACATTCAATTTACTATATGAAAATTAAGTTATAAAATGTCTAAAATAAATAAACATCTTAATAATTTGTTTCATAGGACCTAAATTTATTGAATCAAACAAAAAATTATCATATCTAAAAATATTACAATAGTTTAAAAAGACGTTTTTGTGTGTCCCAACAAGTTCTTTTATAACATTTTCAAAATAAAGTCTCATATATATTAAATATTTTAATAGGACGTTTTTGAGAAGTGTCATGTAAATCAACTCATCATTTTAGTGTACTCTAATCAAAGAGTGCCCTATAAAAAGTTAATAGAATTATTTATTTAAGAAATGTTTTAAAAAACTTGTTGTCATGTTCAAAACTCAAAAGTGTTATATAAACTTTTTGTAATATTTTTAGGTAGGACACTTTTGTGTTTAGTCCTATAAAACACTCTATTATAACGTTTATTCATTATATAAACTTAATTTTATTGTAGTGATTATATGTGATTTTAATTGCAATACTTTTTGTCAAAATGATCATCTTATTCTGTATGCGATGCATATATATACATATATTCCTATGGATTGTATTTAGATTAGACCACTTATTAGACTCCTTGTGATTCCATCAGACTACTCTGAAGGCAGTTTATTTGCTTTGTGTTTCCTTTGGAGGTTTGATGCGTTTTTCTTAGGAATGTTTGTTATATTTTCAATGTGATGGTTCAAAAAAAATTCATTTAAAAGTCCGAGAGGTTTTGCTACGAAGACTTGTTAATAATGTCCAATGATATATATATATAATGACGAATAATACAACAATTAAACTGAATAATGCATGAAAATTCGCCTTGAATAATGTTGTATTATTCTAAGAGAATATGACACATGTCGCACTCTTGGCTAGAGAGAGAGAGAGAGAGAGAGAGAGAGAGAGAGAGAGAGAGAGAGAGAGAGAGAGAGCAGAATCAAACGAGAACACTAAGGGGCCGTTTACTTGAACACTTACCCGGTAAGTGCTTATCGGTAAAATTAAACACTATCAACTACCATATGATACAACATTTTAGTCTCCTAAAATGGTATCACATGCAACAATTTACCCGGTAAGCTCTTACCGGGTAAGAGTTGTGGATCTCACTTACCCGGGTAACACTTTCGGTCCATGTTATCGCTCTTACCGGGTAAGATTGTAGTCATGTTCATGTTCTTCCCGTAAGGTAAATTGACCCGGTAAGTACTTACCGGGTAAGTTCAAGTAAACGGCCCCTAAGTATTTAAAGGAACATGCGAACTAAGATAACATATATTATTCATATACAAAATTATATATAATTCATGCGAACTTGCTCACGAATTAAGCTGAGGCCAAAGTCGCCTGAGTGGCTTTTATAATATTGTTGGTTCACATATTTCTTTGAATAAATAACGTTCTTGTTTCAACCCGGCCTTATATATATATATAGTATTAGGTTCAAATGAGAAGTGATAAAAAACTACGAAGTAGATAAGTGATCATAGCCTTCCATTTTCTGGAATAGGGAAGGGTATTTTGGTAATTATTCCAATTGTTCGTATATGAACCATTCGTATTATTCATATATGAATCATTGTAGTGTGAAGATTCATATAATAATTCATATTTGAATCTTTGTTATATGAACCTTCTTTATATAAAGGTTTATATATGAAGTTTCATATATGAATATTTGTGAATTGAAGATTTATATATGAATCTTTGTAATATTAAGCTTTGTTATATAAAAGTTGTT
Source organism: Centaurea solstitialis (assembly GCA_030169165.1). NCBI lineage: Eukaryota > Viridiplantae > Streptophyta > Magnoliopsida > Asterales > Asteraceae > Centaurea > Centaurea solstitialis. Next base: position 68,110,641 of record CM058044.1, on the reverse strand, counting down.
ATATGAACATTCATATATGAATCTTCATACTACAATGGTTCATATATGAACATTCAGATATGAATCTTCATACTACAATGATTCATATATGAATAATATGGTTCATATATGAACAATTGGAATAATTACCAAAATACACATACGCTATTCCACAAAATTTACGGTACTCCTTTAATAATCTGCTGCATCAATTAATTAATAATCATTGTTCAAACTGAATAATTAGTTTGAATAATCTGCTGCATTAATTAGTTTGAATATTATGTTAACACTGAATGCAGTGTTATTCGGTTTGAATAACACATAATATACAAACTGAAATATGCCATGTGGCAGAATTTTAGTTGTCCTAATGTTCACAACAATTATATATATGTATATATAAGTTTTTCTCACAAAAGTTGAATAGTTTCACATGTTCAAAGTCGTATATAGATATTAGAAAAGTCATGATTCACTAAAGATGCTTGACTAATGACTAACAACATAAAGAAATTTGTTAGTGTTAACTGGAAAACGACAACATTTCAGAAATTATTTAGTGAACTAGTGTCAATATTGTCAACAAAGTCGAGTAAAATAAACAATAATTTTTAATATCACACTGTTAAAATTGTTAAACTTTTACATAATGCTCTAGAAATGGTGGGTTTAAATAAGAATATTATATATTGCGTATTCGCAAAAGGATTAAAGGGAATGTTGTGAAACATGTCATCTACTTTGGATTCGAGCCACATATGCTAATATCTTATGTAAGGTTTAGTCTAAATGGCCATAATTTAATTTCTTAATTGCCAAAAGTCTAGGCTACACAAGAAGTAGATGAATCTTTAAAAAAAGTATTAAGTGTTGTCTAAAAGTACCGAGAAAAGATACATATGAATTATTAAAAAGAAGTCGAAAAAATCTAGTTTTGATGATAGTACTATAGCCCTTTAGAAACATGAAGGAAAAAAAAGAAAAAAATTAGAGTTGGAGGAAAATTCAACATTAAATCGAGATAGAGTTTTTCTAGAACATGAGGTAACAACATTTGGTCCTTTAAAAACTGATGGAAGATTTTGTTTTGAATAAATGTTTGGCAAATGAAATTTGTGTGTAGCTTTGTCTTTTTAAGATATTTTTATTTTAATTTGTAATGTTTTTAATATAATATATGGTATGGATTTTTATGGTTTATTTTATTCATTACTCGTTCAACCAATCTAAAATTTTGGTATACGCTTTTAAAAAGACCGAAACAACCCGAATTGGTTTCATATTAACAAATCGTTGCTAGGGATTTATATAAGATTCACAATTATTTATCCTAGCTACAAACTTAAAACGATCACTAAATGCTCAACTAGATAGTCAGAACATTATAAAAGACATAACTGAGGGATTTGATATGATATAATATAATGAGCTCATTACCAAACCAATTAATTTCAATACCTCAGCAATGAATATATATATATATATATATATATAGGGGAAGTATCAAATACAAACTGAGTAGTTTGTACAAACCGTATAAACTTAATCTTAACCATTGATTTTTTTGTTTATTATATATATATATATATATATATATATATAAGTATGTATAATATTGTTTAGTTACCCTCTCAAGTCATTAACCCTTTAAAAACCTGTTTGGATTAACTTGTGTGGTATAAAACCTGATAATATAATAAGTTGTTTTTTAAGAAGTACTTCTATTATTAACTTTACAAATTAAAGTTAATAATTAGTAATCATCGTATATTCTTTTTTTGAAGAAAGAAATAAAAAAAAGAATATACGATGATTACTAATCATCGTATATTCTAGTTGTCATACTCCAATTCGGTGTTCTAGAAACTCCTTTCTACAATTCAGGTGGCAGTAAAAATTGTATATCACAAAAGGGATAATTCAAACACAAACATATCTTGTTAAACTTATATGTCATCAACAAATATGCTACTTACTAACAGTTAGCAAAATCTAGAATGTCAAACAAGCAGCCCACAAGTTCTATAAAAGGAGATAACTCAAAAATGAACCAACATATAAGAGAGAGATAAGAGAGAGAGAGAGAGAGAGGGGGGTTGCCGAACAAGCCGAAGTGGGTTTGCCAAACAAGCAAAAATGGGTTTGCCAAACAAGCAAAAATGGGTTTGCCGAGCTTTGCCGAAGGGTACCCAAACCCTACTGCAAAGGCATAACGCGTGGTCTTAGAAGGAATAGGATGGTGATTGCTTAGTTGTTATTTCTTTTTCCTTTTTTACCAAGTTAATATGTTATGATATAAATCCAAGCAATTGCAAGTAGGGTGCAATTGATTTTTCCTATAAGATTTGGATCCCAATCATGTAAGATCCTATTAATGTCTATATGTTCGATAAAACTGAAAAAGACATTAGGTGATGCATAACGAAAACAAGGTAACACCTAAATATTTGAAAGAAATTCAAATAATCCAAAAATTATATTATCAAAGATAAGAGAAAAATGAAAACGGTTACACCAATATTAAAACTATTAAAAGAATTGTAACTAGATTAGTAAAAAAAAAATTAAAAAAAATGTTACTTAAACAAGACTACGAAATTAAAATAGCAAAATAAAAGAAATGGTAACAAAACTAAACTATGGAGACAATTAAAATACCAAAATAAAAGAATCTATTTAAACTATGAATAGGTATAAAAAAAGGGAGGTGAACCCTACACAACAAGTTTTAACCATTCACAACATTTTTATGTAAATTGACGGTTTTACCCTTTCTTCTTACTTTTTCTTCACTTTACATCAACACCACCAGACCAGCCATTAATGATTTCACTTTGAAGCTGCCTGCCCCCACCAATTCTCAACCACGGCCTGCCCCCAACAATCTCCAGCCATGGCCAACTCCGATCTGTTTAAAGCCGGTGCGGCAGACGTCGCCGGAGGCGAAGACAATGTCGGGTTTTAGTTCCCGAACCTCAGACTAACACCACCAGACCGACCCTCCACCACCACCAGTTTCGGATTTCAGTTTCTAGGGCATTGGAAGGGTCGTCAAGGAGGCGGCGGGCGGCGGGCGGCGGCGGCGATGAGGGTGGCGGTGCCATCACGGGTTTTCTTGGCGGGTATGAACCGATCCGCCGAGAAAATGCCACCTGGGGGTTTGATTTTGGTTATTTTGGGTCTGGAGTTGGTGGATCCGAGGCGGGATTTGGGTTTTTTGTGGGTGGTGGTGTGGGTGGATTAGACGGCGGCGGCGCGGCGACGGAAGAGGGCGAGTTCGTCGGGGAATGCGACGGGGGGCGGCGGAGGAGGGAGGATGTGGGTGATGAAGAAGAAAAGGACTGGGAAGGAGAGCAATAAAAGGATCAATATGGGAATCCATGGAGAGGATTGGGAAGGAATCACCATGATTGGGGTGGGTTGAAGATCAAATTGGACATTTGGAGATGTATTTGGAGATGTTTTGGGGTTTGATTGAGATTTGGGGGATGGGGTTTCATTGAATTTTTTTGAAAAGGGGATTTTAACTCTTCTCTGATGGATTTCAATTCATTGAGGAAGATGCAAATGCTTGTAAAAAATAATTAAAAAGTAGAATGGTTAATTGAAAAGTGTACAGAAATGAAGAAAGGGTAAAACCGTCAATTTACATAAAAATGTTGTGAATGGTTAATAGATATTTGTTTCCAAAATTAATGTTACACATACATAAAAGGTTTCTTCTTTTTTCATGTGTACCTTGAGCATCCACAGTGGTGGAATCTCTAATAATTTTACTTGCCATATTTTCTTTTGCCACATCATTGCCATCTTAACAAAGTAAAAATATCTTTAAAACACTACAGTGGAAGTTCTTATAAAAACTCTACTTTTCTTTTCTTATTTATCAATTATTATATAAATTTAATATATACATATGTATATTAAAATTTTCAAATATAATTTATCATTTTTCACTTTTATATTAGTATTAAATTTTCAATCTATATATTTCATTAACATATATGAAAAACAATTAAATTAGAAATATAATTTTATACTACAATTGAAAAAGAGGCACACTGTTACAAAAATATTAATCTTTAAAAAAAGTATGAGTAAATACTTTATAACATAGATCATTCGTAATCTCGATTTGACCAAATATGTTTAACCAGGTTGGAGTGGAGTTGATGATGAACTTCATTTGAGCATATCTCGAAATTCATTTGAAGATATTCATGGAATTCATAGGTGGAACCTTGAAATATTTGTGTCGAGTATATATAGAATAAACAACAATTTTGATGAATATGGTTCCAAAAAAAAAACAAACCACGTCCTTCGATGAATTAAAATGGTAAGAAAGATAAAAATGCCCTTCAAGTGTAATGGACTAACAAAATTAGTCACAAAGATCATGTGGACTTTTAATTATGCTTATTAAAATCTAAGGACCACTTTTTTAGCTAAGGCTATGTTTGGCAAACTAGCTGATAAGCTAGTTGTTGGTTGATAAGCTTGCTAGTAGCTGATAAGCTAGCTTATGAACAAATTATGTTTGGCAAAAACTAGCTTATGAGTATGTAAAATGACCAAAAAGGGTATATTGGAATTTAATAATTAATATTAATAAGGGTATAATTGAAAAAAGCTACAATAAGCTCCTCATAAACTACTCAAACTAGCGTTTCAAAAACCTAGCTTATAAACTAGCTTCTGGTACAAGTTTGGATGGACTAACTTATAAGCTAACTTTTATTTGCCAAATAAAGCCTAGGTGTAAACCACAGGGAAAAAGATTGTAGTTTACTCTCTTAGAATAATTAAATAAAATATTAACAAGTTACATTTTTTTAGTAGAAAAATATTAGGAAAACGAGAGCAAGAACTTGTTTTAGATAGACCCTTTTTTTGGACAACCTCTAAAAAAGGGGAAAAGTCCAATAAAACCCAATGGACTTTAGTGGTTGGAATGATTAAGTTATTGGACAATTTTTTGGAATAAATAAATCATTATACTTTTCAAAACCTATTAAATAAATCCTTGGACTTTTTAAAACTTATTAAATACATCATTATAACCTATAAAACAAGTTAATATGGTGAAATAATTGAAAAAATTTGAAATATACTCAACAAACTTTCATACTCTAAATGATCAAATTTGTAGACAGTTTTTGAACGAAAAATAACACAACCGTTGTAATATTGTTGGTTTCGATATTTAAAAAAAACGTTTTTGTTATAAAGATGATATATATTTAGGATTTTTTTTATTCTAACCAAATTTCTAAAGATTTCTTTAAAATAGGAAAATGATAATACGATATATATATATATATACATATATATATTCAAATTTAGAGAACCTTAAGTGAAATATTAAAAAGAGAAATAATTTACAAATCGATATCTTTTATTGAAAAAGGAGAAAAGACATCCTCGTTGGTTTTTACGAAAAGATAATAGGGTTTTGGATTACTTTTTTTAACAAAATTTCTAGTTCTTTAGATAGGAAACTTATAATGCAATTTAAATACAATGTTAAATTAAAAAACTTATGAACGTTTTTTGTAAAACTTATGAACGATACTTTTTTTTTTCTATTCCGGAAAAAATATTAAACTAAAATTATTTCTCTTTTTCCGAATTTAGAAAATTCTAAACAAAATATCAAACAAAGAAAATTAATTTTTAGTTCAATAATTTTTCGTAAAAAGGGAAAAAAAGACATTGTTTGTAGGTTTTTACAAAAAATATAATAGAGATTCTGGAATTTTTTTATGGGTATTTTACTTTAAATTCTCTATACTTCTAAAAATTTTTTTTAGAAATTTGGTTATAATAAAACAGATACAAAATATATATATCTTCTTTATATAAAAAAATGTATGAGCAATATTTTTTCTCATCTCTACAAAAAAGAATTATTGATAAACCAATAACATTACAACGGTTTTTATGTTATTTTTTTGTTCAAAAATTATCTACAGACTTAATCGTTTAGAGTATGAGAGCTTGTTGGGTGTATTTAAAAAAAATTCAATCATTATACCCCATTAACTTGTTTTATAGGTGATAAGGATGTATTTAACAGGTTTTAGAAAGTCCAATGATTTATTTAATAGGTTTTGAAAAGTCTAGTGGCTTATTTGTTCCAAAAAATTGTCCAAAGATTTAATCATTCCAACCATTAAAGTCCATTGGGTTTTCTTGGACTTTTCCCTCTAAAAAAATATAAGAGTTAATTACATTTTTGGTCCCTATGGTTTGGTGATTTTAACACTCTAAGTCCATTTTTAAAATAATTATGGATTTGGTCACTGTGGTTTACACTTTATAATGCTTTGGGTCCATGAGTGTTAACTCTGTTAATTTTTTCTGTTAAATGAATTAACTACAAGGGTATTTTGGTCTTTTAATAATATAGGGACCAAAACTGTAATTTACTCTATTTATATATTAATAAAAACAATATATAACAATTTAATATATATATATATATATATGTATGCGTTCTTCTCCATTGAAACACATTTGCTGCTCCGATGAAACCATCACCGCCGTTCGGTGCTCCGACGAAACCACTACTGCTTACCTCGATCAAAACCATCCTCTCCCCTTAGCCGCACCACCGCCAAACCGTCCTTCTGGTTGCCCCAATGAAACCACCACCTCCCACGTCGATCGAAACCCGAAGAAGAGATCCGGTGGATGGATCTGTTTTTGGACGACATCACCGCCCGTCACCTTCTGGATCGAGACCAAAATCCGATTCATCTACTCCGATCTGCTCCAAAAAACCCAGTCGAGTTCGAGATCTGTATTTACTTGAATCGCCGGAGTGTTTCGTCGGAGCCGGTGAGGAGGTGGTTGTGTGCAGGTGGTGGTCGCCGGAGTGTGTGATTTGTTTCACAAATACAAACTGTTGGTAACAATAGAAGGTCGATTTAGGGTTTTTAGGGTTGTGATTTATAATTAGGGTTCTTGATTTTGATTTGTGATATGTGATTTATGATGGCAGCGGTAGATGGTGATGGTGGTGGCAGCGGCGGTAGTCGGTGGTTGGTGATTGTGACGGTGATGGTGTTGGCTGCAGTTGGTGGGTTTTGGTGGTTGCTGGTGGTTCCTAAAAAAACCCAAATACCCTTGCGTTTTTTATTTTGTTTTTCGTATTAGTGATTAGAGTTTGGGTTTAATTGATTTGTTATGTTAGATTATTTTTGCTGTGTGATTTGGTATATGATGGCCGGAGATGTGGTATTGGTCGGAGAAGATGACCGGAGAAAGGAAAGGTTTGGATGTCTCACCGGAAAACATGAAGAAAATTGAGGTTATGTTTGGATTTTGATGTTTGATTCTTAATTTATATGGATTTAAGGTATTTACAATAGATTAATGAAAACTTATAATTTTTTTTGTGGTGATGGTGGATGGGGTTGGTGGCTGGTGCTTGGGTGGGTGGATGAGGGAGGTGGCTGGTGGTGGGGTTTTGAATTGAAGAAGATGAAGTAATTTAATGTTAATTTTTATTCTGTAGTATTAAATATGTAAGTAAATTACGGTTTTGGTCCTTGTGTAATTATTTAAAAATAAGAAAAGGTAAAAAGACCATAAAGCCCATCATGTGCCTTGCACATGACGGTTTAAACAGAGAGAGATAAACGGGGTTAGTTTTATGGACCCAAAGCGTTATAAAATGTAAACTACAGTGACTAAATCCATAATTATTTTGAAAATGGACTCAAAGTGTTAAAATCACTAAACCACAGGGACCAAAAATGTAATTAACTCAAAATATAAGGTAGACGGATTTCTTGAGTACTTATTAATAAGTTTTTTTGGAAGAGGTATCCCAGACCACATTGGGCCCAGACTAATCCTCGGCAATTTTTGGGCCGAAGCCCGACTGCTAAAGCATGCAGCCCGGGGTCGAAGCCCCCGTACCTCCAGAATGCGTCCCCCAGGGCTTGAACTCGGGTTCACCACTATGCAGTGCCCAAGCCTTACCACTAGGCTTACACTCATTTGGTTACTTATTAATAAGTTTAACTTACACTTAAAACCTTTTTATATGTAAATATATTTTAAATTGCAATACCTTTTCAACTTGATCATCTTATAGTAAATGTCAAAATGGTTATTCAGATCAGCAGGAGTTAGGTGCCATTGAGAAGATTGACTTTTATAATTTGACCAAAACAAAACAAAAAATTACCAAAGGAGTGTTAGCCTAGTGGTAAGGCTTGGGCACTACATAGTGGTGAACCCGAGTTCGAGCCCTGGGGGACACATTCTGGAGGTACGGGGGCTTCGACCCCGGGCTGCATGCTTTAGCAGTCGGGCTTCGGCCCAAAAATTGCCGAGGATTAGTCTGAGCCCAATGTGGTCTGGGATACCTCTTCCAAAAAAAATAATGAAAAATTGAATAAAAGATGGTTCCCATTTTCCCCTTTTTTTTGTCAAATGAGTGAAAATTTGGACATAATTATTGGTCCATGTAGAAAGCTCTATGTAATAGGCGGCGATTCCACATTGGTGGCAATGGGGTGTCTTTACCCCACTAATTTATTTATTTTAATTATTAGTATATGTATAAAAAATAGATGAACCTCTCTAAAATTTCAAAGTGGACCCCATATCTCCAAGTATTTGATACTCTCATCAATCTCTTATAGATTTAAATCACTAAAAAATACCACTAAAAATACTCATCAATAAACCCATTATTAAAAATTAAAAAGATAAACAAAACGACCCTTAATCGGCTTCACGACGTTGACTCCAACTTCAATACGAAGTTCGATGCTTCGTCTTCCAATCTAATCGATTGATTCTCCAATCTCCTCAATCTCGACTTCATCTCCTTCGTCAGATCAATCAATCGTCTCCAACTCCTCAATCTCGACTTTAATCATCTCAATCTCGACCTCTAAGAGTTTCTCCAATTAGGCAATTCCCCTTGTCTTCGATTGCCAATTCGCCATTAAGCTAGGTAAGTGGTAGCGTCCGAATTTTGATTAGATTACTCATTAGATAATACTTTTTGATTCTGAATTTTGAATTTTGTATTCATTTGATACTTTGATTCTTTGCTTTATATCATATTACATGGCGAACAAAATTATTCTTTCAACCGACTCATCTTGTCACATAAACTATATTGGACCCCAGTACTTTTAAATCTTGGATTCGCCCCCCAATGCTTTACAAATTTTATAAATTCCATTTCCTATCAATCTCTGTAGATAGGTACACGGAGGAGATGTGTGAAACAAAATCTGGCAGAGCAAACTTTCCTAGAATTTTAGTTAATGCATCGGCTGACTATGACTTGCCTACAGAGATTGATGCCATTATTCTGGGTAAACTTAGGAAATTTCGGACTGAATTCCTTTGGAAACCCAAGAGATGTAGCTATTGTAAGTCTTTTGGCCACGATTTGGATGCTTGTGTTGTTCGACCTCTTGCGGTTGTTGATGGGAAATCAGATAAGCCTTTGCCTTCTGTTACTTGTGTTGGCGAATCCTCAAAGGCTAAGGCTATGAATGATGGGTTCAAACTTCCGAAAAGGAAAAATAACCCAAAACCAAAATTGGGCCCTTTGAAAGTTGGTAGTAAAAAACGTAAGGTTGCTTTTACCACTGGTATTAAGTTTAACCAAAGGTATGTGCCTAAAGCTAATAAGCCTTCTATTGACCCACTTGATAAAGGCAAGGCCATTTTGGATGATGTAAAGGTTGCTCCTTCAAAAGTGGAGCCTGAAAAGATACCTATCAAGGTTTCTAATCAGTTCTCTGTTTTGGAGGAAGAACCTTCTTGGATTGCGGATAAAAAGGAGGTGGATGATTTTGTTGATAATAAATGGGTGGGGTTTACTCCATCCATTATAAACTCTTGGTCTCTGTTGAAACTTGAATACTTTATTGGGCGATGGGAAATAGTCTTCGGTAAGGAATTGGTCTTTGCGTGGGTTTAAGCTTCCGGAAAGGATTAATATTCCGGATGATGACATTGATGATGATGACTCGGATGATGATGTCTTATCGGACCATGATTCTTTTATGGCATCAATGGCGGGGGAAACACCCTATGGTACGTGGCTCAGGCAAAAACAGGACATTGATCGCAGAATTTCTGAGAAGGACTGGCCAACAACGAAACAGATGTCGGCTTGGACTGAAAAGCAAGTGGATTATTTCTTCAAGCAATGTGAACATCTCTCGGAGGAAGATAGGCTATCGATTCCCAAGAAGGAACAGTAGTTTCTTTTATTTTGATAGTCATTGATTTTCATTGGTTGGTTTACTTTTCTTTGATGTTCTCTTTAGCGCCTCTATGAGTCCCTGACTTGTAGGTTCCGTAGAGTGCAAGTTGTATTTTCTTCTTTTCTCTAATAAATGTTTTCCGGGGCACCGCTCCCCTTTTCCAAAAAAAAAAGCTTTTATCACATTTAGCCGAGTTTTATAAAAAACATAGGTTGTATTTGGTTTGCTAGAATGTTTTTTGATGAAATTGGAATCTCCGATGGAATTAGAATCCATCAGGAATTGGAATCCATTTTCATATATTATGTTTGGTTAGCATGAAATGGAATTGGAATTTAATTCCTTATTCTGTTTGATTCGTAAACATGTCAAATGAATTTGATTTCAAATAGGCAAAATAACAGAATTATCATTCTTATTCTTTTTGTTTTTTTTTAGTTTGTTTTATAGGTTATATGTATAAGTATATATATATATATATATAATATTATATATATTGTAATATATATTGAGAGAGAAAAGTTCAAATGAGAAACATAACTTTTTAAGAGAATGTAAGAAATAATCTCAGCCACTCATCCGGTCAATAAAGGCGTCTTTGACTTGTCCCCCCTTTAATAATCTCTATCCTGTCATGAATCGCGTCAATCCTCCGTGATTACGTCCACCGTAACCGAAGATGAGTGGCTGAGATTGCTCCACATTTTCTCTTAAATTGATACGCTTCTCGCACGAACCTTCCTATATATATATATATATATATTAATATAAATATATACATATACATACACATATTATATATATATTTGTAATATAGGGGTGGGTTCAAATGTGAACCACTTTTTGGTTGTCAACGTGAGGACAACCGAGAGTGCGACACGTGGCGGATGACTAGGCGCCACGTCAGATCCACGGCGGATGACTAGGCGCGATTCATGGGAGGGCATTGAATTAAAGAGGGGACCACACTCAAAATCGCCACGTGTCGCGCTCTCGGCTGTCCTCATGTTCACAACCAAAAAGTGGTTCACATTTGAACTTTCCTCTTGTAATATATATATATATATATAATATGTTTATATAAAAAATACATATATTATATATAATAATAAATTTTAATATTTATATACTATATTTATATATTAAATATATAACAATAGACTTATACAAAAATGAAATCATATATAATCTTTAAAAATACTATCCATTTTCCTCTTAAATATTTGGGGAGCATTTTTTACTCCAAATGGCATTACAAGCCACTCATATTGACCCTGAGGTGTCAAAAATATATATAATAAATATATATTAATATATAATAATAAATTTTAATATATATATATACTATATTTATATATTAAATATATAACAATAGATATAACAATATTTAATATTTAATATATAAATATAATATACTATATTAATATATAAATAAATAATAATAAATATACTATATTATATATATATGTTTATATATAATACATATATATATATATATATATATAGGTGGAGGTTCAAACGAGAACCCTTTCTATTTGCGAAAACGCAAGAACACTTATGAACCTCCAATTAAATTAACTTATATAATTTAAAATATCTAAAGACTATAAATCCAACAAAACAAAAAGGTTCAGATGTCTTGACCAATCATGTTTTCCGGTGTGAACCACGTTATCTTTTCTTCAACGAGCTAAACACCATAATCCCTCACTATTACCATTAAACCCAAATCCAAGATCTCCTCTTCTCCCCTACCCATTGGTCGGTCGGAAAACACGAAGAACAACAACCTCCCACAACTCCCTGAAAGGAGAATCTTCATCGCCATATCCACCATTATCCTCATCCCCCCGCCCTCCTCCTCTTAACCTTCATCGGACCCAACGAATTCTCATAGATATCACGGAAATATAAGGGCGTTATCACGTGTGATATCACGGCGATATCACGAGTTATCTCATGTGATATCACGGCGTTATGACGACGGTAACACGTGTGATATCACGGCGTTATGACGACAGTAACACGTGTGATATCACGGCGTTATCACGTGCGATATCAAGACGTTTTCACATGTGATATCACGCGACAGCGCGGCGTTATCACATGTGATATCCCGGCGATAGCGCGGGTCACAGCGATAGCGCGGTGTTATCCCATGTGATATCACAGCGATAGCGCGGCGTTATCACGTGGGATATCACGGCGATAGTACGGTGTTATCACATGCGATATCACGGCGATAGCGCGACTTTATCACGTGCGATATCACGGCGATAGCGCGGCGTTATCACGTGCGATATCACGGTGATAGTTCGACGTTATCACGTGTGATATCACGGCGATATCACAGTGTTATCACGTGTGATATCCTGGCGATATCACGGCAATATCGTGTGTTGAGATAGAAAAGTGGAGATTTTGGATTGGAGGACGTTGAAGGAGACGGTGATCTCGGAAAAGGATTGCGCAATCCTCCGTAATATCAGGTGATATCACATGTTGGATGTTGGGGGACGATTTTGGAAGTGGCGTAGTGGAGGATGGCTTTGAGTTGGATTGGAATAGAGGTTTAGAAGTGTTCTCGCATTCTCGCAAATAGAAGGAGTTCTCGTTTGAACCCTCCCCTAAAAAATGTATAAACTTTGTAAACCCATAATAGCCAACCAGATTATTAGTTTCTTTTTAATTTAAATTATATCAAAAGGGTTTTCGTCTATTTAAAGCCATTTTTTTAGTTTTATTATATTTTATGAAATTCCATTATTATCTAGCAGTTATTTATGGATAGAGATCTTTAATTTCCTTTTTTAGCTTATGAATATTAATTTCCGTTTCAAAACTTGTTTGGTTTCACACAACATGTCGGGTTTCACCTCCGGCTTGATCAGTTTCACCGACAACGTGTTCGGGTTCACCTCCCTCTTGCTTGGTTTCACAGTCTCCATGGTTTCATTGCCATCATCTTCGGTTTCACTTCTTGCCTTGGTTCATGGCCATAATGTAGGCTTTCATTGCCGGTTTCACATTTTTCGTAGCCGGTTTGATGTCGGCTTCTCAGAAATTTATCTGTTACGTTTTGATCTAATCATGTTCACGACCAGTTTCATCGTTGCCTTAGTTTCACGGTCAGTATCACCTATGCCGTAGCCGACCATCCCGTTCGGTTTTACCTCCGGCTTGATCGATTCACATCTGATGTGCTCGGTTTCACCGCCGGCTGGCCATGGTTTCACAACCATCATGTCAACTTTCCTTGCCAATTTCACCTCATGTGTCATAGGGGTTTCTTCGTCGCCTTCTAAAGGATTTATCAGAAACAATGTTATGTATGTAATGTAAGTTACAATTTTAAAAAAGGCTAAAAAATAGGAAAGTTAATAGATATCCAAAATAACAACCTGTTAACAAAATTAAGAAAATAAATAAGGAAAAAAAATGGGCCATAAATAATTTGTATGGACAATCCTACCCTTTTTATTTAATTTTTGGCTTTAATTTAACCCTTCTTATCTTGACCATCCATTTTTTTTTATCAATCACTATCGTGGGTTTACAAAGTTTATATATTATTTGGGGTTTACAAATGAACTTCCCTCTATATAATACATAAATATATATATATATATATATATGTGTGGGTTCAAACGTGAACCACTTTTTGGTTGTGAACGTGAGGACAACCAGAGCGCGACACGTGGCAATCTGACATCCTCGGGTCAAGGCTTATTCAGTCTGAATAAATCCGCGGGTTAGTGTTATTCATACTGAATAAAACGTTATTCAGACTAAATAAGCCCTGACCCGCGGATGACCAGCGGCTGACTCGCCTGGGTCCGAGTGCATCAGAGTGCGAGTTAGTGTCATTCGTACTGAATAACGCTTTATTCAGTCTGAATGATAGCGTTATTCAGTATGAATAACACTAGATCGAAAATTTTTCAAATTGCAACGTGGCGCGCTCTGGGCTGTCCTCACGTTCACAACCAAAAAGTTGTTTACATTTGAACTTTTCTCTCTCTCTCTCTCTCTCTCTCTCTCTCTATATATATATATATATATATATATATGTTTAGAAGGGTTAACAATGATTTGAGGGTTAAAAAGATAATTTGTCAAATACCTAAATCTATTGGATTTGAATTTGTTCTATATGTTCAAGGTTTCTGAGTTAACTTATTTATTGGAATTCATTATCTTTTCCAGATTCCAGTTTCATCCTTAAAAACTAACCAAACATGTGAATCCTTGGGAATTGAATTTCAATTCCTCCAGATTCCCAAGGATTCCAGCGAACCAAACGCCCCATATATATATTTTGCATACATTGAGGTGCAAAACATCTTATATCTAATATTGAGAATTCGAAAAATTAATTTTGTTTCAGCATACTTAACTTTATTCTCCATCATGCAATGTTAAATTTATGATTTTATGTGTTTTTAAATCGTATATCGAATGTATAACATTCATGATCTGTTGATAAAAAAATGAAAAAGATGCGCTCAATATTAAAGTCTACATTCCCATAATATTTGAGGTCATATACAATTATAGTAGTATGATTTCTAAAAAACATATTTTTAAATATGTTTTTAAACGACGGACCTAGAAAAATTTTCAAACGATGACATCATTTAACAATAAAAAATATATATGTTTAGATATTTTTCATAAAGCTAATATTGATCTAGTAGTTGTTGGTTCCTTGCTTTTTAAATCAAAAGTCCTGAGTTTGAATTTTGTTATTAAAAATAGAGTTAATTACATTTTTGGTCTCGTGGTTTGGTGGTTTTAACACTCTGAGTCCATTTTTAAAATAATTACGGATTTCGTGCCTATGGTTTACACTTTATAATGCTCTGCATCCATGAATAACTCCATTAAATTCAAATGTTAACTGGATTTAGTAGAAGGGTATTTGGTCTTTTAATAGTTTTTTATATTTTCCATTAAAATTTTCTCTTGGGTTTTATTTTTGGGTTTTTATAAATCTACCCCCTGCAAATTTACTGATACAATTTATATACCCCTCTCTCACAGCATAACTTGAAAAAAAGTTTACATTTTACCCCCTGTAAATTTGTTTATATTTACACTTTATACCTTTTGGTTATTTATTTTGCATTTTGCATTTTAATAATATTAACACATATAATCGTATATTAATTAAAGTACGTTAATAAAATACGTTTTAGTTTTAACAAATTATACCATTATCATCGTCTCGTCGATACGTTCGAAATAAGCCCAATATTGAATATTTTTTGATTTTTTTTTCTTCTTATACATAATGAAATTTTTTAATATGTTTAAATTAAATTAAATAATTTTTTTTTACAAAATTGTTTCATATTTTGATGTTCTTTTCTTAAAAATAAAATGTTTTCAATTATTTTCCTGATTAAATTGATTTCTACATTCATAAGCTACCTTATCAATTAGCTTTTGACAAACGCAACTTATTCACCAGCTACCTTATCAGCCATCAACTACCTTATCAGTCACCAGCTACCTTATCAGCTGATACAGTTTACCAAACATAGCCAAAATGTTTTCAAGAATTTTCCCGATGAAATTGATTTTTTTTTTGATGAAAAATTTTAATTTTAACAATCCATACTACTATAATCTTCTCGTCAATACTTTCAAAATGAGTTCAATTTTAAATACCATTTTGATTTAACTATGTATAATCGTCTCGTTGATACCTTCAAAATGACCTCAATATTGAATATTTTTTTAATGGTGTAACTTAAAATGTATTTTTTAACATGTTTTACTACGATTAACCAATACGTTATAGCGGCCTATATAGTAGCTAAATCAAAAAATATTCAATATTTGGCTTATCTCGAAGGTATCGACGATAATATTATAATAGTGTAACTTATTAAAAAACACAAAAATATAAAACAATTTTATCAAAAAAAATTACATAATATAATTTCATAATATTAAACAATTTAATGATGTATTATAAGATAACGAAATCCAAAAATATTCAATATTGGGCTCATTTTGAAGGTATCGACGAGATGATTATAATGGTATAATTTATTAAAATTAAAACGTATATTATTAATGTATTTTAATAAATATACGATTATATGTGTTAATATAATAAAAATGCAAAATCTTGTGTGGTCTCCATGTTCAAGATCTGTAACCTACAAATAGAGAAACAACAAACCCGATCTTGTGACGTTTTGGGTCTAGATCTGGAACACGTCGGAGGTGGGGGGAAGGTGGTGGTTGTGGTGAAGACGGTGGTGGAGATGGGTGGTTGTGGTGAAGGTGGTGGTGAAACGGACGGTTGGTGCAGAAGGTGGGCGATGGTGATGTGGGCAGCAGACGGTGGTGGAGGAGCGCGGTGGTGATGTGGGCGGCCGGTGGCCGGTGACCGGTGGTGAAGCTGGGTGTGGAGATGATGAGATGTGGCCATGGAAGATGAAGCCTGAAGGTTTTTCTATGTTTCTAAACTTTTGTTAATATAAATAAAGAAAATTACACTTTCAGTCCCTGTAATTTTAATGAATTAAAAAAAACAAGGTAAAGGACAAAAATGCCCATCATTTGCATTGCACATGAGCTCTTTAACGGTGCAAAAGCAAACGACGTTGAAGCTATGGACCCAGAGCGTTATAAAATGTAAACCACCTGTACCAAATCCATAATTATTTTAAAAACGGACCCAGAATGTTAAAACCACCAAACCACAGGGACCAAAAATGTAATTAACTCTTAAAAATAACAATAAATATGAAATTAAAAACCGAAAAGTAGAAAAATGAGGCTAACAAGATTTGAATCCAAGAACTCACCTCTAAAAAATAAGGAACTAACCAACTCAACCAAAATATTTGTGTTTTTATTGCAGTTTAAAAATATATATGATAACACACATCAAACTAATACGGTGGCATTTTTTACGACCGTATATTTTTTACACTGTGACAGAAAAACGAGACGGTGGCAAATGCCACCATGGCCTATAATATTGTGGTGGCTTTCTATATAAAATAATTTTTTAAGTGGGTAAGAAGGGTCCACCGTACCTGAATGAATCACCACATATACACTATTTTCTACTATTGACAGTTTATAAAAGATCAAACGTTATCTATGGTAAATTTGTAGTTAGATTTAACAACTGTCTTGCATGAACACCAAATATCACAAACCTTGTCACAAAGAATGCACATTAGTATATCTATGCTCCAATAGTACATAAATCAGAATTACCTTCCTAGCTTTTCATTTCTTGGTTTGAACAATTAATTCTACCACCTCCATGATACATTAATAATCAATTTCTTGAAACTAATGGAAAGTATATCTAAAATATTATCGATTTCACCTAAATGCATGTATTTTATGAGACAAATGGTCATGCACAAATAAAAGAAATAAAGTTCCTAAAAGATGTGGTGTGGGCACGGCATAGTCGTGGCATATATAGCTGAGCCAGACCCTCCATGTGGTACTCCGGGGAACACCATCCCCTTCCATGTGGTACCGAAATTTTTGATGTTTCTCGGCAGTGGAATGCTGAAGTAGAGAGGAAAGAGAAAGCGTATTTTTGTTAAAAATAAAAATTATTTGACATTGAAGCATGGGTAGTACTTGCTCATAGCATGTCATTGGCATAGCTGATGTGGCGCTGAAGCATGGGATGCTTCAACATGAGTACATCCCGTACTCTTATGGTCGAGCTTTACCATCAGACATGCCCTAGATGCAATAAATAATTGAAATGTGTCATTTAAGTATCAATTCAGGAGTCTATCGGTGTTTAGTTTACAAAAAATTAAATATTTTGAGTTCCACTTGAAAGAAATCAAATCAAGAGTACCAAAAGAAAATTTGAATCAATCCCTTACATCTGGTAGCACCAGGCTCAACAATAGAAATCCAAATGAACAAAATTATAAAAGTCTTGAACATTCACCAACAAGCTGAAAATCTTAGACAAAAAAATTATAAAAGTCCTGAACATTGAGTAGATGAACAATAAGTCGTAAGCTGAACATTTTGCAATTATTTTACGACTTATAAGTTTTCGAACTATTTGATATATAAGCTAAGATGAGAAAGATAACCCTACCACCCCCCCCCCCCCCACCACACACACACATATAGGGTCAGGTTAAAATGAGAAGTCATGTTTCATTGTGAATGTGAGTACAGCCTAGAGAGCGTCATGTGACAAACTTACCATTTAATGTCTTTTGGACAACTTTTCGTAACAAGTTGGATACACTTGTATATACTAAATGGTAAGTTTTACAAACTTGGATAACTAAAAGATAATTTGGAAAGTCCAATACTTCAAATAACTTTTCGTGATAAGTTGGATACGCTTTCGTGAACTAAACCCTTCCAAATATCGTCTATGCTTAGGAGCGTCACGGGCATACTTTGTACTCTGGGATCCAACATCTTCCTAAACCGAAACATGGGGCGACTAGGCAACTCAATATATAAGAAATGGGTAACGCCTTAAACACAAGGAATTCCTTTTATTCTAGTGGTAAGTGCCTTCGATCATAAAAATTAGTATCAGAGCCGTGACCACGGGTTCAGATCCCATGGATCAGTGCATTAGGAATGCCAAAGGAATGGTGCGTGCCATTGACTTCTGGAAATGGCTTGTAAGTGTGACAGATGTTGGGGGTGGGGGGTTGTTAGATATTTTTTAGAATGACTAATTTATAAAAAACACTAACACTAGCAAGAAGCTAGCCCGCGAAACGGAACATATTACAGAGGCGGGTTACAACACCAATTCGACCACTCAAGAAACTTATCGGTCGGCCCTCACGATTTACACCACCAGACCACTAAAACATGAATGAAATTAGCTGTTCTAGAAGAGTTAAACACCTTGTTAAAGATAGTGTCGTTTCTCCCGTTCCACATGGCCCATATGTACGCCTGACCAGTGATATCCCTCATCTTTCCTAAATCGAAACATGGGACAGCTAGGCTACTCAATATATAAGAAAGTACACACTTGAGCATACATGTATATTCCTTTTTTTCTGTATAATTTGTTTGATTAATGTATTAGTAATTTTAAGATAATATATTCTAAACTTTAAAGGGATAAAAAGTTTCAAATTAAAAGGAAAATAAGGTTGATTGAAATTAACTTTCTTTTTACCCTTAATCACATTAAAGTTTTCACGAAAAACTTATTTTTTTGAACGTTAGATAACTCATGCATATGTTTCGACACATAAAAGTCGACGAGGTATCCAGGATCCATTTATACGGGCACCCGACTAATCCTCGGCAACCACGAACCGACCCGAAAGCCAAACCATGGTCAGGGTATCGCCACATGCTCATCTCATGAATCGAACCCAGGTAGACATGGATATCATCCGTTGTCCCTCCCAAGGATCGATATTACCAAACACTAGGCTACTAATGCTTTGATAATGAAAAACTATATTTAATATAAGACCATCTCCAATGGGATCACCAAATCTTACACTAAACACTAAATTTGGTGTAAATATTATTATTCACATCTCCAATGGGGTCACTATTTTTCACACTAAACACTAAATTTGGTGTAAATATTATTATTCACATCTCCAATGGGGTCACTATTTTTCACACTAAATTTAGTGTGATGAATAGTATTACACTATATTTGGTGCAACACTATTTTTTACACTATTTTTAACACTACTTTTCAATGTAGAAAGAGATTGGTGTAAAAAAATAGTGTTACTCATTGGAGAAGATTTACTAGTAACACTAAATCTTACACTATTTCTTACACTACTTTTGACATTTGGTGTAAAAAATAGTGTTACCCATTGGAGATGCTCTAAGTTGTCTCACTAATGAAAATAAGGACAAAGATTAGTCTTTATATTCACAATTTAGTTTGCAAACAAACTTTCTTTTTCTCTTTATATATCAAAACCAAGATAGTCACAATTTCTATAGTCTCGAAGATATATTATAGTTAACTTGACAATAAATTAATGACGTTTTATAAAAGCATTCTAGCCGATTAAGCCACCATCATATTCTAGTCCTAACTAGCTAATACATGACATTTGCATGCATGTAACACATCCCTTGTTAATTGAACCATCAAGAGATGGATTGTTTTATTTATTTGTTCTATTCTCGAAACAAATATAGTATATCAAATTAACTTTGTAGCTTTCATATATATATATATATATATATTGCACTTATTTAAGTATTTAAATTAGTGTTGAACATGTCAAATTTTCAATATGCTATACGTTAGAGAAAAATCCACTCAAAAACAAAAAGGAAACATCGTAAAATTTTATTATCTTGAATAAGTAAAATCCATCATGAATCTAAACATATAGTTCAAACCTTGATAACAGAAATAGACTGAAAAGACCACTATCATGATCTTTACTTACAGTAAAAGAAATTTATAATTCAAACCAAATTGAAATATGATGACGGTAAAAGATGTTTTAAGTAGTACATAAAGAAACATAAAGTGATTTCAAACTCCGAGTGGTCTATACTTTTGTAGTATCATATAGAGCCCTTTGATCGTTTCATTATCTGGGATCGCACCCTTGAAGGCTTCATGTGACCATATACGTGTAGCCCAATCTACAAGTCTTGGAGTTCGTACTTCATCAAAAATCTTGAACTCGTTTTCTTTTTCAACAAAATACGTCCAACTGAGAAAACATCCAAGAACAACATCCAAATATCCTACGTTATCTCCACCAAAATAAGCCTTCCCATTGCAAGTTTTCACTAATGCTTCCTCCAAGACTATTGATCCTTCAATGATTTGTTCCTTTATTGCTTCTTTTCCCTCTTTCCCTTGTGTGATCCTTAACTTTTCATACAGTGGATAAAACTGTTGACAATTTCAATATATCACTCAAACATATTTATCAGTCAATATAATTAAATTAGAGAGTAAATTAGCAATTTCGTCCATGTAGTTTGGTGAAAATTATTGACGAGGTCCCTCAAACAAAATCATTACAAGGTCATACCACAAGTCTTAGGAGCCACGACGAAGCTATATGGCATTTTTAAGGTGTGACTTATTTTTTTAGAATGGCAACCACAATTTTATTAACAAAACAAATGTACAAAACCAACAAACCCAGAGATACCAAAAAGCGAACAAGACAACGAGGCAAAGGCTTATGCATGTCAAACTTCCAATTCATATATATTACTATATATAAAAACATATGTTTTGTACTGTTACTCAATTAGTTAACAGTAATAAACAACTTAAATTAGGTTATTATGTATTAAAAACTAGCAAATAAGATATTAAAACGTAAGAAAAATCAAATAATGTATTATTAGAATTACGCATTAAGCCATGATATGTCATGGACAAGTGTGTGACCAATTGTTTTTAGGACAATGGCTCACTCTTCAATTACGTTTTTTTTATTTTATTTGTGCATTGCATTAAATTACATGTTGACTTTTATGGGGCTTAACACTAGCATAATAACCCCAAAACAATAATTACAAATAAGATTGTAATAATTAAATAGATAATAATGATGAAAGAAACTTTTAGGAACAATATATAAATTAGGCTCATTCATCATCATTCATCCAAAGCTTTGCATAACTTATAAACATCGTCATAGTTCACAAATTATTAAAAATAGGAATTATACTTGTAAAAATGTAATTTTTTATATGGTTAATAGATTAAGATAAGAGAAATAGTTGTAGATACTTTGCAAAGAAAAATATTTTTTTATAAATACATCATAAGAAAACTATTTGCACAGAAAATATCCATGGTCTTTGACATACCTTGTTATCAATATAATGGGCCCAAAATCGATTATTTGCTCGCTCGACAGGATTTGAAGGAGGATGCGGTAGACATCAGGTTTGATTTCATCAAGGTACTCAATTATGACAAGGGACTCACAAATGGGTGATTCATTTGCGTGTAAAAGAACTGGGACTTTCTTATGAACCGGGTTCGATATCAATAAAAGCTCACTTTTGCATGCGAGATTTTCTGCCACATACTCGTAATCGATGGACTTGAGGTTGCACACGAATTGAACCCGGTTAACATATGGACTTGCAGGAGTTCCAAGAAGCCTTATGTCACCATTTTTTGCCATCGAGAGAAAGAGAATAAGAGTTGATGATCATTTGAATAAGGAAGGTGTTACATTTATATAGAAAATAACTACATGTTTCCCCCTAATGTTTAGCAAAATGATAAAACCGACCCTAAAATATGAGTATTTACATCTCAAACATTGTTTCAAATGTGCTAACAAAACAATAGTCTCGTGTAGAAAGTTTCTACAGGATGTAAACGACCCAAAGGATAACGAAACATTACTAAAATTATGTAGTCTTGTGTTTTTTTACAAATCTAACATTAAGGTGAATAGAGATTGATTTTAGATTGTGCAATCTATCTCGAGTAGATGTTGAATTTAGAATTAATGTTATTAATATCATCAAGATTTTCCTTTCTGTTACTATACACCCAACTTTAAAAATCAAAGCTATTATAAACTTTTTGAATTATATATTTTATTACAAAAATTATCGTAAATTGTTATTTATTTTTTCTGGAAAGATATCTTATGCTATCCCTAAACCAATCCCAACATTTTGTGATTGTAAAACATTAGCCTCGAATATATAACTCAGTGGCCACAATTAGTGCATACATCTAGATTCGAACCCTGGGTAGAAGAGATGTTCCACCACATTCCCCGGGCCTCAACCAGTAGTATACACCTAACTTTAAAAATCAAAGTTATTACAAACTTTTTGAATTATATATTTTATTAGAAGACTTATCATAAATTGTTATTTTTTTTGTGAGGGAAGGCATCTTAGGTTTTGCCTAAACCAATTCCTGCATAGTATGATTGTAAGACTGTTAGAAATATTTGTTAAGTTGTGTCAATTTGTAATTTGCTTAAACTTTGCTCCTTTAATGTAATTTGTATTAAAGGCCCAAGCCCATTTATTTTAAAAAGCCTAGCCCTTTAGAATTAGTATAAATAGGAGTCATTAGGTTCATTTGTACTTTCCTTACTCTTGGTTCTTTCATCATATCAATGAAATACAATCTATCCTAGATCTTTGAACTTTGCATGTACATCTTGATTAAGTGTTCTTGGTTGATTGATTGATTTGGCACCCACAATTGGTATCAGAGCCTGCCACTTGCTCTTGATCCGTTGTGTTCTGGTTCTGGTGAAATCGATTCTTCAGACCTCAAGCATCGGGTACCGGGTCTACTCTTCAGACTTGGATTTTTGGGCGTCAAATGTTTTCTTCAGACTTGGATTTTTGAATTTCTCTAAGTCCTCCCTCAATACCCGACACCCAATACTCCTCACTACATCCAACCTTCAGATCTGAACCTGACCTCCTGATCAGACCCTGACCTCCTGATCAGACCTTGACCTCCTGATCAGACCCTGACCTCCAGAACTGAATCTTTTTCAAGATTTTCACAAGTCTTGAGACCTTTCACCAACCAATTCACCTGATCATACTAAGTGGTTTAAGATCCACAATCAATCTTTAATCATGAACACACGTGATGCCTTAGCAATCGGGTCCGATACCCGACCACCGGTTCTGCATGTACATGAAGAAGAATCTGATGAAGAGATGAAGGACATAAAGAAGGCCTTGGCATTGATCACCAGGTCCATGTTCAAGAGAAATGCAAGAAAACCCATGTCTTCTCTCAACCATCTGAGGAGAGTTGAACAGGGTGGTAGAGCTGACTGCCAGAAACTTGTAGAGAAAGCCAACTCTGAAGACAAGGGAAAGGAAGGAAAGAAAGATAATGCTTGGCTCAGAATGTCAAGTGAAGATGAGGAAGGAGTTCCTGTAGGTATGCTTAGTCAAGATAAGGCATGGGATCTGACAAGTGATGAAGGAAGAGAAGATCAACTATGTCTGATGGCTAACCATGATGAGGAGGAACTGTACTCAGAAGATGGAGGACGTGATTTCAACGACCTTGACTCAAATCATTCAGAGTCACCTTCTGAGGTACTCCCTGACCCATACACTGAACTTGAAAATCAAGTAAAAGGTCTAGCACTTAAACTTTCTGAGTATGATAAGAAAATTAAACAAGCAAACAACTTAACCACCATAGCAGAATCCAAATTAGCTAGTGAACATGCCTTAGTTGTGAAATTCAACATAGAGTTAGCCTATTCAAAAGACAAAGTTAACATGCTCACCCTTGCAAACAAAATTCTTGAAGATAAAGTCACAAGCTTAAATGCTAATATCACTGATTTACAAAAGAGACTTCATGAGGCTGAGATTTTGAGTAGAGTAAGTGTTCAAAAGTATGAAGCCATTTTTGCCCAACGAACAAATCTCTTTGCAAAAATAAAAGATATGGAGGACAAGTTCCTAAAGAGAGGCCAGACTGATCAAACCATTCATATGAACCAACCAAAAGAGTTCAATTATTATAACCCTAAAGAAGGCATTGGATACAAAAGTCCATGCTACCTTAAGCGTGCCATATCCAAGACTCCTACCATGTATGACCTTCGGTACATGAGTCTTGGATACAAAATCGTTTTCATGAAAGAGTCTGATGATCCTGAACAGTTGAAGGAAATTGAGAAGAAAGAAAAAGATAGAAAAAACAAACACTCTATTCCCTTCAACTATTCATCTCTCAATGCCAGTTACGCAACGCGTGAGACTCCTTTGTCTAAGGATTATACGCCTAGCTATACTGAGGCTGAGATGAAACAGGAAGTTCCAATCCTTGAAAAAGTTTACAAAGATAACAAAACCTTTTATGAGAAGAGGATTGCTACACTTGAGGCTGAGCTTGAGGATGAGAGGCGCATGAGCCTTAGGGAAAAGGACTTGTTCTTGAGTAAAATCAATGAACTTGAAACTGCCCTCAAATCCAAGAGTCCACCAAAAGAGAAACAATCCACAAGTGGAACTTGTGATAACTCACGTCATCAGCACCATCCATTGAATGTTGATGCACCAGATTTCAGACCTTCAAGTACAAATTTTCAAAACTCAAAATCAATTGTACTAAGGTCTCCAATTTGCACAACCATCTCGTACATGGACACTCTAACTAACATGGCACCAAGATCAACGGTACAAATCTCTGAGATTGTATCGAATGATTGTTCCAACATGGCCGGTGAGGGTGGTAGATCAAATGGTACATCTAAACCTGGAACGTGTACTCCTGTCAAACCCACTCGGGAAGACAAAGGGAAGGATCCAATAGTCACCCCTGAGTCTGAAGTTGCGAGTACATCTCGTCCTAATGTGACTGCTCCTAAGAAACGTCGACGCTCTCGTAAAAACAAGAAGTCGTCTAAACCTAAGGAACAGTCACACAACTTCTACCCAAGAAACAAATCTTCAAATCATCACCCTCATGCTAATCACACTTCTTCAAATGAGACAAATCAAAATGTGAGACAGGGCAGGCACAACTCAAAGGAGAATGGAACTAAAAAGGGCAGTCATCCAAAGTCACATGCACATAAGCCCAGATTTGCGAAAAACAGATTTTCCAACGATAAATTTCATAGAGCTCATAGTCATGTACCTCATACTCTTTTTAATTTTCATGACTGTGAACATGTTGCTTATGGATATCGGAGTGATTATCGATGTCGAAACTGTTTTCATTTTGGCTTTTGTGCGAATGCCTTTGTGAATGATCGATATTGTGTTCCTAACTTTTATGGATTCTACAATCATGCTTATCATCATTACATTCATCATGCTAAGAAACATAACTCTAAACCTGCTGATACTAACCCAAAAGGACCCATTCCCAAATGGGTACCTAAAAATGTTTGCACTTGATTTTGCAGGCCGGTCATGTGTAAGTTATGGTTGAGGTTGTCCCAAACACATGACCGAGCAAAGGGACCTTCTCACTCCCTTCAAGAGTTGTACTTGGTGAGAAGTTCGCTTTATGAGTGGTAATAAATCTAGGGGGAACGCCCCCTCCCCATGCCTATTTCGAGGGGGAACGTTGTCTGCCCCCGCCTGATCAGAAGGGGAACAGGTAAGTATTCTATCCCTTACATGTGTGTGTTTTCATATGTTGGTGTTACTAACATATTGATATGAGTGTGCATCTGTCAAGGGGGAACATTTCCTATGTATTCATGATCATAGGGGGAACAAGTACGTCATCTTCATTTAACCTTGAGCTCGGCTTTGATATGTGCCTTGAGCTTGGTTTTGTTCTAAACCTTGTCTTGAGCTCGGTATTGTCACTTCACCATGAGCTCGGTATTCTGCAAATGCCTTGAGCTCGGTCGTGGTGCAAAACTTTGAGCTTGGCTTTGGTGTAATACCTTGAGCTAGGTTTTGTTTAATAATTTTAAAAAAAAAAAAAGTCAAAAATCAGTTTTTAAAGAAAAGAAAACATTTAGATTTTTCAACCAAAAAAAAAAAAAAAAATATATATATATATATATCAAATCAGTTTTTGAAAGAAAAAAAAAATCAAATAATAATTAAGAAAAGCTAAAGGAATCATCATCTCAATTTTATTATTCAAATAATAAAAAAAAAAAAAAAAACTCAACTAAAAATTCAAATCGTTTTTTTTTAAAAGATAAAAGATAATAATAAATAAATACAAATCAAATCAAATCAAATCTATTGGTTTTAAAAGAAAAAGTATATCAGATTTGTAAAAAAAAAAAAGTTTATTAAAAGAAAAAAAAAATTTATCTTTTTCCTTAGTCTTTCTCTCCCCCTCACCACGTTTTCTCCCAATGGTTTGTTTTTCTTTTTCATCTTCTTCCTTAACTTTTTCTTCCCAAGTTTCTCAATCACCCTTTCTGATCCAACCACAATGACCTCATCAGAACCGAACACCACCATGACCGGATCTTTTATTCAAGACCGAATCTAAACCTATGGGTTACCCGTACCGGATGTTTTTCCGGCGACCAGATCTCGCCGGAACCGGACCTCGCCGGAACCGGACCTCGCCGGAACCGGATGTCGCCGGCACCGGATCAGAGATCAAGCTTTTGTGTGTTTGCTTCTCTTTGAACCCAAACCAACCTTACCGGAACCGGAGCTCACCGGAACCGGAGCTCACCGGAACCGGAAATCTCGCCGGGAACCGAATCTTGAAAAAGTGAGATGAAGTGTTGTGACCGAACCGGACGTCGCCGGAACCGGACGTCGCCGGAACCGGACGTCGCCGGAACCGGACCGGAAGTTTTTATTTGTGTGTTTGCTTCTCCTTGAACGGAAAACGAACGTCCTTTCTCGTACCTTCCCGGAACCGAATCCCTGCCGGAACCGGACGTCGCCGGACCGGACCGGAGTTCACGACCGGACCGGATCTCGTGGAACCCTTTTCGCACCGAACCACCATCACCAAGCCCCATCCAACCGGTTGTCCGCCGGCGACCGGATGTCCACCGGCGACCGGACCGGAATTGATGCCGGATTTGCTGCGTTTCTTGCGACCGAATTTGATTGTGTGCCCCTTTGACCAACACATCGCTTTCAAGATCTGACCCCCTTTCCCTTTATCCTTTTTGGTTTTTTTTTTGGTTGTTGTCTGATCACCCTTTCTTTCATTTCTTTCTCTTATTTTTTTGGTTGTTGTTCCATTTGTTTTAGTATTTTTTTTTTCCATTTGGTTCTTATTTTCATTTCCTCAAGGAGGCAGTGGTGGAATTGGAAGAAATGGCAGAAATTTTGGCCACCACGGTTGGATTTATTGTGGAATTGTTTTTTTTTTATTTTTTTTATTTTGAAGAGTTGCAAAATTTAAAGAAAGGGGTTGGAACTTGGTGGTAGGTGGGTTGATTTGGTGCACGTTCTAGTCTTGGGGGGTTGTTGGGCTTACCCTTTTTCTATTCCTTTGTTTTTTTGTAGCCGTTGATTAGTCTTGGATCTAAAAAAAAAAAAAAAAAAAATTAATAATAATAATAAAAATAATAATATTAACTAAAAGGGTAATTTTGTCCATTTAATGAATTTCAAGTTATGACAGAGATTTTGGATTTACAAAGGAGGGTCATGTTTACATGAGCTCGAACTGTTTTTGTGACATCGATGAGAGTAAGGTTTTTTTTTTTTTGCTTGATTTTTAAATTTTGTTGGACTATTTTTTTCATGGCCGTTTTGCTTAGCATTGAAGAGGTCCATCTTGAGTATCCGAGTGCATGCACTCCAACATCATATTGGTTGAGTTTATTTTTATTTTTATGTGTGTTTTAGGCTTCCTCTTACATGTGTGGTTTATCTGAATTACATGTGTAGTGTGTGACTTTGGATTTGTATGACTCTATATGCATTGTAATTGATATGTGTGTACTTGAGTGTTATACTTCCTAATTGTGATTGAGATATACAAATTCTTGTACTCCTTGGAGTTTTGGTTTATGTACAATCTTCAGTGGCTTACCGGGTACTTGTCAAGCACCATCATATGCTCAGTTGGTAAGATCTTTTGGGTTTGGGTTCTATATTCTCCAGGCTTGAGAAATAATTCATACTCAATGTGTTGTGCTATTCTATACCAAATCTCGTGATTTCGTAAACAATAACACAACTCAATGCTGTGTGTGTTTATCTCTCAATTATGTCTTTACCTCATTACTAACTTCTTACCTTTCAGGTACAATGGCGAACCCGAATTTCCCAAATCCTCATCGATCTGATGATGATCACACCACCTACCTCCTCCATGTCACAATTGGAGGGCATAGCAAAAAAAAAAATCAAAAAAAAAAAAAATTATAAAAAAAAAATTATAAAAAAAAATGTAAATTCAATATTTGAGTTCGGAATATGATCTGGAATGGTATCCAAGCTCTTCTGAAGGCATCCAACACTTTTCTTTGATACCAACGCTTCTCATGGATACCATCATCACACCTCTTTTGGATACCAACACTACTCATGCCTTATCCAACACTCCCTATGCCATACCCATCAATCCTCATGCCTTACCCCCAAACTCATGATATACCGATGGCGCTTGCATAACTTGATCCTGTCGATCATCATTCACCGGTTGTGAGAGCATACTTAGGTGTATCACCTCTACCAGCATCTCCAGAGCCGGAGACTGGCACCCCGGAGGTATCCCCTAGGAGAGTGAGTGAGGGTATCGTGCGAAGTCATTCACCTGGGGGTGGTGACCAAGGGTTTGAGGATGAGGAGTCGGGGGGATATGACGGGGGTAGATTAGGCGGTGATGATGATCGATCCACAGCTAATACCTCACATGCTTATGACAGTCACCAAAGCCCTTCATTTTTCCTTTGGTGGACTATAATTCTGATGACTCCGATGATGACCACCCATCTACAGGTGAGGACGACATAAGGTTTGAGGGAGACCTAACAGTCGAAGAAAGTGAGCAGAGCGAGGGAAGTAAAAGAAATGATGAGTGTGAGATAGGACCAAAGGTTTTAACCAGTCCTTCCTTACCCATAGGTAGTAGCTGGGCAGCCACATCTGCTACCCGTACACATGTGTTGAGTACGGGTATTGAAGAAGACACCTCCCACCCAGAGGTGCAACTGCACGCCCCACCTAGCCACTCATTCATCTCTCAAAAGGTGGATGTTTCATTCCACGGGGACAAAGCACAACGGCTATCAAGCCCTCACTTGGAGGGTAATGATATTGAAACAGGAGGATCCCTGCCCCGATCCCCACACTTCCTTCATGTGCACCAGAGTCTAGAGCCATATACACTCTTAGGTACACATACTGCCAGTCTATGTGACGCAGTCTCAGCTCCACGCATCACGAGTCTATGTGACGTGATCGGAACCCCGAGAGTGGTGTCCACGATGGGCATTTCACAATGACCGACGGGAAGTCCTACCATGGTCACTATCACGCCAGCCATGAACGTAGGCCACACCGTTGATTCAGCGGTTGTGCAAACGGAACGTCTATGTGACACCGGAGTTACTTACCCGACATCCGTTGTCAGGGAATGATGGATGGCGCCCTAAAGGCTATCCATGAGGATTTTGTACTTCACCACCTTCTTATACTTCACCACCTCCAGCACCACCTCCATGTCCGACTGCACCCCGACTACTTGTTTAATGAGTTGACGGACTTTCTGATGGCAACATTGATCTCCCGTGGGAATCTCCACGAGGATGACACAAACCTTCCAGATTATCTACAACGGTCTGCTTACACATCACTTCCCGCGAGCCATCCCGAGCCGGCTACCTCCTCTTCTCAAGAGGTAGTCTTATCTATCCAGCGGCTCGAAGGGAAGCTTGATGCCCTGAAGAAGGAGGAATTGGCTGAGATCAAGGGCTCCATTTCAGACATGCAGACTCAGATCCGAGCCCTTGAGACTTCTTGCCGTGCATCAGCCGAGCCACCTAAGCGCAGACACGACGACCGAGATGACCCCGATCGCCGTGAGGGGGAAATACCTAAGAAGGCTCGGCTTGGCTCTTCAGTTCTGACAGGCACTTCTTCCGGCGCCGCTCCTTCTGGTACTCATATGGGGACCGGTGCCGATGTATCTCATTCTCAGCCTGGTCAGAACCTGACAACAGATTCAGCGGAGGGTCGAGAGATTGTCATTTTTGTCAACCCTATTTCTTCTTCGATGACGAATATACTCAGTTTCCAGTCTCAGAGCCTCAAGTGAAAGAAGAGGATGATTCTTCAGATGATTATGAGTCATGCATGGAGAGCTATAGTTCTGACTCTCCACTTCTGGTACCACATCAGTCACTTCCGGGTCTGGAGACGTACAGTTCTGAGTCTTCACCCCCTATGTCTCCACATCTTTCATCTTCTCCATCTCCTACATGTGACATGCCTTCACCACATCGGTCTCCTCTTCCTCTTACACCGTCTCCAACATATAGAGGTTCTCAGCCAAGGGTACCGTCTCGTACTCCGTCTCCAGTTCTAACTGTATTTTGTTCTCGCACGCCGTCTCCACATCCAGAGCTCCGAGCATGTCTTCCAGAGTCAGAGCTCCGATCAACCCTGTTACTCATGGCCTCCAGCGACCGATCCATGGTCAATGGTCCAACCGCCAGCCTCACCTCCGTAGATGATCTTTGAGAAGGACAAGGGTGTACCACCTAATCGTTGAAAGTATGTGGAACCACGGAAGCCAGTCATGAGAGATAGAGAAATGAGGTATGTCAGATACCTTGAGGAGATCGGCTGAGAAGCGTCAAGAGAGACCGCCGCCGCCACCATCACGGAGAAGAGAAGAATCATCAAAGAAGCTCAAAGAGACTGAAGAGTCAGAGAAGAAATCATCAAGTCATCAGAAGCGACGAAATTGACACAAAGGGGGAAATTGTTAGAAATATTTGTTAAGTTGTGTCAATTTGTAATTTGCTTAAACTTTGCTCCTTTAATGTAATTTGTATTAAAGGCCCAAGCCCATTTATTTTAAAAAGCCTAGCCCTTTAGAATTAGTATAAATAGGAGTCATTAGGTTCATTTGTACTTTCCTTACTCTTGGTTCTTTCATCATATCAATGAAATACAATCTATCCTAGATCTTTGAACTTTGCATGTACATCTTGATTAAGTGTTCTTGGTTGATTGATTGATTTGGCACCCACAAAGACATTAGTCTTTGATAAGTGGCGACAATTGGTGCATATGTCTGAATTCGAACCCTGGGCAGATAAGAGATTCCATCACATGAGGTTCTCAGCCAGTACCATACACCCAACTTTGAAAATCAAAGCTATTGCAAACTTTTTGAATTATATATTTTATTAGAAACTTTTTTGTAAATTGTTATTTTTTTTGAAAGTCATATATAATTCACGTACAAAATCACATATGATTCACACGTAATAATATAAATAATAAATTAATATATTTTCATTTTAGTAACCAAAATAGTAATTTAAATAACAAACATTTCATAAACAAAGTAATAAATAAATTAAATTTAATAAAAATATTATTAATTGATTTAATTATAAAATTAGTTAAAATAATCAATTATACTATAATATGTTATTTTATATAAAAATAGTTTTTTTGATAAATAAATAAAAGAAGGAAAAAAATATAAATATGAATTTTAGGTTTATGTGTAAAATGTCAATTTAATTAAATAAAAACAAGTTTCTTATTTAATTAAATAATAGGAAAAAGAAAAGAAAATTGTGAAAGGGTCCAAATTTATGACTTACAAGAGTTGTTAAATGGTGCAAGCCTTGTAAAAATTTGTAATAAATCTTTTCTATATGACAACGTTACCTCACTTACAATAAGTGTTAGAAAGCTTGATATGGATGATCTAACACTTATAGAGATTAATATAAGACCATTTTTCATTATGAATTTTCTTTTAAGATTTTATCATATCAATGATTTTTTTTTTCATTTATAAATATCTTTAACACTTCCTAATCAATTTTTTACTAGAACTTTTAAAATAATCATAAAATCCGTAAATGAGATACGTTAATAATCACTTTTCCGATGACTTCCACTAAAAAGGCACCTCTGCTAATGTCGGAAGTGTTTTGTGATTTGTTTTTAAGGATTGTTGACTCATTTAATGACCCTTTTACATTGTTTACATATATGATTTTAAGCCTTGAACCAATATTAACATAAATGTTGTTTAGGGGAGATGTCCAACATTAGTGGATGCCTTTTGTGATTCTACATTTGTTGTCCACCTTGAAGGTGATTTTTAACCAAGGTTGTTGGAAAAGTAATATTTCTTATTAGCGGATCATATTTAGCGGACTTTATGATTATTGAAGGTTTTAAGAAAAAAATATTAGAAAATATTAGAGGTATTTTTAATGATTAAAATAATTATTTCTATTTTTTATTGTATTAAACTTTTTTATACATATCTTATAAAAATATCAGTTTTAATCACGAATCTATCGATGTTTACTATAATAAAAGTTGCAAAATTTATAAATTACTTATTATAACTACAACACAATAATAAAAATTATAACAGATTTTAAAGAAAATAAAATCAACAATGACAAAGTTTAGATAAAACAAAGTCAACGATGATGATTTTCAAATAAAAAATTAACAATAACTAAATAACAATAAACTTTAGATAAAAATAAAGCCAACAATGACAAATATGATATAAACAAAAAGTGTAACAATCATTAATTGTTTTTAATTTTATATATTATTTTATTATGACTAAATTATAGATTTGGTACTTGTTGTTTACACTTTTACCCAAAGTGGTTCCATAATAAAATTAAATGCACGTATCAGACTAATGGTTTGTATTTTCGCAAGCTTTTGATCACTCAATCCTTCTAACTGAATCAAAAGATTTTTAACCCAGTTAAGTCCAGGGGTTTTAAACTTTCTTTTTTCTTTATCCTGTTTGTTTTTTTTAAATATACAAACATGTCCACCTATACATATATACCTGCAAACATAAACACGGAGGAAAGGGGTCGTCGGTGCAACCTATATCCGGCCACCACCGAAGAAGGAGCAAGGACATGGGAAGAAGGCCGTCGGTGCATACCTTACCTGCATATATTTCCCATCCCTAGTCTATTTACCCATCCCTTGCATACCTTGTATCTTTTCTCGAATCATTGCCACACCATGACACCATAGAGGCATCAACTTCATACCATAAATCAGTCAGGATTTACAAAATAGATATCAAAGGGGATTATGAACAGCATACTTAAGATTTCCATAACATATCATATACATCATTATTCGAGAAGCAAAATCAAGCAAAATCGAGAGTAAAAAATCGAGAATATGATGAAGCAGCAGCAGCTTCGAGAAAACCGAGAGTAAAATCAAGAGTAAAACCGAGAGTAAAATCAAGCAAAATCGAGAAGCAGCAGCAGCGAGAATATGATGAAGATCGAGCAAAAAAACTTACCTCCTGGATGATATGATGAAGGAGAACAACAGCAGCGAGAATATGATCGAGATATGAAGGAGGCGATTATGAAGGAGGCGATTATGAAGGAGAAATCTGGGATAGCAGCAGCAGCTAGGAGAAATCTGCGATTATGAAGGAGGCTAGGGTTTTAAAAATCTGGGATATGAAGGAGGCGATAATGTGTGGATTTTAAAATACCATGGGGGGGTGGAGGATTTAAAAATCCTACAACTAGGGGAATGTGTGGGATTTTGAAAAAACCCATTCCTTTGCTTATTTTCCAACCGAACACGGGATTCTTCAGGAATTTAAAATCCAATCCCCCTGAATCCCATAGAATGCAGTGAAACGAACAGGGGGTCGTCGGTGCAACCTATATCCGGCCACCACCGAAGAAGGAGCAAGGACATGGGAAGAAGGCCGTCGGTGCATACCTTACCTGCATATATTTCCCATCCCTAGTCTATTTACCCATCCCTTGCATACCTTGTATCTTTTCTCGAATCATTGCCACACCATGACACCATAGAGGCATCAACTTCATACCATAAATTTGGTGGATGTAAGGTCGAAGATGGCAAGTTCTTAACTTCCAGTGAATGGAAAACATACCTTGATAGAGCCAGAAACCTAAATTCATTAAATCCAATGGCAGATTTAGTGGTGGGTCATGGAACCTATGAAGCTTGGGGTTTGGAGTTCTGTGGTGGTGATCCGATGGTGTTTGGATGATGGTCTTTAAGTTTAGGAAACCTGTTAGCTTCATTTTTGTAAGCTTTAGGATGTGAATGTTGGTGATGCTTGTTTTAATTTTATGATAAATATTAACAAAAAAACCCCACAAAAATAGGGTTATAGGAAGGGACCAAAAGCTTGCTAAAATACGTATCAAGAGTACCATACATGTATTTATTTTGAATTTAGGACCACTTTGAATAAAAAATATAAACCACATAGACCAAATCTGTAATTTACTATTTTATTATATATATAGGTTTTATATAATAACAACAATGACAAATATAATATATTATTTTTTATATAATATGTTATGAAGTGGTACGTCATAAAAATAGTGATTATTTTATAATTATATGGCGGAAAAACTGCATCTCTTTTGCTTCCATCGATCCATAGCGGTATTAAAATTATCTATTGCGGATACTCTAAATTCAAATATTGGACTTTTAGATTAATGGCTTTAATTACATAAGATGATAATAATAATTTTCTTATTCGAATATTCTTCTAATCATTCTTTATTTTAAAAGTCAGCTTTGATTTATAGTGCAAATTAAGAAATCGATCGCAAGTTGGTAAACCGAGATTAAATTATTATACAATTACAATAATATCTCTATAAGAGTTTTATGTTATTTATTATCCAGTAATGTAATTCTACATAAATCGCAAAGGAATCCAATGCAAGGTGGCGGTTTATGTTATTGAGTGTATGAAATTTAATTTCAGTTCTGATTTTTTAAGAGGTGGTGTTCAAGCCTAAAATTTGAATCAACTAGACTGTTTGTTTTTGTAAATTGTCAAACATCTAAATATGGATAATTGTAAAAAAGGTTCAAATCTAAAAACAACAAGTTGTTTCACAATCTATTTCATGTAAAATCCGTTCTACCAAATACTAACAATTTGTTCCAAATTGTTTTTGCTCACATGGCTGAAATCAACAGATTTCAACAAGGGCTGAAATCGTAAACCAAATTTGGCCAGAAGATATATGGATTATCATTCTTTTATTTGAAAAAATCAAAATACCATTTGCATTACCTTCTTCCTCTTCTTTGTTTGTTTCTCTCCCAAGTATTGTGAAGCATGTCACCGTTAGAAGTTTATATATGTTGTGATTTGAGAGCTTCTACGTGCC
Source organism: Centaurea solstitialis (assembly GCA_030169165.1). Classification (NCBI taxonomy): domain Eukaryota; kingdom Viridiplantae; phylum Streptophyta; class Magnoliopsida; order Asterales; family Asteraceae; genus Centaurea; species Centaurea solstitialis. The sequence goes on along the minus strand of CM058044.1, from coordinate 68,074,610 downwards.
AATAGTTAGATGTGGTTACAGATTGACCCTGTTAAACATAAATCGAAACATAGAAACTCGGTAAATCCTAAATACAAGACTTGTTGAAGTTGATCTGCATTGATCAAACCAAACCACTATAGGGATAACTTTTTGCCCAAATTAGTTTTAAAAAGAATTCTGAAGTGATATTCAAACATCTAAAGACGAATAGCAACTAAAGAAAGAAACATTGTCTGTTACCTTTCTCTCATGAGTTTGTTTCCTACAGGAGGTTCTAGACTTTTAGCCGACCTAACTACATAGAAACATAATTTACCGGATGGAAGCCGTCCAAAAATACGAACATTTATCAAAGGTCTAAAATTATACAAAAACACCCAAAACTGAACCAAGAAAAGGGTAATGGGAGCAAAATTGAACACAAACGCATCCCCATAATCGCTTTTAGAACGAGAAACAATCTCACAGCAAAATAAAACGATTTTAGGTCACGAAAACCCAAAACCAAATCAAACCACGAAAGGTCTCCCGAAGAAGAAGAAGATACCACAGAGGTAAATGGTGAGTTCAAGTTCCAAAGGAGATTATAGGATTTGAAAGAAAATGACGATCTTGAGAATCCACGACCGTTGCAAAGGTCAACTTTGAAATGTATACATTTTCTGATGAAACAAGATGGAGAGGGTGTTTGGGAGGGCTTATTTAAAACAACTTATGACTTTTGGTAAAAATGCTTATTAACTTATGTGGTGTGAAAAGAAGTTTTTTAAAAAGTGTTTGAATTAGCTTATTAGCTTTTAGGGGTTTTTTTTATTAGGAGTTTTTGATAAGTTAGTAGGGAGTGACTTTTCAAAAATGACTTATTAGCTTCGGGGGATGAAATATGAGCTTTTAAAAGTAGCTATCCAAACACTTTATTTTAGCTTATTTGCTTCTTCGGGATGAAATAAGTTATAAGCTCTACCAAACACCCTCGGAATTCTAGAAGTCTAGAGGTACGTCTAAATAAATCAAAGTTTAGGATACCACCTTTTAATTCAGAGGCTTTTAAGTCATACGAACTTCTGAAAACTTAAAAAAGAAAAAAACACACTACATCCTCAAATGTCTTAGCAATTTAAGACAAAATAGTCGATGCAAGTATGAGATCCTAAAGACAAACCCAACCTAATTTAGTTAGACTATAATTTATTTAGTATAATACAAATTATTTAAAATCATAAAAGCTATAATTACTTTTTATAATATAATAGCAAATTGGTAATCGTATGATAAATAAAGAGATTTTATCTAAATTTAAGTTATCCTATATTATGACACTTCTTTTGTTAGCAATTTAACTTAATTTGTAAGAAAACAATTTTCTCATAGATTATGGAAGAAATCAGATCAATTTTATTTAATGGGTTTTATAAAGTTTTATATGTCTTATTTGTGGTTTTTATCATATAATTCATAAGTGTCAACCTTTTTAATTTTGTATTGATTCTGACATGTTCGATAGATAATATCGGCGATCGCAAAAACCGATCTAGATTGAAAAGATCTTCAAAATAAAGAGGGTTAGGAAATATATTTAAAACTTTTAAATAATCAATCAGTACAATTTTGGTTGTGAACGTGAGTACCACTAATATTGCGTCACGTGTCAATATTAATTTTGAATATCATGCATTACTCAGAGTGAATAAAGGGGCCTAAGCTTTATTCACTCTGAATAATGCATGATATTCAAAGTGAATATTGTCACATGACGCGATTTTAGTGGTACTCACTTTCACAATGAAAGATAGGTTCACATTTGAACTTTCCTATATATATATATATATATATATAGGGGGGTGGGTTCAAATGTGAACCATTTTTTGGTTGTGAACATGAGGACAACCGAGAGCGCGACACGTGGCGGATGACTAGACGCCACGTCAGATCCACGGCGGATGACTAGGCGCGATTCATGGGAGGGCATTGAATTAAAGAGGGGGACCACACTCAAAGCAGCCACGTGTCGCGCTCTCGGTTGTCCTCACGTTCACAACCAAAAAGTGGTTCACATTTACACACGTAACATCGGTGAAATTGATTCATGGAGTTGTTTAATATGATGAAAATGTTTCATAAACATCAAATTTTGATAAAATTGTTTCATATTTTGGTGTTTTTTATTCAAATGAAACTTTTTCCTCGTTTTTGTGAAACTTTTTCATTTCTACGTAAATAAACACCTTCATATGAAACAATGTCATCAAAAATTTTAGTATATGAAACATTTTCATCATATTAAACAACTCTACAAAAGATTTTTCATTGATTTACGTGTGCAACCATGAGTTTGCACGGTTTGCACGTTTTTTATGGTTTGCAATTGAAACTCCTCTATATATATATATATATATATATATATATATAGAGAGAGAGAGAGAGAGAGAGAGAGAGAGAGAGAGAGAGAGAGAGAGAGAGAGAGAAAGGTTCAAATGAGAAACATAATTTTTTAAGAGAACATGAGAAGCAATCTTAGCCACTCTTGCTTTTGTTAATACCTTGCATAAAACTTAATTAATTGATGGATAGTGGCTTAATTGCATCGATTGGTCTAGATCGCAAACACCGGCTTAATTCTTGCTTTTGTTAATACCTTGCATCTCTGTTTTCTGCTAAATTTTTTGGTAAATTTTTTTGGAAGATTAGAAGTGTATTTGGTTACAGAAAATATTCCAGTTTTCAAGAAAATTATTTAAGGAAACTGAAAATTTAGAGAACATGTATGGTTCATTCAGTTTTCAAAAGTTTTCCAACTGTTATAGTTCCACATCGGCTAGAGTTGGACCAAATCTTCACTATATATGTTGGAACCCCCCATTCCATCCTCAAGGGCTCTTTTGAAGATTAATCTAAGGGTTCCACATATTTTCACATGGTATCAGAGCCAAGGTCTACCACTCTAGGGACTAACATGCCCAGGGCAATCTACTCTCCTAGCCTTCTCTATCCAGACCTCCAACCCTCTCTTGGCCCCTCTTGGCCCTTCATCTAGCCTCTGTTGGAGGGGGCGTGTTAGAGTACCACATCGGTTATACTTGGATCAAATCTTCATCATATATGTTGGAATCCTCCTTTTGAAGATTACATCTAGGGGTTTCACATATTCCCACACTAACAATACGAAAATTTTCTGTTTCCATCTTCTATGTAAATTTAAAAACTAGTTTTAGTAGTTTTCCAAAATTTTCTAAACGTTTTTTTTTCTAATTTTCTAAAATGTAAAATGAAAGCTCCACCATTTCAACTAAACAGGTTTTCTAAAATTCTCATAGAAAACTGAAGATGATCGAAAACTCAACTCCATTTTTTTTAAACGTTTTTTAGGAAAATGAAAACAATTTTCCACAATCAAATGCACCATAACATATTCAATTTTTATTTTATTTTATATAAGACATGAATATTAAGAAGTGATTTACATGATGCCTCACATGTTAATCCAAGCATACAAGATCCAGCAATACTGTCCATTGAATATAACAACTTGTATAAGTATTTCTAAATGCTAATGAAACAAGTAGCAAATATAATATGTCAGATATGTAATTGTACTTAAAAGAACTTAATTACGTATATATAATTCCAATAAAACAATTTAATATAACCACATGATAGCTGTGTTTTCTGGTTGAATTATACCTTAATTTATCCATTTCGACTTAAAATAATATCAAGTTGGCATCATAGACGGGTCTACTAATTCAGTGATCTCATACAACTGTTTAACCTATGTATTCTTTAATGAAACTTATTATATGTGTAACCATAAATTTCATCGTGTGCTATCATAAATTTTAAAATTACAAGAAGAATAGAAGATCTAGAGAAGAAAAGATCAATTAGTAGCTAAAATATAACTGAAAGGATGAAAAATATCTATTTTTGTGATTACGGTTGTGTTTGGCAAAAATAACCTGAGTTATAAGTTAGTACATGTTTGGATGGATCATAAGCTAGTTTATGCTGACATATAAACTAGCTTATTGAATTAAACACTAGTTTGAGTAGTGTTTCAGAAGCCTTTTGTAGTTTTTTTTCTCCAATTATACCCTTATTAATATTAACTAATATATCACACAAGATACCTTTTATTGTCATTTTATATGTTTATAAGCTAATTTTTGTCAAACATAATTTATTCATAAGCTATCTTATCAGCTACTAGCTAGCTTATTATTCAACATATAACTTATCAGCTAGTTTGCTAAACATAGCCTAAAACTGTTGAATCATACATAAAATTTAATACGTAATTTAATTATGGGGTTGAAAGTGTAACTTTTAACTATTAATTATGAAGTTGAGAATTTTGAATAGAAACTCATAATCAAAATTAAGATTAACGTTTAAATATGATAAAACACTTAAATCTTATGTCATAAAATCAATTAAAAAGTAGATGCATAACTAAAATTAATATTTAAACAGATTGAGTAGTTAAACAACATTAGAAACTACAACACATAAACTATTTGCTGCATTTAATTATTTAAATAGTAATGTGAATGTTAGCTAACAAGGCTATGCGTACCGCAGTATTAGGTTCAGCGGGCTAACCGGGCTACGGTATGGTGGCATGGTGTTCGGCGGGCTGGGAGCCTAAACGGGTTGGTCACAGCGCTGTTTTTGTGTTTGTTGTGTGCGTATGTGTTGTGTGTGTGTGAAGGTTGAGAGGGTTGGGGTACTAATTAAAAAGAGTTCCAAGAAAAGTTGAGAGGATTGAAAGGACTAGGGTATTGATAGCCTAAGTAGTTGGTAACTTGGTATACAACCTTATTAATGTTATAGCTCAAAGATGTTTTAATAACTCTGACAACCTACATGGCTACCATTATTATAAGTTTAAAAAAATCCATTTGTTCGATTTCAGTAAGTGTAATATTTAATTATTAAATACACTGTTCAAGAACTTAGTTTTTTAAACTAAGAAAGCACGTTTGATTTCTCTTGGCTATTTTCCCTATATTAGTGGATCAATATTATTTATTTAAATCCATTATAGATCATTACAAGTAGAGTGAAGTTCATTTTTGGTCCCTGAACTTTGTAAACTCTAACATTGTTTGTCCCTAAACTAACGAAAGGTGCATATCATCCCTGAACTATGCATTTTCGCTTTGGTTTTGGTCCCTCTCACTAACACCCGTTAACTATTTCCGTTAAACCCAATTAAATGAGGGGTAATATGGTCATTTTACCATTTTTGTTAATTTTTTTGTTTCTAGAAAATCTATAAAACTATAGGGACCTTTTATGTAATTTACTATATCTTTTATATATATATATATATATATATAGAGGAATAATCAAATAAAAACCATTTTTTTTTGTAAAAACTTTAGGACTAATCTTAACCAATAAATTTTTTTAATCAAGGGTTCTTAATATGAGAGACCATGATAACATTTTTTGTAGTATGCATCTAACCACACTAGATTTTAAGCCCAAAAGGGTATTTGGGTCATTTTAAAAACTTATATTTTCTACCCATTACTAGTTAGGTTTGCAAAACTCAGCCACCAGAACTTCTATAGCAGATAAACTCCAAACTGCCTCCTTCTCCAATCTCCACCTGCCATCGTCGGCCACCGCCGGCCACCGCCTCCGTCGTGCACCACCAAGCCGCCGACTACCACCGCCTCCGTCGTGCATCACCACCTCCGACGATAATCCTCCACCACCGCCACCACCATCTTCTTCTTCTTCTCCCCATTTCAGATCTAAGATCGAGAGATGCAATTCGTCAGATCTGGCCGGAAACTGCCGTTGCACGGCGGATATGACGATTGTAGGATGGCGACGGAGTGCGCGGTGGTGACGGTGACCTGACTGTCGAGTTTTAGGTTAACAACATCCACCACCCACCTAAACCAGCTTAATTTTATAGAATAAAGATAACCTATTAATAAAAAGACTGTCGAGTTTTAGGTTATCAGAGGTGCGTGTTGTCGGTGGAAATGGAGGAGTGAAGAGAAAGAGAAAGTGAAACCCTAACCCTAATGGATGGAAGAAGAAGAAGGTGGAGGTGGTGGTAGTTAGTTGGTGTATCACGTGAAGAGAGGTGGAGTGTTGATGGAGAAAGGGGGATAGGAATGGAAATATGGAAAAAAAATGGAGAGATGGAGGAAGAAGAAGAGTAGCTGTTGCTTTGCTTCTTTCTTTCTTTTTTCTTTTCTGTGTGTGTGTGTTGTGTGTGTGTCCCAGTTCACCATGTTTGCTGTTATTATTTCTTTATTCTTTAAAATTAAGCTGGTTTAGGTGGGTGATGGATGCTGTTTTAATTGTCTTTTTATTAATAGGTTATCCGTTGCACGGCGGATATGAATATTCATATGATGAATATGATACGGTGATTATGAATATTCATATGGTGAATATATGATCAATATGAATATTCATATGGTGAATATGAATATTTATATGGTGAATGGTTTTATATGGTTTTATATAATTTTTTATCTGGTGAATATGAATATTCATATGGTGAATATATAAATATTCATATGGTGAATATGATGGTAAATTTATATAATTTTTATCTGGTGAATATGAATATTCATATGGTGAATATATGATGAATATAAATATTCATATAGTGAATATAATAGTGAATATTCATATGGTGAATATGATAGTGAATATTCATATAATGAATAAACTGCGATTTTCAGATCAAGGGCTTAAATTATTCCTCAAGTTTTTACCAAAAAAGTGAATATATATATATATATATATATATATATATATTGTAAAAACCACATATTTTGTAAAAACCTCTTTTTTTGTAAAAACTTGAGGAATAATCTAAAATGACGATCATGCCCTTTTTAGATCAAAGGCTTAGATTAGTTCTAAAGTTTTTACAAAAAAATGGTTTTTCCTTGAAGGCCCCTCTATATATATATATATATATATATATAGAAACAAATCCTTGAAGCCGCCAAGTCGGCGACTGTTGCACGGTGCCGGCAACGAATGTACGACGCCGACGACTACTACATAACGCCGACTACTACTGCACGACACTGGTCACCATCGTCACCACCACTGTGGAAAACCCAATATACACAATATATATACACACGCTGGTAAAATCCTTCGTCGGAAAACCCACCACCGTGAAACCATCACGACCACCACCGTCACGCCAACACACACAACACACACATAGCACACCCATAACACACACCTATACCGTAAAACACACACAACACATACGGACAAAAATTGCAGTTCGCCGGAGCACCTCCGACGACACCTGCTGTGAGTTTGAGACTTATACTTTATGCTACTCCAACCCCCAACAAACATTTTTGGCGTAAAGCATCGTTTTGGTCGGAAGGGAAAGGGGTGTTAGGGTGGTTCAGTTAGGTAGCGATGATAGTGGTTATGGTGGTTCAGAGTGACGGTGACGGTGACGAAAAGTGTTGGTGGGTTGAGGAAGAACAGTCGGTAAAATGGTGGGGATGGGCTGAGTAGCAATCGCCGGAAAGGGGTGTTAGAGTGGTTCAGTCGGGTAGCGGTGATGGTGGTTACGGTGGTTCGGGGTGACGGTGACAGTGATGGTGACGAAAATGTTGGGGAACCGTGGGCACTAACGGTGCGCAGCGGATAACAAAAACGATTCCCAAACTCGGACCCATCTTAAACCATAACAGATACAATCAAGTGGGTATATCGGTTTACCTTTTGCGATTAAAACTTCCGGAAGGCTGGTAGGGGGTACACCGCTACTGACACCACGCGAGAGGTTGCTAGACCACCGTGACTGATCGGAAAAATTCCGATCAATGTGTGAGAGAGAGAGAAAACGACGGTTGGGAGAGAGAGAGAGAGATCTAGAGATTTTTCGTAGGAATTGTTTCAACTGTTAATCAAAGCCCCAACCCTTTATTTATAGGATCAGATAAGGCAGTGATTTAACCTAATTATGATTCCTTTCATAATTATCCTTCCAATTAATTCCTTAATTAATTAATCCTTTAATTAATTTTTACTAATTAATTGAAACAAACAAATAATTATTTAACTAATAATTATTTAGTTCTCTCTCTTCTCATATATCTCTTTTTCACACAAAATTCTCAATTAGGTGTGCAGCGGTGTGACCTACTAGTGTCTTATAACATTGGACACGGTAACCCTGTTACTGTCTCGCACACAATCCTAACAGAAAAGTGTTGGTGGGTTAAGGAACAACAGTCGATAAAATGGTGGGGATGGGCTGAGTAGCAATCGCCGAAAAAATGAGACCATAGTCGGTGGTTACGGTTGCTTGATCTTCAATGTGATGGCGGTGATGGTGGTGAGGGGGTGGTGGTGAGGGAACGACCGACGAAAGGGAGAAGATGAGAGGGTGGAGAGAGAGAGAGAGAGAGAAAAAAAAAGAGAGAGAGTATAATATACTTACATAATTTAATATAATATACTTACATAAAAGGTCCCTATAGTTTTATAGATTTTCTAGAAACAAAAAAGTTAACAAAAATGGTAAAATGACCAATTTACCCCTCATTTAATTGGGTTTAACGGAAATAGTTAACGGGTTAGTGAGAGGGACCAAAACCAAAGCGAAAATGCATAGTTCAGGGATGATATGCACCTTTCGTTAGTTGAGGGACGAAAAATGTTAGAGTTTACAAAGTTCAGGGACCAAAAATGAACTTCACTCTTACAAGTATAAACTAAGGGCCGTTAAATTTATTATAACCTATTGACAATTAAACTTCAATTTGCCAATAATCTATATATATATATATATATATATATAGGGGTGGGTTCAAATACGAACCACTTTTTGGTTGTGAACGTGAGGAAAACCCAGAGCGCGACACGTGGCAATCTGAAATCGGCGGGTCAAGGCTTATTCAGTCTGAATAAATCCGCGGATTAGTGTTATTCATACTGAATAAAGCGTTATTCAGACTGAATAAAGCGTTATTCAGACTGAATAAGCCTTGACCCGCGGATGACCCGCGGCTGACCCGCCCGGGTCCGAGTGCATCAGACTGCGAGTTAGTGTTATTCATACTGAATAACGCTTTATTCAGTCTGAATGACTAAGTCGAAATTTTTTCAGATTGCCACGTGGCACGCTCTGGGTTGTCCTCACGTTCACAACCAAAAAGTGGTTTGTATTTGAACTTTCCTCTATATATATATATATATATATAAAGCTGAAACATGACATTGCCACGTGACGCTCTCCTATTTTTTTTAAAATTTTTCAATTTTATTTTTACAACATTAGATTTAAAAAACTCTTGGTTTTTCTCTTCATTTATATATAACTTAAGAGAATTAAGTATTAATTTTATTGCTATTTATGTTACTTTATTATTTATTCAACTTCTTTATGTTATTAACCATTCATTTTATTTCATTTATTTTAATTAATCATTCACTTTCTCCTATTTAATCATAAGAGATTTTTGTTGTTGTTGTTGGACATGTTAATTGGTAAAAGCCAATTATATTCCTTTTTAAAGGTTAAACATCGAAAGCTTTTGATTTGTTCGTCAATGTGTTACTATGTTTTCGTAGGAGTTGTATATTATCAGATCTCTTCTTTTGTATATCCATCATTTGATGTGTTATTCATTATATATATCACTATTTTTTAACAAATCAGGTTATCTCGAGAAGACCAACTTGGGTATGTATTTTTCTTTCTTTTATTTTTTGAGATATTAGAGTTCCTTACTTAACTCTTCTATACTCTTCATATGTATTTTCAGTGAAAGTGCTACAATCTCTATGTACTTTCAACTAACTTCAACGTGTCATTTTTAGATGGTTATTTAAAAAAAATTCAAAGTCTTATTCAAAAAGACTAATTCAGGTGTGTATTCATTTTGACTTTTGTTGAGATTTTAAAGTTTTTTTGTTAAATTTTTGTTTTTCTATATTTTTCTTAAGTTTTTTTTTTCCTAAGATTTGTTCTTTGCAAAAAAAAGTTGAAATTGAAAATGAATATATAGAGGACAAGATAGTAGCTTGAAATAGTTAGTTTTTGTTATATGAAAAAGATTTGATGCAATAGTGAAAAAGTTTTTGTTACATGACATAATAATGTTTAATTATTGATAAAAAATGACGAAATGTGATGATTTGTTGATTATCCCACATTGATGAGAGAATGAAAAGGTTGGAATTGAAAAAGAGTACATAAAATGATAGTTTGGAATGAGATGATTAGTATATTATAGGGTGATAGAAGATTTTGAATAAGGTTGAGTTTCATAATCCCACATTGGTGGAAAGATGATTGTTTGGAATAAGATGATATGTATAAAAGAGGGTGATGGAAGATTTTAATAAAATTTATGGTTAGAATCAAAACCAATCAAGTGGTAAAAACTCATAGTGCAAATTTTCAAAATTTTATCTTGGTGAATAGATGAAACATAAAAGTTGTTCCACATTGATATAAAATGGAATTTAAAAGCGAAGATGTGTACATAAAAAGTTAATTAGTGCTTTTGAAAAACTCAAGGTTGGTTGGTGTTTGAAAAATTAATACTAAACCCAAGTTTGTTGATAAAGTTTGTTTCCTATTTCAATCATACCAACTAAATGGTAAAATGTATATTGCAAAATTATAAAGAAAACCACAAGTGATTGATAGTTTAAAGGAAGATGATTGATATAAGAAAGATGATGGATGGTTAAAAAATTTATAACTATGGTTGGAATCAAAACCAATCTAATGGTAAATAAGATGGTTCAAAACTAAAAGGGAAATCAATAATAATGACTTCACAATATGAGGTTTGAGCATTCCTCAAATCTTGAAACAAAGATTGTTGTACAAATGATAGTTTGAAAAAAGATGATTAGTATATAAAACTTGTGATAGAATGATTTGAAATCTATGATTATGGTTGAATCAAAACCGACCAAATGGTACAAAATAGTCTAAAACTAAAAAGAAACCAACGTCGATGATTCGAACCATTAGACTTGAGTATTCCTAAAATCTTGAATATTCATTATCAAAAATCGATGATAACATGATATCTTGGAAGAAGACGAAGGGTAAAAAAAATAGGGATGAATGGTTATATGCAAGGTTGTAATCAAAGCCAATCAAATATTAATATTATAGTACATAAATAAAAGAAAAATTAACGATGAAGACTTGGTTCTTTTCAATATATCAACTACAAATCATGAAATTCTTACAAACCATACAAACCTAATCTTAACCATTGATTTTGTTTATTTTTTAAAATATGGTCGAGAACAAATTTGGTAACCGAATTAATCAACACTGTGATCATCTACATATATGGAATCTTGCATATTCTCACATCTCCTCTTCCAATGATCTCTCGGATGAGGTGATACTTTCTGAGCACGTGTCTCGACTTGTGATGCTCTCTAGGTTCCTTTGCTTGCGCCACGGCTCCTGAGTTATCACAGAATATATCGATCGGTCTCGAGATACTGGCAACCACTCTGAGATCCGATAGAAAATTCCTTAGCCAGACAGCTTCTTTTGCCGCATCACATGCTGCAATGTACTCTGCCTCTGTAGTTGAGTCTGCAATCGTGTCCTGCTTCGAGCTCTTCCACGAGATCGCACCTCCGTTTAAGGTAAAGACATACCCTGACTGTGACCTGAAGTCATCTCTGTCGGTCTGGAAACTAGCGTCAGAGTATCCTGTGACACTAATTTCATCCTCAGAACCTCCAAAGACCAAGAACATTTCTTTCGTTCTTCTCAGATATTTGAGAATGTTCTTGACAGCCACCCAATGGGGCTCACCTGGATTCTGTTGGTATCTGCTCGTAACACTTACTGAGTAAGCAACATCGGGCCTAGTACATAGCATGGCATACATAATCGATCCAATTGCAGAAGCATATGGAACCGATTTCATTCTGTCCTGATCTTCACTAGAAACAGGACACTGTGTTTTACTTAACACTATGCCATGTTGCATTGGAATGAATCCTTTCTTGGATTCATCCATCCTGAATCTTTTCAGGACCTTGTCAATGTATGTACTCTGACTAAGTCCGATAAGCCGCTTAGATCTGTTTCTGTAGATCTTTATACCTAGTATATAAGCGGCTTCTCCAAGGTCTTTCATCTGGAAACATTTACTTAACCATTCCTTAACACTCTGTAAAGTTGGTACATCGTTTCCTATGAGTAGTATGTCATCTACATACAAGACCAGGAAGGTTACTATGCTCCCACTGAACTTGGTGTAAACACATGGCTCGAACTCACTTTTAGCGAAACCAAACTCTTTGATTCGCTCGTCGAAGTGTAAGTTCCAGCTTCGAGATGCTTGCTTCAATCCATAAATAGATTTTAGCAGCTTACACACCTTATTAGGATTCTTAGGATCTTCAAACCCCTCTGGTTGTTCCATATAGACGTCTTCTGTTAACTTTCCATTTAGAAAGGCTGTCTTGACGTCCATTTGCCAAATCTCGTAATTAAAGTACGCTGAGATGGCCATAAGAATCCTAATTGATTTCAACATTGCCACAGGTGAAAAGGTTTCATCATAGTCAATCCCATGAGTTTGCGTGAATCCTTTTGCAACCAGTCTGGCTTTGAAGGTGTGTACGTTCCCATCCATGTCAGTTTTCTTCTTGAAAACCCATTTGCGTCCAACAGCCTTACAGTGTTGTGGCAAATCAGTCAATTCCCAGACTTGGTTATCGTACATGGATTGCATCTCGGCCTTCATGGCTTCCTGCCATTGTTCAGACTCACTGCCTGACACAGCTTCTCCATAGGACGTTGGTTCATTTAAGTCTCCGCTATCTTGAGAGACCAAGAACCCAAGATACCTATCTGGTTCTTGTCTTATCCTACTGGATCTGCGAAGGTCCTGTGTTTGCACTTCCTCAATTGGCTCTGATTGAGGTTCAACATTGCTATGTTGAATTTCTGGCTCAACAACTGGTGCAGTGCTTTCTTCGTCTACTATCTGTAGATCTACATCCTTTCTGGTGTTCTCTAAGCTGAGAAACTTCTCTTCCAGAAATTTTCCATTTCGAGCAACAAACACTTTGTTCTCTTCAGGGTTGTAGAAATAATATCCCACGGTGGTCTTGGGATATCCAACGAAGAAACACTTGTCGGATTTGGGTTTGAGTTTTTCTGAGGTAGGTCGTTTGACGTAAACCTCACAACCCCAAATTTTTAGAAAAGATATGTTGGGTTTCTTACCCTTCCACAACTCGTATGGAGTCTTTTCTACCGACTTTGTTGGCGCTCTGTTCAGTATGTGTGCTGCTGTTTCGAGCGCGTGTCCCCAGAATGATACTGGCAGCGAAGAATGACACATCATCGTTCGTACCATGTCAAGCAAAGTACGATTTCTCCTTTCTGATACACCGTTCATCTGAGGTGTATACGGAGGTGTAAGTTGGGATACAATCCCGCACTCCATCAGATGATTGTCAAACTCATCACTGAGATATTCGCCACCACGATCTGACCGTAAGAACTTAATCCTCTTGTCAAGTAGATTCTGTACTTCATTCTGATATTCCTTGAATTTCTCAAAGGTTTCAGATTTATGTCTCATCAGGTAGACATAACCATACCTACTGAAGTCATCAGTGAAGGTAATGAAGTACCGGTATCCTCCTCTTGCTACATGACTGAAAGGTCCACATACATCTGTGTGGATTATTTCAAGCAAGTCAGTAGCCCTTTCATTCTCACTGTTGAAAGGTTGCTTTGTCATTTTACCAGATAAACAAGATTCGCAATTATCAAAAGGTTTGAAGTCGAAATCTCCAAGAAAACCTCCTTTTAGGAGTAGTTCAACGCGTTTCTTGTTTATATGGCCCAAACGACAATGCCAGAGGTAAGTCTGATCCTCAATATCCTTGGATCTCTTACTTATATGATAGATTTCACTATTGTTGTCTTTAAGATTTACAGTGTATAGACCATCTACGGGTGTAGCTTTAAAATAGAAAATATTATCTTTAAAAACCGAAATCATTTTATAAGAATATTTATAGTAAAAGCCTTGGTCTACCAACAAATCAAAAGACAATACATTCTTAATCATATTTGGAATATAATAACAATTATCCAGTTCCAAAACTAGACCCGAGGGTAAACTAAGACTATAAGATCCCACGGCTTCAGCAATCAACGGAGTGCCTTCGCCCACTCGTAGGTTCGAACGGTCCTTCCTCAGAGTCTTTCTTCTAGTGAATCCCTGTAAATGATTACAAATGTGGTTACCACTGCCTGTATCAATTACCCATGATTCATAAGAAGTGATTAAGCAATCTATCATAAAGATACCTGGAGTATCGGGTAAACCGATATCCATCTGGTCGATGTTCATCGAGTGCTCGCAAATATCCTCGCTGCCGCATTCTGGGCAACTCAGATCTCCCAGCTCATCAATTATATCAGTGTCCATGAGATTTGCAGGTTCGGGTACTGGCTCTAGACTGGCCAGGATATCTTCATGAACTTTATCCACGTCGCTCTTTGGTTCCTTCATGTAGGCACTAGCTGTGTCCTGAACTTCCTTTGTGAGGGAGAACCACATGAGGTACACTAACTCTTCCTGAGTCATCTTGTACCCCAGACGTGATAAACACTTAAAAAGCCTTCTCATATCAACAAGATGGTTTTTAACTGACTGACCCTTCTGTAGCTTTAGGGAGAGAATCTCTTGCATGATCAACAGCTTTCCCGTGTGCTTGTAGAGACCTAGCTGGTTCTCCACATTTCTCACAACCTCGTGACATGATTTAACTCTTAAATCTCCCGTGAACTCGGGTGACATAGAGAAAATCAGAATGGACATTACATCCGATTCATCTGTCAAGTATCTAAAATACTCAGCAAATTCCTCTTCAGGGGCATTGCTTTTAGGTCGTGATACGGGTTTGTTGATCACATAAAGCTTATCCTGGGCACTTAAAACGTTCCTTAAGTGTAACTTCCAAACTGGAAAGTTATGGCCCGTAAGCTTCCACTTGCCCATAATAAGGCGAAGTGACTCTTCAGGTGAATAAAACGGAATACTAATTGGAGACATCTACAGAAGAATACAAATTCCACTTTAGTTTATAATTATATAATTCTAATAAATTATTACCCTTAAAATAAATTTATTAGACTAGAATCCATATCTCACATGTGTCGGGAAGCATGTGATCATGTCAAACCGACTCATGCGATCTATGGTAGGTAAAACTATACCAATCGTATTCCTATCTGAAAATACGACTTCTAGATCGTCGGGACATCGGATATTAAAAATCCGTGCATATTTAGTCCCTCTAGTGCATTTTGGCCTGGTACCACCCAGTGAATAAATAATTACCAAAATAGATTGCACCACCCGGGACCTGGACAAACTCTGGCCGGTACCACCCGGAGATAATTCGCAGAGTTTTATCTCCCTCCAGTTTCGGTTTGAACACGGACGTTCATAGTGTGTGCACTTACAACGCCCTATGTACCTTACACCGGAGGTGCCCCTAAAGTGGGTTGCACTTACTAATCTATAATTTTAACAAGGGTCAAAAATGCCAGTTTTCAAAAACTTTGGATTTAAACACAAACTGTATTTTATCCAATTTTAAAACCATTTATATTTAATTTAAAAACGTAACTACGTAATATAATTAAATATAAACAACCACGCAGACTAAAAATCGTAAACAACCACGCAGTTAAAATAACATGTCATAGTCAAGAACCCTTAACTATTGTCGTTTTGTGAGCCAACCCAAAACGACGGTCTAATTCCTAAGGGACAAAACTTCTCGGTGCTCCCACTGGCTCCAAGCTCCATGATTGTCTCCTTGACTCCGTCTTCGGGTCTCGATTTATTTACAACTTTAAATTACATATAATCGGGTTGTAAATGGCACGCAGGCCTCCGTAAATAATAAATAAATAAAACATGAAAAACACAACCACGGGTCTAAAGGGTTTGACTATGACGCAAACAGATAATTTTAATTACTAATTTATCAAGAGATTTAAAATTAAAATTAAAATTATCCCTAGGGTTTTAAAACCTATCTGGTTTAGATAACCCTTATCCGTTATTGAACTGATCTCGATCACGATACTATCAACCAACGATGGTGGTGATTTGGTGCCACCACCTCCGCCGTGTTACAGCAACACTATCACACCATCGCCGCCACCACCACAAACGGTGGCGTGGCGGTCGATTGAGAGACCAACGGCAGCAGCAGCGTAATACCGCCACCACCGCCGCCTCTCGGCGGGTTAGTCGATTACCACAGATCACCGCCGGCAACAGCAGCGGTTTAATACCACCGCTGCCACCGCGGTCGCACAACACCACCATCGCCGCGACATTGGCGGCCTCCTGGCCACCATCGCCGGCCGTCCGGTCACGATCACCACCCGTGGCGAGGCCGTAAGGCAGCCCGGTGGTTTGATCGATCACCACCGCCATTATCGACGACAACGGTAGCAAAAACCACCGCTGCCGCCGTCCCTTTATCTCGATCAGCAACACGATCGCCGCCACCACCACAAAACGGTGGCGTGGCGGTGGATTTGGGATATGACGATAGTAGCGGCAATCACCACCACTACCGCCGTTTCCGGCGGTTTCAATCAACGAGAATGTTACCACCACCATTGGTCCGATTGTTATCACCACCGGCGACGATTTTGATGGAGTCATCCATCGCCATCATCACCGGTTTGGAATTCGACGGCAGCCGTGGCTTGCGCCACTACCACCGTCGCGTCCGGCGACAACAAACGGCCACGCCGCCATCATCACGACAGCAGCGGCTAGCTGCCGCCACCGCCATGATGTGCGGCCTTAAACAAAAACGTACCGCTATCACCACCGCCGATAAATCGGCCTGGTGGTTGAATCGATTACCACCGTTACCACAATCGGTGGTGCGGTGGTCGGTTTTCTGCCGCATCCCCATCGCCACCACACGGCTGTGTGGTGGTTTTCGATCATAACAGCCGCCGCTACCACCATTCGGTGGTGCGGTGGGCTTTGGGTTTGGCAGCCGGCGGCCACCACCAACTGTGGTGAGCCGTCGGTGGCTTAGTGGTGGTTGGCCTGGTGGTTCGGTTGGCTAACTGCCGCCGTTCCACCGCCAGTTTCCGATTCATTAGGTTTTTATAAAAATTCAATTTTTTACAATAATTCAAAACATATAAAATCAAATTTTTAAACCTAGTTAACAAACAATTAAACCTGATCTGTAGGTTTAAGAAGTGGCTCTGATACCACTGTTGGGGAACCGTGGGCACTAACGGTGCGCAGCGGATAACAAAAACGATTCCCAAACTCGGACCCATCTTAAACCATAACAGATACAATCAAGTGGGTATATCGGTTTACCTTTTGCGATTAAAACTTCCGGAAGGCTGGTAGGGGGTACACCGCTACTGACACCACGCGAGAGGTTGCTAGACCACCGTGACTGATCGGAAAAATTCCGATCAATGTGTGAGAGAGAGAGAAAACGACGGTTGGGAGAGAGAGAAGAGAGATCTAGAGATTTTTCGTAGGAATTGTTTCAACTGTTAATCAAAGCCCCAACCCTTTATTTATAGGATCAGATAAGGCAGTGATTTAACCTAATTATGATTCCTTTCATAATTATCCTTCCAATTAATTCCTTAATTAATTAATCCTTTAATTAATTTTTACTAATTAATTGAAACAAACAAATAATTATTTAACTAATAATTATTTAGTTCTCTCTCTTCTCATATATCTCTTTTTCACACAAAATTCTCAATTAGGTGTGCAGCGGTGTGACCTACTAGTGTCTTATAACATTGGACACGGTAACCCTGTTACTGTCTCGCACACAATCCTAACAGAAAAGTGTTGGTGGGTTAAGGAACAACAGTCGATAAAATGGTGGGGATGGGCTGAGTAGCAATCGCCGAAAAAATGAGACCATAGTCGGTGGTTACGGTTGCTTGATCTTCAATGTGATGGCGGTGATGGTGGTGAGGGGGTGGTGGTGAGGGAACGACCGACGAAAGGGAGAAGATGAGAGGGTGGAGAGAGAGAGAGAGAGAAAAAAAAAGAGAGAGAGTATAATATACTTACATAATTTAATATAATATACTTACATAAAAGGTCCCTATAGTTTTATAGATTTTCTAGAAACAAAAAAGTTAACAAAAATGGTAAAATGACCAATTTACCCCTCATTTAATTGGGTTTAACGGAAATAGTTAACGGGTTAGTGAGAGGGACCAAAACCAAAGCGAAAATGCATAGTTCAGGGATGATATGCACCTTTCGTTAGTTGAGGGACGAAAAATGTTAGAGTTTACAAAGTTCAGGGACCAAAAATGAACTTCACTCTTACAAGTATAAACTAAGGGCCGTTAAATTTATTATAACCTATTGACAATTAAACTTCAATTTGCCAATAATCTATATATATATATATATATATATATATATATATATATAGGGGTGGGTTCAAATACGAACCACTTTTTGGTTGTGAACGTGAGGAAAACCCAGAGCGCGACACGTGGCAATCTGAAATCGGCGGGTCAAGGCTTATTCAGTCTGAATAAATCCGCGGATTAGTGTTATTCATACTGAATAAAGCGTTATTCAGACTGAATAAAGCGTTATTCAGACTGAATAAGCCTTGACCCGCGGATGACCCGCGGCTGACCCGCCCGGGTCCGAGTGCATCAGACTGCGAGTTAGTGTTATTCATACTGAATAACGCTTTATTCAGTCTGAATGACTAAGTCGAAATTTTTTCAGATTGCCACGTGGCACGCTCTGGGTTGTCCTCACGTTCACAACCAAAAAGTGGTTTGTATTTGAACTTTCCTCTATATATATATATATATATAAAGCTGAAACATGACATTGCCACGTGACGCTCTCCTATTTTTTTTAAAATTTTTCAATTTTATTTTTACAACATTAGATTTAAAAAACTCTTGGTTTTTCTCTTCATTTATATATAACTTAAGAGAATTAAGTATTAATTTTATTGCTATTTATGTTACTTTATTATTTATTCAACTTCTTTATGTTATTAACCATTCATTTTATTTCATTTATTTTAATTAATCATTCACTTTCTCCTATTTAATCATAAGAGATTTTTGTTGTTGTTGTTGGACATGTTAATTGGTAAAAGCCAATTATATTCCTTTTTAAAGGTTAAACATCGAAAGCTTTTGATTTGTTCGTCAATGTGTTACTATGTTTTCGTAGGAGTTGTATATTATCAGATCTCTTCTTTTGTATATCCATCATTTGATGTGTTATTCATTATATATATCACTATTTTTTAACAAATCAGGTTATCTCGAGAAGACCAACTTGGGTATGTATTTTTCTTTCTTTTATTTTTTGAGATATTAGAGTTCCTTACTTAACTCTTCTATACTCTTCATATGTATTTTCAGTGAAAGTGCTACAATCTCTATGTACTTTCAACTAACTTCAACGTGTCATTTTTAGATGGTTATTTAAAAAAATTCAAAGTCTTATTCAAAAAGACTAATTCAGGTGTGTATTCATTTTGACTTTTGTTGAGATTTTAAAGTTTTTTTTGTTAAATTTTTGTTTTTCTATATTTTTCTTAAGTTTTTTTTTTCCTAAGATTTGTTCTTTGCAAAAAAAAGTTGAAATTGAAAATGAATATATAGAGGACAAGATAGTAGCTTGAAATAGTTAGTTTTTGTTATATGAAAAAGATTTGATGCAATAGTGAAAAAGTTTTTGTTACATGACATAATAATGTTTAATTATTGATAAAAAATGACGAAATGTGATGATTTGTTGATTATCCCACATTGATGAGAGAATGAAAAGGTTGGAATTGAAAAAGAGTACATAAAATGATAGTTTGGAATGAGATGATTAGTATATTATAGGGTGATAGAAGATTTTGAATAAGGTTGAGTTTCATAATCCCACATTGGTGGAAAGATGATTGTTTGGAATAAGATGATATGTATAAAAGAGGGTGATGGAAGATTTTAATAAAATTTATGGTTAGAATCAAAACCAATC
Organism: Centaurea solstitialis; assembly: GCA_030169165.1. Classification (NCBI taxonomy): domain Eukaryota; kingdom Viridiplantae; phylum Streptophyta; class Magnoliopsida; order Asterales; family Asteraceae; genus Centaurea; species Centaurea solstitialis. Next base: position 68,054,556 of record CM058044.1, on the reverse strand, counting down.
AAGTGGTAAAAACTCATAGTGCAAATTTTCAAAATTTTATCTTGGTGAATAGATGAAACATAAAAGTTGTTCCACATTGATATAAAATGGAATTTAAAAGCGAAGATGTGTACATAAAAAGTTAATTAGTGCTTTTGAAAAACTCAAGGTTGGTTGGTGTTTGAAAAATTAATACTAAACCCAAGTTTGTTGATAAAGTTTGTTTCCTATTTCAATCATACCAACTAAATGGTAAAATGTATATTGCAAAATTATAAAGAAAACCACAAGTGATTGATAGTTTAAAGGAAGATGATTGATATAAGAAAGATGATGGATGGTTAAAAAATTTATAACTATGGTTGGAATCAAAACCAATCTAATGGTAAATAAGATGGTTCAAAACTAAAAGGGAAATCAATAATAATGACTTCACAATATGAGGTTTGAGCATTCCTCAAATCTTGAAACAAAGATTGTTGTACAAATGATAGTTTGAAAAAAGATGATTAGTATATAAAACTTGTGATAGAATGATTTGAAATCTATGATTATGGTTGAATCAAAACCGACCAAATGGTACAAAATAGTCTAAAACTAAAAAGAAACCAACGTCGATGATTCGAACCATTAGACTTGAGTATTCCTAAAATCTTGAATATTCATTATCAAAAATCGATGATAACATGATATCTTGGAAGAAGACGAAGGGTAAAAAAAATAGGGATGAATGGTTATATGCAAGGTTGTAATCAAAGCCAATCAAATATTAATATTATAGTACATAAATAAAAGAAAAATTAACGATGAAGACTTGGTTCTTTTCAATATATCAACTACAAATCATGAAATTCTTACAAACCATACAAACCTAATCTTAACCATTGATTTTGTTTATTTTTTAAAATATGGTCGAGAACAAATTTGGTAACCGAATTAATCAACACTGTGATCATCTACATATATGGTTGATATTGGTTTCTAACGTTTGTAAGAATCTCATGCTTTGTAACGGATATAATTTATATACATTATTTGAGAAATTATATATTTTTTTAGATTAGTTCAAAAATACTTTCAAAAAATATGACGTCACCGCGCAACGCGTGGGCCCGACACTAGTTTGTCATAAACTATTTGTAAATGTTGATGCAATGCCGATGACCTTTGAAAAAAAATCTAAATAAAAAATAAATTTTGGTTTAAATTAAATGGTTGTAGATAATCCGTTGGCAACATGTGTAATTTAATTAATATGTTTAAGGCTAAAAAAAATAAGGAGAACAAGTATTTGCAGGGGAGGTCCGGGGGATTGTTAAGTATTTGGGATTCCACTCTCTTCACGAAATCCCATTCCATCAAAAGATCAAATTTTATTAGCGTTTGTGGAAAAATTAAAGGTGTCAATTCGGATGTGTTTTTGGCTAACGTATACGCTCCCTGTCAAATTGCTTCTCGAATGGCTTTGTGGGACGAACTTTTGATTCAGATCAGATCTAAATCTGGGGTGTGGATTATTATGGGAGACTTTAATGAGCTTAGAGATCGGGGCGAACGAATTGGATCTACCTTTTCCTCCGTTGCGGCTGATTGTTTCAACAATTTCATTAGAGAAACTGAAATTTCAGAAATAAAGTTAGGTGGCAGAACCTACACTTGGATGAGTGAAGATGGCGTTTCTCTTAGTAAGCTGGATCGCTTTTTCGTTTCAATGGATTTTTTGTCGTTGTGGCCTTCTGCTTCAGCCACTGTGCTTGCGAGAGAGTATTCAGATCACTGTCCTATCTTTCTCTATTGTGTTTCAGAAGATTTTGGCCCCACACCATTAAGGTTTTTCAATTCTTGGCTTTCCCACAAAGACCTGCATGGTATTGTTTTTTCTGCTTGGAATTCGATTACCTGCAAAGGAAAAGCAGATCTGACTTTGGCCGCTAAATTTAGAGCTGTTAAAGGAGCCTTGAAAAAATGGAAATCCGAGGTTCTTTACAAAGAAAGGTCGAGTATTGATGCTTTAAAAAGAAAAATAGATGATTTGGAGCTAAAGGCTGAATCAGGGGTTCTGTCTCCTGAGGATATTGAAGATAGAAAGAAATGGAAAGCTGAGGTGAAACAATTAGAGTACGCAAACTCTCTTGATTTGAAACAAAGAGCAAGAATTAAATAGGTGATCGATGGTGATGAGAACTCGTCATACTTTCATGGAGTGGTCAACTCGAAGAAAAATAGATGAAGAATGAATGGATTATTCATTAACGGAGCCTGGGAAACAAATCCTTTGATGATTCATAAAGAAGTCTTTGATTTCTTTTCGAACAAATTCCTGGAACCTATGCAATTCAGACCCGAGCTGTGCAGCACTCTCTTCAAAAAATTGTCAGAAGCTGATAGCCTTTCCCTGGAAGCACCTTTTTCTGTTGAAGAGATTAAAAGTGCGGTCTGGTCTTGTGGTAGTGAGAAAGCTCCGGGCCCCGATGGATTTACTTTCAAATTCATCAAACACTTCTGGTCTCTCGTCGAAAAATACGTAATAAACTCGGTGCGCTATTTTGAAGTCCATGGTTCTTTCTCTCAAGGTATAAATTCTTCGTTTATTTCCCTCTTCCGGAAAGTAAACGACCCGTTGTCTTTTAAAGATTATCGCCCCATTAGCCTTATAGGCTGCGTTTACAAGATTGTGGCGAATCTCCTAGCCAGGCTGCTGAAATCTGTGGTTGGAAAAGTCGTTAGTCCAGAGCAATCTGCGTACATCGAAGGAAGACAAATTTTAGATGGGCCTTTAATGCTTAATGAGGTGTGTAATTGGGCCAAGAGATCAAAAAACAGGACTCTCCTATTCAAAGTGGACTTCGATAAGGCTTTTGATAGCCTTAGTTGGGGTTTTATCGACTCCATTTTAGAACAAATGCAATTCCGGAATAAATGGAGATCTTGGATTCATGGTTGCCTCTCTTCTGCTAGAGCTTCTGTTCTGGTTAATGGCGCCCCCTATATGGAGTTTCCATTATCTAGAGGGGTGAGACAAGGAGATCCATTATCTCCCTTTCTCTTTATAATTGCGATGGAAGGGTTGCACATCGCAATGGCTGAAGCCATATCCACAGGACATTTTCAGGGAGTCTCTCTTCCTAATAATGGCCCTTCTTTATCCCATTTTTTATTCGCTGATGATGTAATTTTCGTGGGAAAGTGGTGTACCTCTAATGTGATTTCTTTAACCAGGCTGCTGCGATGCTTTCATCTCGCATCAGGGCTAAGGGTAAATTTGTCAAAAAGCAAGGTGCTTGGGATTGGCGTACATGATGAGGAGGTGCAAAATTTATCCACTTTCCTTAGATGCGATCGATCTAAGCTCCCTTTCACATATCTTGGAATAACTGTAGGAGCAAACATGAATCTGGCTCGGAACTGGCAACCCATAATAGACAAGGTGAGTGCAAAGCTTTCAAGATGGAAAGAATAAAATCTCTCTTTTGGTGGTAGGGTAACTCTGTGCAAATCAATCCTCGGAAGCATTCCTCTCTCCTTTCTCTCCATCTTTAAAGCTCCGGTAAAAGTAATTGAAACTTTTGAAAAATTGAGGAGAATATTCATTTGGGGTACTTCTTCTTCTGGAAAATCAAAAATCAGTTGGGTAGATTGGAAAAAAGTTATCGCTCCAAAGAAAATGGGTGGACTTGGTATTGGCTATCTTTACTCCGCCAATTTATCGTTGCTAATTAAATGGTGGTGGAGATTAAAGGTAGAAGACCAAGCTCTATGGGCTAGAGTGATTAAGGCAATTCACGACATAACCGGAAAAGACTCCAACTCAATGGCACATCATAGATACGCAGGTGTCTGGCTAAATATAGTGAAAGCGGGTATGTCATTAATTCCTTTAAACTTAAACTTGGATTTGTTGTTCTCTCGTGTGGTGGGTAATGGAGAAAATACTAAATTCTGGGTTGATAGATGGGTCGGTTCCACACCTCTTAATTGTTTATTTCCCGATCTGTATCTTTTGGAAAGCGACAAATCTTGTTCCATTGTTGATCGGTGGCATCACACTACAAATATTGGCGTTTCATGGAGATGGTCTTGGTTAGATAACACCGTGGCTTTAAGGTTATCGGACAGAATTTTGGATTTACAATCCTTAGTGGGGAACATCATGCTTTCTAATAGTCTGGACTGCTGGAAATGGGAAGGGGATTCAACGGGTACTTTTTCTGTTAAATCAATGAGGGCTTTGATAGATAACCAAACAAATCACTCAACCTCGGGGCAAAGTATTTGGTGCAAATGGCTGCCATTTAAAGTCAATTGCT
>CM058044.1:68019649-68050170 GCA_030169165.1 Centaurea solstitialis | reverse complement strand
AATAACATGAATCATTACATTAAACTATAACTTATAAGATTATTATCAATATTGATTATTATAACATTCTCTATTTGGTAGAAGATTGGGAGAAGCTGGTCAACCCTCACCAACTTTTATATCCCATATAAATATTATGCTCTTTATATATAGACGAAGAATCATATGAGAATTTGAGTTAATAAGAGAAATGTAAGAAACTGATCTGAACCCTTCATCAGTTTTAATCTCAAGCCCACCCATGAATCGACTTAATACGAAGATTGATCTGATGCATCTCATTGCATCTTATCTTTGTGCATCTTATCGTAATGTGCATCCAATGGTTGATAATCACTTCTTGCATTTCCCCAATTAACTCAACTTTTCACCAAAACTTAACCCCTTTATATATTACCGATGTTTCTCTTCCACCTAATTGCCATTATCAAACCTTCCTCCGAATAGCACGTTTCATATCAACTCTAGAACGCTCATATATAAATTTGCTAAATTTGACATTTAAGATACAATATTTTACATAGTGTGCAAAATGAGACAATGCTACAACAAAATAGGTTTATAGAACTTATAAAATAGTTAAGTGTCTTAACAAATTCTTTTATATAACTTAAATTTATATATATAACAAAACATAAAAAGTCATAACAAGTTTTTTTAGGACATTTTCAAATAAAGTGTCCTACTAACTATTTTATAGGATACTACTTGAAAAAATATCTACAAACATAAGTTTCCTATAAAAATTTATGGGTTTATAAGAAACCTAAAAAATGTCTTATAAAATAACTAATACAACATTTTATTTCAAAAATCTAGTAACAAAACTTGTTAAGAAAACCAAAAATATAAACTCGCCATTTCATTTTCAGGCATGTTGTTTTATTGTTTGATTTTAAAAACTTAAATGAAATAAAATATATCGTTAAAACGTTTAAATATTTTAAGTATCCTTTAAACTTAAGTTGTTATAATGTAAAATTAATTACACGATAAAAGAAATCCACTCCCCATGCCCCATGGACAAGTTACGTCGTCTTCCATAAAACTTTTGGGAGCATAACCAAAACTTTTTGATCATAAGGGATCAATTTTAAAAATTAATCCATCTACAATAAAAAATTTCAAACAAAGGCCAGCTGGACCATTTGGTTGGTATATATTGTTGCTATTTAATTTAATTACTCTTGATAGTTGAAGTCGGATTTCCATAGTTTTATTTATTTATTTATTTTTTTGGAAGAGGTATCCCAGACCACATTGGGCCCAGACTAATCCTCGGCAATTTTGGGCCAAAGCCCGACTGCTAAAGCATGCAGCCCGAGGTCGAAGCCCCCGTACCTCCAGAATGCGTCCCCCAGGGCTCGAACTCGAGTTCACCACTATGTAGTGCCCAAGCCTTACCACCAGGAGCGGACGTACAGCTAATCTTTGGGGGTCAGCTGACACCCATATGCTCTCGTTGAAAATAACTTTTCTATCACAAATCTCATAGTTTGTATAAAAGTTTTAGCTTTGACACCCATCAAATATAGGGTTTGACACCCAATTAAAAAGCTCCAGCCCATCTAAGAGAAGGAGCCTAATTTTATACTATTTATTTATTTTTAAAGTAATTTATTTATTTACTTATTGATTATTTGGATAATTAACTAGCAAGATTGATTACGTTATTTAATTAGGAGCCGTTTATTAAATTACCGCGTAATCGTTTACCGACAAACACATCATTTTATTGGGTAAGCCTTTTGACTATGACTTTTACGAGGTAAGCTTCTCAATAATTTTCATGCTCAATTGGTAAGGATGGTAAGATAAGTGATACCGGTAAGCGTTTACTTGGCTAAGGTTTTACTAAATGGCCTTAAGTTAGGTTCGTTGAAAGTCGATTTGTTTTTGTTAATTGTTAGGAATTGTAACTTGTTTAGTCATTTGATGCCTAACTAATTGTTAATTGTTAAGGTTTGATGCCTAGTTGTTAATGTTAGGGTTTATTAACCACAAACTTGTTTAGTTGCTTGATAACTAATGCTAATTGTGTCATGTTTAAATTCCAATTTCTCATTATGCCCGATTATGAATATTATTGCGGCTAATTGTTAATTTTTATTAACTAGAAAATAGAAAGATATCTTGACAAAAATAGTAACATTTCAAAACTGGTAGTAGTAGTAGTAGTAGTAATAATTGTAGTCATATTGCCCAACCTATTTGTTACTTGAATTCCAAAATTCCGACCCCATAACAAAATTTCTAGATCCGCCTCTGCTTACCACTAGGCTAACACTCCTTTGGTTTCCATAGTTTTATTCCTTACAACTAAAACAGTAAAATTTCATCTCTAGTAAACATGATACATTGTATTCAAAACACTTTGGAAGACAAAAGAAAATTGTCCAAACCACAGGGAGCGTTTGTATATTATTAATCCATCTTTAATTAGTAAACGTTAATTAGCATGCATTTGTCATATGCAAACTAAACTATCATAAAAAAGACTGGATTGTATAAGACGAAACTAACTTGGTGTACAAGCAAGAGTGAGTATATGGGTGTACGAATTCTGAAGTTCTGGTAAGGTTTTTTAATCTAACATGAGTAATTTATCAATTTTATCTAATTTTTGCTGAACGATACTACAAAATGTCATTATATATGTGTATCTATAGGGGGGGGGGGGTATCAAAATTGTTATTTGATGATGCATTATGATATTATTGCATTTGAATAAACTGACAGATGAACAAAAAGACAATTCAATTTTTATATGAAGGGCTTAAATAGAAATTCAGTTTAAATCAAAGGGACAAAAAATGATAATTCAATTTAGATCACAAGAACAGAAATAAAAAAAGACTATAAAAGCTTTGAAGACGTGAACCAAAATTTTAAAACCAGATCGACAATAAACAAAAAGTTTCAATAAACCATGTTGATGAAAAATATAATTTACACTATACTTTATTTTTATAGTATTTGTTCAAAGGTCTTTTTCTAGTGTTGTAATCAAGAAAGTCAAACCTTACAGCAAGTCTATTAATGGCAAGAGTTAATTAACATCATATAATACTCTATTTATTTTTAGTAGGTCGATTGAGTACAATTGTCTACATATTTGTACTGTCATATAAGCGTCATATCAGCTTTATCTTTATACCTTCACCCCTTAATAAGAGTACGCTTATCTTCACTATTCTCGTATCCCTATTCTTTTCTTTTTAAATTTAATATATATACATATATATATATATATTAAGAGAGAAAGAGAGAAAGAAGGAGAGAGAGTTAGCAGGTAGCCACAGTTTAAGAAATTGTGACCGAGCCCGCATTTCATACCCGCACTAGGCAGTACCGCTGCCCTTACTTACCCGCCAAGCCCGCAAGCGGTACAGCCGGTACTCATGGTTTAAAACAGTTTTTATATTTGCAAAATACCAATCTCTTTTAGTAATTGTTACAAAAAAAAATCCAACCAAAAAGTATACATTGAAAAAAATATTACTTTTTACTTTATAAGTTGTAACACTACAATATAATTATATTTATACTATGTCATTAATTATAAACCATTTTAATAGATTGTTTTATGAACTTCATTTATAAAATCAAAAACTAAACTGTCATGTTTAAACACCTTGTAATAAGTTTATGGAACACTTTTGATATTTTAATAAGTTTATAACACTTTTAATACAAGGGCCACATTAGTTTTTTTTTTATAGGAAACTTTTGAGAAGCGGTCCTATAAGCCAATTTTTATATACTTTTTTTTGGAAGAGGTATCCCAGACCACATTGGCCCCAGACTAATCCTCGGCAATTTTGGGCTGAAGCCCAACTGCTAAAGCATGCAGCCCGGGGTCGAAGCCCCCGTACCTCCAGAATGCGTCCCCAGGGCTCAAACTCGAGTTCACCACTATGTAGTGTCCAAGCCTTACCACTAGGCTAACACTCCTTTGGTTTATATACTTTTTATTAGACACCCTTTTAGAAAATGTTCTATAAAATAGTTAATACGATTCTCTTTAAAAAAAATCTTTAAAAAACTTGTGACGATATCTAAAAATGTCTTATAAAATTAGTTACAATGCTTTTATATAGGATACTTATTTTAGCATCCTATAAACTAATCTTTTTTTAGCGGAATGAAGAAAAATAATTTCATATGGCGATTAATAACTCGATTATTAAATGTAGCCGAGTAATAGGTACTTAGGGGCAAGGTTTTAAAAAGACCGGTTATCAAACCGGTTGTCCTACTGGTTCACTGGTTCAACTGGTCGGACCGGTTAGACCGTTTTAAAGAACCGGATGACGTCATCATTATTTTTAAAAAATTTACTAAAAAATATAAATATGTTTGAAAACACTTCCAACATCAACAATACTAAAATACAACATTTGGGAAGTACGTCATCTTCATCATTGTTTTCATTTCCTATAATACAAATATAAAAAGATTTAACAACAAATAGTATATGAATATATCAAAAGTACGTCATATAACTATGTTTATGAAAATACTAACATTGCATTTGGGAAGTAGACGAAAAAAAGAAAAAAAAAACGGTTTAAAGCGGTTCAACCGGTCTGGTTTAACGGTTCAACCTTACGGTTCAAGCGGTTCTCACTGGTTTAATGCCTAGCGGTTTAACCGGTTATATTGGACCAGTCCCCCTACCGGTTCCCGGTTAAACCGGTCGGACCGGCCGGTCCGGTCCGGTTTTCAAAACCATGCTTAGGGGATCTCAATTACCTTATAGAATGAACATTAAAAAAAATTACTTGGTAAGAGCATAACAGTGATTACGAATCTTACCCGGTAAGCAAAGGAAAAGATTCTTATCCTACATTAAATGCTACCGGTTAACTTTGATGGACAATAATGTTATTAAATAAAGTAAACGATCAATGTTAGATAAACAATTAGCCATTTGATAAACAACCTTTTAATTAAGGATAACTTTACCATAATAACGGTTTTATAATTTGAAGAGATCAATTCGGTTTTATTTAGGAAATGCTATAATTTTTTTTGAAGGGTGTCCGGGTCAAAGCTCGACTAATCCCCGGCAATTTTGGGGGCTAAACATGGCCCCATTTAAATGTTCCCAGGCATGTGTATGGGAAGGCTCGAACTCAGTTAGAGCGTTATGAACCCCCAAACAATAATCAATCCGCCACAACACTGGAAGATGTAAATGCTATAATTGCTTGCTTAATTAATTGCCCAAAATACGTATGCAGGCTTTGTTTTCTTTGGGCTTCCTCTATTAGTGGATCAATACTATTTATTTAAACCCATTATAAAATCACTACAGCCATCGATTAAGGCGCATTAAATTTTTTATCACGTTCTATTTAATTTTCTATAGTATCACCTTGTCAGTAAACTGGAGGAAACTATTTGTAAAAGCTGATGGATTATTGATGTTTTTTTCTATACAATAGAAACTTAATAACATGCTATATAGCAAAAAGCTAGCAAAAGAGAAACAAGAATATTACAGGTAGAAGATGGAGGCTTCATATAATTGGGTTTAGAGCACTTCCTTTAGGCAAAATCCAAATAAACGATTTCTTCGAAATTTTATGTAGATGAGAATCTTTACGGGGAGGGAAACTAACGATTAACGAAGATACATCTATTTCAGAAACACCATATAGAGTAACAACTGATGAAGGTGACAACTTTCTTAACATGATTGTCCTTGTTTGAAGACTTGATTTCGTTGATCATGGGATCTAAACACTTGTCCAGTGGAAAGGATATTGACCACCATCTTTCTATAAATCTCCCAACTTCCAACGCCACTAGGGATGTGTAATTGAGCCAAGATAGCTTGCGGGCAACTCTAGGCCGACTCGAAAAATAATTGGAATCCCGAGCTCAAGCTAGAGCTACTCAAATAGTAAAATAACTGGAATCCCGAGCTCAAGCTAGAGCTACTCAAATAGTAAAATAACTGGAATCCCGAGCTCAAGCTAGAGCTACTCAAATAGTGTTTCGTGTTGAGTTCGAGTTCCAAAATACTCGGGTCGTCGCGATCTTTATCAAGCTTGTAGTATATTTCATTTTACCTTTTTATGCATAAACATATTACATTTGTACCCAGAGTCCCATTGTACATAAGTGAGAAACAAACTCTAGACCTATGTTCAGGGGCGGAGCCAGAATTTTTCTTGTGTGGGGACAAACTCTAAACAACAATTTTAGTTCTAGAAAAATAGTTTTTTATACACAAAAACTTCCAAAATGTCAATAATAAATTTTTAAGGCGGCAATTATCCAAATATATAAATTTCAATTTTAAAATTTTAAGGGGGCAATTACCCAAATATGCCTAATATATAAATTTTTTTAAAGAAAAATTTAAAATGTTAGGGGGGCAACTGCCTACTCTGCCCCCCTCGTGGCTCCGCCCCTGCCTATGTTGAGCCTTAATTGTAATTTTGTTTATTATGATTTTAGGCTTATGAGCTTGGTCTTAAAGTGTAATGGACACTTATATAAAGGGTCTTGGGGTTAGGGTTAGAGTAAGAATTCAATGAGAGTCGTCTAGCTTACTGTGTGTTTGTGTTCTTGTAACCATTTGAGAGCTCTCCCAATAATGCAAGCAAACATATGATTTCTCTATGATTTCTCATTGCAATTCCTTCTATCCTACCTGAATCTTTGCTGAATCTGGACCTACAATTAATTGTTGCTCGAAAAGTTAAACATTGCATTGATGTGAAGATTTATTATAAAGTTGGTATAATGGTATTAGACGTTAGAATACGAATTAATATTATAATAATGCAAATGGTCTGATTCACGTTGTCCATTGGTAATGTCAAAGCATGAAAGTCAATTATTTAACTAATATATTCAATTAAATATCCTGTTAGCTTGTCTCTAGATCTCATTATTCGTCTTTTTATAATTTATTCAACCTCTATTAGATGATTTTTAATACCCTTTAACAAAACTTTTTTCAATATAAAACTCATCCATTAAATAAAATAATATCACAAATTACTGTTTTGGACAGACTTTACATACCATAAAGTTTTAAAAAGCATAAGTATTTGAATCCTATTTCTATGATATCTCATTGAACACCAAATTTAACAAATCTTATTAACTATTGCTTGAATTTAATGGGATAGTTAATTTTCCAATTTTATTTTGGAAAAGTCTAATATGGTGTCCAATTCATCCACAATCCTTTTATGTCAAATATGACAACACCTATATTTGGATACTATTTCTATAATATTTACCATGACACTTAAGTCTAGGAGCCTTAGGCTATGCGTACCGCATAGTGCGGGCTTGCAGGCTTAAGCCCGGCAAGCTCCGCGGGTTATGCGGGTTCCGGTACACTTTGGCTTGAGCCCGGCGGGCACCAGGTAAATCGGGTTCTACAACCACTATTTTATGTGTGTGTTGTAGTGATGGCCAAACGAAACCGAACCGAACCGAACCGAACCGATGGGCTAGCCCGAACCCGACCCGTTGACCAACCCGAACCGACCCGAACCCCGGTCAAACCCGGGTCTCAGCCCGCGGGCCGGAAACCGGTCCGGAACCCGGACGAACCCGGGTTGAACCCGAAACCCGGGCCGGAAACCGGTCCGAGCCCGGCCGGAACCCAGGCCCGACTCAACCCGGGTTTGACCAACACTGTAGCAAACCGGTTTTGGTCAAACCCGGCCCGAACCGGCCCGAACCCGAAATTTGGCCAACACTAGTGTGTTGTGTGTGAGAGGGTTGAGAGGGTTGGGGTACGGGTTGCAGAGGGCTTATGAAAGGGTTGAAAAAAAGGTGATGTGGAGCTGATGTGGCAGTGCAGGTTGGGAGGGCTTATCATCCGCCGCTACTGATAGCCTTATTCAATTTTACTTTAAAGTTTAGGATGTCACTTTATCCATAATCTTTTTATGATAATGTCAAATATGACACCTAAATAAGTACGCTTTTTAATACGACACGACCTTTGGGGTCATGTTAATATCTAGCTAGGCGGGTCATGAATTTTTGATGCTTTTCATATAAATGGACTAATAGAATAAGTTTTTTTTGAAGTTTTTAAGTCATATTATCATGAAATATGATACAATGTGAAGGTTTTATCAGCATACACTTTATAGGATACTCGTAAAATAATTTATGTACATTGCTTTGCATGCCTCATATTTGTTGTGAATTTTAATTCACAAATCAACATATCATATTCAACGTTAGGAGGTACCCAGATGGATCTCGTGCTCATTTACGTAGGATAGCAAGTAGGGCTATAAACTAACTGAATAAACATGAACGGAGTTTGTTCATGGTTGTTCGTTTAACTTAACCGATAGTAACAAACATGAACGGTAAACTAACGATTTGTTTGTTTGTGTTCGTTTATGTTGGTTCTATCAATTAAATCCTCTAAAGTGGTCTATTAGAATACCCTATTCTATAAATTTAATTTTGTTGTAATGACTTCAAGCTATTTTTTGGTTTCCCGTGGTTTATAAGGTGCGCATAAAATAGCTTGAATGTCCACAGTTAGGATGGCCATGGGTTGGAGGCATTTGAATACAACCCCGCCCAATTTTTTTTAAGGGAGTCCGAGCCTATGGCCCAACTAGTCCCCGACAAGATCCGGGATAAAGCATGCCCCTTTGTAAATGTCCACAGGTTGCGCATGAAAGGATTCGAACCCGGGTTAGGCGCTATGAACCCTCTAGCCAACTCGATATTGGCGGTTTGATTTTCAACCCAACCTAAACCAATCCATTTGGGTTGGTCGGTTTGATTGGGTCGGCCGAGTTGTATTTAAACAATGTAAAAACAACATTGAAAACATAAAAATAAGGAAATCTTCCTTTGAATTATAATTAATCATTTCAAATATTAAGATATATAGTAAAGATAAAATATACCAATATGCACTAACTAGTAATAATATATTTATTGATAAAGAATAAAGAGAGTTAAGGGGTAATATAATAAAGAGATAATAAAATGACATTTTTCAAGCTTCTAGATGACTTTTTTCAAAATTTTATTGACTATTGGTTAGGGGTGCAAATAACGCCCCCTTTTTAAAGTTCGGTTTCGCTCTTTGAACGACAAGGAAAACCTTCTATAACTCTAACACATATTTAATATATTTTATAAACTTATATAAAAACTAGAGTAAACTACAAATTTGGTCCCTGAGGTTTACCCAAAACTACATGTTTCGTCCTTGAACTTTAATATCTACAAAAAACGTACCTAAGGTTCTATTTTTGCAACGGATTTCGTCCCTACTTACTAACGCCGTTTGAACTCAGTTAAGTAAGGGGTTATTTTGCTAAAATGAAAGATGGAAGGTTAAATTGTAACTATCTCTATTTATTTCTTTATTCATCTTCATCTTTAACTTCCCACCACCACCACCACCACAGCCACACCACACCCACCACAGCCACACCCACACCACCACCATATCCACCTCCACCACAGCTACACCAACACCACTACCACACCCACCACCACCAACACCTCCACCATCAGATCTGGAAAAAAAAATCTTCATCAGTATCCTCCACCAGAAACGATGATTTGAAACCATCAATCAACAAAACTTCGAAAATCTAACCTAAAACACCTTCTCCCGATTTCAAACAAAAATCGAATTTCAACCCCAAAAACCCTCAGCAGCAAAATTCAAGTTATTTGCGTTCCAAAACAAAAACCCCTACCTAATCTAGCAAAAACCCTAAATTGAGGTAGCGTAGAACAAAAAATGAAAGATCTATATATGATATTGTTAGGGTTAAAAATATAGTTGTATTCAAGTTTGGGTTTATATTTGTATTTGTTATAAAGTTGAGGGGAGCTGAGTGTAAATACCCTAGGGGTATAAAAGCTTTTTATTAGTTAGATTTCATAACAATTAGAACATTGAGTGGATACGTATTGTCAGATCTAGAGATTGATAGAGGAGAGAGAAAGTCAAGAGTGTGTATTGTGTTCATATTGTTCATATTAATAAAAGTGAGATTTGTGATTGAAATTGAAGCTTCTTAATCATGGTGGATTGAATATTCAGATCTATCAAGTGGTATCAGAGCAGGAGATCAGTGAAATTGTTGAAGATTTGAAGGTAAGTGATGGATTTTTGAAGTTTGGAGCAAAAATGATGAAATTTGGGTTTGGAGCTTGAAGATCTTGAAGATTTGAAGATTTGGATGTAGTTTGATGTTATTTTGTTGTTAGATTTGAGTTTTTGGTGTTTAATTGTGAAGATTTGATGAATTTTGAGCCTAAAATGAAGGATTTTCGAGGTTTTGTTCGAAGTTCATCAATGGAGGTCCTTCAATGGAGGTTTGGAGAAGAAGTTGTTATGTCTCGAGTGTATTTTTGAGTTTTTCGGGTCTTAGTTTGCTATCTCGAGCATATTTTTCAAATTTGTGAGCATATTTTTCAAATTTTTGATGTTTCGAGTCATATCTCGAGTCTGACGCGTGTCTGACGCGTATGTTTGTCTCTATCTCGAGTCTGACGTGTGTCTCGTGTGTCAGCTCGTGTGTTATCTCGAGTGTCCTTTTAATATTTTTTAGTATCTCGAGCGTACTTGAGCATTAATTAGGAGAGAAAGAAGGTTATCTCGTGTATGTTTGTTTCATCTCGAGTGTACTTTTTAGATTTAAATAAGCAAGAAAAAGTCAACAGCTATCTCGTGTGTCAGCGTGTCAGGTCCTTGTCTCGAGTGTGTCAGCCGTCAAGTCAAGAAAACGCGTCATTTTAGTCAACTCAATCAGATAAGGACAAGGGATGTCTCGAGTCACGTGAACATCTCGAGTCATCTTGTGAAAGAGACAGGTACATCTCGTGAGCCGTGTACATCAGCACATCAGGACAAGGACGCCATCTCGAGGCGTGTAGACCGCGTGAAACGTCATCCTCTGAAGGCGCGTGGCAGAGTGGTCGGCACGTGGGAGGCAGGCTGTCAGCGTACAGCATCTCGAGTCAGCAGCTCCAGAAGCGCGTGTCAGCGCGTGGTTCTCATCTCGAGGGTATCTCAGGCACGTGGCAGCGCGTCGTCCGTGTCTCGAGACACGTTCTAGTCTAGGAAAGCGCGTCAGGCGCGTCAGGTTCATCTCGAGGCGCGTGTATACGTCATTTGGCGTGTGAGAAGGTATTTTGGCGCGTGAAATCAGGTCTCGACTGTATCTCGAGTGTATCTCGAGTGGGAGTGTATTTTGAGCGTATTTCGAGCGTATTTTAGCGCGTGGATACCATATCTCGAGCCATTTTTCAGTATTTCGAGTCTTATGCTTCATTTTTTGAGTATTTTGCAAGAAATCTTGAGTGTAGTGTTATTTTTGAGTGTTTTCAATATGTCTCGAGCCATTTTAATTTTTGAGTGAATTTTGACTTTTATAAATCGAGGCATATTATTTTTTTTAGTCTTTGAGTATTTTGGGTCATTCTATTTTTTTGTGAGAGGTTTATTTTGGTTTTATTGTTTTCATTTTATTTTTGCTAAGTCTTGAGTACTTGTGATTTTTAGAGAGCAAATTTATTTTTGTCTCGAGTCTTCATTAGAGTTGTTCACTTCTTGATTTTTTTCTGATTGTTCGAATTTACATTTTTGGATTTTCTGAATATACTCTGCGTTACTAACTATCAGTTGTTTTAGTGTTTCAGAGTATTTGACTTTACTTCAGGTTTTTCAAGGACAACCGTTCAACAATTTCAGATTTAAACATCTACTGATCAAAAGATTCGTTCGATTCATCATGACGACGAGAGAAGCGTTAGCAATTGGTTCCGATACCAAACCACCAGTTCTTTTCAGAGGCGATTACAATATGTGAGAGATCGATTTTTGGATTTCATCGACAGACAAGATTTGGGAGAGTACATTCGTTTATCGTTGAAAGAAGGTCCCAAAGTGTTTACTGAAGAAAAACCGGCACAACCTGATTCTGATCCTCCAGTTGCTGCTCATACGGTGATCAAAAAGTTTGAGGATATGACTGTTGAAGAGAAAAATAGACATAAAGCTGATAAATTGGCGAAATCGTTCATGTTATTGGGTCTTCCGAATGATATCTACTTTACGATTGACAGTCATAATTCCACTGGCAAGGAAATGTGGGATCAAATTGAAAAGCAGATGCTTGGGTACAAGTGTTGGTACTCAGATGAAAGTAACGAACATAATCAAACGATACGAGCAATTCAAAGCACAAGAAGATGAAAAGTTGGATGATACTTATGAAAGGTTTTGCAATTTGCTGAATGAGTTAAGGAAGAATGGAATCACTAAGACCAAGATTGAGAACAATGTCAAGTTTCTCACTAATCTTCAGCCTGTTTGGAAACTTTATTCCAACTCTATCTTTCAGAACAAGTCTTTAGCTGATATTGATATTCATGTCGTGTATGAGATCTTGAAACAGAGTCAAGATGATGTTCAAGATGCTTTGGATGCAAAGGTGAAATCTGAGATAGAAAAGGCAGATACTTTAGCTTTGATGGCTGATAAAAGAGGGAAACAAGTAGTTCATAGATCAAGAGCAAGAAGTGATTCTTCTGACACTCCGGAAGCAAGCAGTGATTCAGATGTTGATGTTGCCGAATTTAAACAAGCGATGGCAATGATGACGAAAGCTTTTCAACGAAGATTCTATAAACAACCGTCCTCCAATAAGCAACGATATTCATCTACCTCTCGGAAGTCTGAGTACAGAGGTAGACATGAAGACAAGAGGAGTGATAAGAAGACTGACTCAGCAAGATATTATGAGAAAGGCAAATATGAGGAGAAAAAGAAGTTTGGAGAGAAACGAATAGAAGAGAATGATGAGAAAAAGGCCGATGAAGTTCAAAAGTGCTTTAAATGTGGAAAGCCAGGTCATTTTGCGAGAGATTGTCCGAATGGTGGAGTCAAAGATTATTCGTACTACAGTCATAAAGCTTTTTTGGCAAAGAAGAATGAATCTGGAAAAGCTCTACTTGCTGAAGAAGATCATTGGTTAAACGCCACTGATGATGAATCTGATGATGCGGTTTGCATGATGGTCAAAGCTTTTATGTCAAAGATGATTCCTAAGAGTGGACGAAAGACTGATTTTTATTTGAGGCGTTGTAATCCTCATGACTCGGATGATTCTCTTGCTGATTCTCTTGATGATTGGTTTGTTGATTCTTCTGATGATTCAGTGGGCATAATGGATGATTCTTCTGATGAAGCGATAGAGGTTATCAATGTGTCTGATGGTTCTGAAGATGATGAGACCGAGGATGTGGTGATAGGCTCAGATTCAGAGGATGGTGATTCTACAGCTAAATATCAACTTTGCTTGATGGCAAATCCAGACGATCATTCTTCTGAGGATGAATCTGAGGTACATCTTGATGCTTATATCAAATCTTCAAATGCAAACATGGAAAATCTTAGAAAGAAATTAAAGGCTCAGATATTGCTCACAGATAAGTGGGAAGCTCGTTCTAAACAGAATGATGCTTTAATAGTTGAGCTTTCCGACAAGAATGCTCAAAATGAACATCTTGTGCAATATCTGATGAAAGAAAATGCAAAGTTCTTGGAACAATCTGTCATTTCTGATAATAAGCAAAAAGCTAAATTGTCTGAAATTTCAGATAAACTTTCTATTAAGGAAAAGGAGTATAATGACATTCAAAAGAAATTTTCTGCACTTTCTGAAGAAAAAGAAGTTTTACTTGGGCATATTAAAAAGGTTGAAACCATGCTTTTAAAAAGAGGACAGACTGATCAAACAATTTTTCTAAATAAACCAAAAGAGTTCAAAGCTTATAATGTTAGAGAAGGTTTGGGATTTGAAAATCCTCATTACTTGAAACGTGCAATCAGATTTGTTCCTACACTGTATGATACTATCTATTTTAATCTGGACAAGAAGTATAGAATGCGTTTTACAAGATCATCTGAGGAAGTTGAAGCTGAACATGATAAACGTAGAAAGCAAAAAGATAATGTTCAAATTCCTTTCAACTATGCACGTCTGAATGACAGTTATAGTAAAAGGGAAATTTCATTATCTGATGATTATATCAGAAGTTATTCAGAAGAGGAATTTAAACAGTTCAAATCTGATGATTCTCCGGTTGATAACAGTAAATTTTACGAATTTCGATATTATAAGACTCTTAAAGATCTTGATGATGAAAGAAGAATGAATTCTTCTGAAAAAGATCAAATGCTTTGTAAAATTTCTGATCTTCAAAACAAGTTTTCAAATTAAACGGAGAATTGCAGAAATTTTCAAATTCAAGTTCCTCTGTACATAAAGTTCAAATACTTCTGAAACTTCATTTGGTTGTGCTTCAACTAATTCAGAAGATAGTGTAAAATCTGAGAATGCACTTCAACTTTCTACCATTGTGAATTCTATATGTTGCGTGTGTTCAGCTAAAAAGTTTGTTGAGTCTGAAGCTGTTTCTAAAGTAAAATCACTTGAGTTAAGAAATGCTCAACTTTCAAATCAAATTTCAGATTTTGAGCAACTTCTTATTCTTGAAAGAAATAATTTTGAGAAAGAAAGAAAAGTTTTAGAAGAAAACATACTTGATCTTTCCTCAAAGATTTCTGATTTAGCAATTAAGATGGATTTCGAGAGATAACAATTTCAATCGGTGAGTAAATCTTCTGAAGAGAAATCTTTAGAACTTCGAAACCAGATTGTTGCGTTGCAAAATCAGATATCTGATGAAAGAAATCAATTCAAAAGGAAAGAACAAGTCTTGAAAAGTGAAAAGAAAGCTTTAGAACAAATGTTTGTTGCACATAAGAAAGAACCTGTTGTGGAAACAGATCATGACAAACAGAAGGAGTTCTTTCAATGTGAGATAAAAAGACTTACACGTCAGTTAGCTGAATTCTCAACAAAAGCAATGACTTCTATGGTGAATGACAATAAAAAGTTTGATTCGTCTAGTCTTTCTCATTCTGAAAAAGAAAAAGCAAAGCATGTTTCGAATGATAAACCGAAATTGCATGAAGATCAATCTTCTTCATCTATTTCAAAGCCCACACAAAGGAATTTTTCTGAGGATACTAATAAATCAAAAGATAAATTCGTTCAGTATCCACAGAATTCAAGTAAGAAAGTGTATGTTCAACAAAAGAATGGTTATTATTCTTCCTTTACTAATTCAAGTGCGTCTGATTTTTCAGATAATTTTCAAAGAAGACAAGTAAAACAAGTTTGGAGGAGGAAGGAGTTCACAAATTCATGTAGCCCTACATCTAGTAGTAGTAATACCAAAGTTAGTCATGATGTACGAAACAATGTTGCTTTTTCATACAATAATCGTGTATCTTTTCCACGAAATTTTTCAATAAAGCAATTTGTTGATCGTCGTCGTGATAAATTTTGTTGTTCAAATTGTGGCTTGCATGATTTTGTAAACAATAGTGCTTTTCATGATTATAATCCTTATCTCTATAAGAAAAGACCTTGGATCTCAATTGCACATAAATCTTCTAACCCCTTAGGACCCAAATTGCGTTGGGTACCTAAAGTGAACTAGTTGATTTTGCAGAATCGTCATGTGTGGTATCTCGATTCTGGTTGTTCGAAACACATGACGGGACGTAAGGAGATTTTGCATAATTTCAAACCAAAGTTTTGTGGTTCAGTTCAGTTTGGTAATGAACAGTATGCTCCGATTGTTGGATATGGGGATGTGATTCAAGACAAAATCACGATTAAGAAAGTATCGTTGGTTGAGGGTTTAGGACACAGTTTGTTTAGCATTGGTCAGTTTTGCGATAAAGATCTCGAAGTAGGTTTCAAGAAGAGGCGATGTGTCGTTAAGACTGAGTCTGGAAAGGAGTTACTTGTTGGTACTAGAAGGCGTAATCTGTATAAGATTGATTTGAGAGATGTTAAAGCTAAGAATACTCTTTGTTTGTTATCAAAGGCATCTAATCAACAAAGTATTTTGTGGCATAGGAGACTGTCACATCTGAATTTCAAAGGTTTGAATAAGTTGGTGATTGGAAACTTAGCTATTGGTATTCCTGATCTGCGATTTCAACAAGATCATCTTTGTTCCGCTTGTCAGTTAGGGAAGATGAAACGAGCTTCGCACAAGTCAAAGCTTGAGCATGGAACGGAAAAGCCGTTACAATTGATACACATGGATTTGTGTGGCCCGATGCGCGTTCAGAGTATTAATGGTAAGAAGTATGTTCTCGTTATGGTTGATGATTACTCAAGATATACATGGGTAAAGTTCTTACGATCTAAGGATGAAGCACCAGAGATTATCATTTCTGTTCTAAAAGAGGTTCAAGTGAACTTACAGTCACAGGTTCAGAAAATTCGTTCTGATCATGGAACTGAATTTAAGAACAAAGTACTTGGTGGTTACTTAGAGTCGGTTGGTATCAAACATACTTTCGCCGTAGTTCGTACACCACAACAAAATGGTGTTGTTGAACGTCGAAACAGAACTTTGGTAGAAGCAGCTAGAACAATGCTTGCATATTCAAAGTTACCAATGTTTTTGTGGGCTGAAGCGGTTGATACGGCATGTTATACTCAGAATCGTTCAATTGTGAATAACAGGTTTGGTAAAACACCATATGAGCTTATTAATAATCAAGTACCTAACATAGGGCATTTTAGAGTATTTGGTTGCAGGTGTTTCGTGCTGAATGATAGAGAGGATAGACACAAGCTTCAGGCGAAATCAGATGAAGCTATCTTCATTGGTTATTCAAAGAACTCAATTGCATATCGTGTGTATAACAAACGAACAAAGATGGTGATGGAAAGTTCGAATGTTAAGTTTGATCCATATGCTGAAATGGCTTCTGAACATGACAGTTCAGAACCCGGTTTAACTGGTGTTTTAGCAGTCAATTTGGTTAATCCAGATCATGTTACTCCAACAAAGCAAAAGGATGGAGCTTCAACGTCTACAAACAATCTTTCTGACTTGGATTTATTGTTTGAAAAGTTTTATAATAAATATTTTGGTTCATCATCGTCCGATTCAACAACTAATAACAATTCGTCTTATATTCACAGGGAAACAACAGTGAACGTTCAGGAACCAGTTTCTATTTCTGGTCCGACGACTTCGACTATCTCGGAAGATACATCAAGTGTAGAAAGTCCTCAAGTTCCGAATTCGATTATTCCGATTCCCGAGAATTCAGAGATTATCCCGATTGTTGATAGTTCCCAAATTCAAGAGGCAGATATTGGTTCAAGTGAAGATATTTCAGATCCGATTCCAATTCGAATGGAATCTACATTTGATGATTATTCTGAAGATTTACCAATTGTTCCTTCATTTGAATCTTTGCAGGAGGTTCCTATAAGTTCATATACTGATTCTAGTTATGATCTTCAATTGTACATGCCTCTCCCTCATACAACTAAGTGGACAAGAGATCATCCACTTCATCAAATAATTGGTGATCCGAATGCTCCAGTGCAAACACGATCGCGACTGCGAATGAATGTTTGTTTGCTGCATTTTTGACAATGTTGAACCACTGAAAGTTGCTGATGCTCTTGCAGATCCAGATTGGTTTATGGCTATGCAAGAAGAGATCAATCAGTTTGTCCGACTAAAAGTTTGGAGACTCGTACCTCGACCTGAAGACAAATCCATCATTGATACAAAATGGATTTTTAAGAACAAGAAAGATGAGGATAACATTGTTGTTCGCAACAAGGCACGGTTGGTTGCCAAAGGCTACAGACAACAAGAAGGAATAGACTACAACGAGACATTTGCTCCGGTTGCTCGTATTGAAGCTATACGGATGTTTCTAGCTTATGCGGCACACAAAGACTTCACTGTCTATCAAATGGACGTGAAGACAGCATTTTTAAATGTTGTCTTGAAAGAGGAGGTATATGTTTCACAACCAGAAGGGTTTGTTTGATCAAGATCATCCTGATCATGTCTATATTCTCGATAAGGCCTTATATGGTTTGAAACAAGCACCGCGGGTATGGTATGATTCTTTATCTCAGTTTTTGTTGAGTCTGGCTATTCCAAAGGTAAAATCGACAACACTTTGTTCATAAAACGTGAAGGCGAGCATATCATGTTGGTACAAATTTATGTAGATGACATTATTTTTGGGTCTACTTGTCCTAATTTTTGTGACACTTTTTCTAAACTCATGATGACTCGGTATGAGATGTCGATGATGGGAGAATTAAATTTACTTTCTCGGTTTGCAAGTTAAACAATTATCGGCTGGCATTTTCATTAATCAAGCAAAGTACATCAAAGATATTTTGAAGAAGTATAATTTGGAAAATGTTAAGATTATGAAAACACCGATGTCACCAAGTTGTGCACTAGATTCTGATCCCGATGGGAAAGCTGTTGATGTGACAACTTATCGAGGAATGATTGGTTCTTTAATGTACTTAACTGCAAGTCGACCTGATATAATGTTTTCGACATGTCTTTGTGCTCGTTATCAGTCAAAGCCTAAAGAATCTCATCTTAAAGCAGTCAAACGCATTTTTCGATATCTCAAAGGTACTGTTAATCTTGGTCTATGGTATCCTAAAGGTTCAGGATATGAGTTGACAGGTTACACTGATGCGGATCACGGCGGATGCAAGTTAGATAGAAAGAGCACGACAGGACACATACAGTTTTTGGGAGATAAGCTAGTTAGCTGGGCATCCAAGAAGCAGAATTGCGTGTCACTTTCAACGGCCGAAGCTGAATATGTGGCTGCTGCAAGCTGTTGTTCTCAGATTATTTGGATGCGTACCCAGTTACGAGATTACGGTTTCAAGTTTGATAAGATCCCGATTTACTGTGATTCAAAGAGCGCGATCGCTATTTCTTGCAATCCAGTTCAACACACGAAGACCAAACACATAGATATCAGGTATCATTTTATTAAAGATCATGTAGAGAAAGGTACGATAGAACTTTATTTTGTAAATACTGAATTTCAGTTGGCAGACTTGTTTACTAAAGCTTTGGATGAAAAGAGGTTTAACTTTCTTATCACCAAGCTTGGTATGCGAACTCTGAAAACTTGAAATAGTATTTTCAAACTTTATTTCTTTGTATATTTTCTTTCTACATTTGTTTTCTTTTTCAGTTTAATAAAGTGTGTTTCTTTGTTTGAGGGGGAGTACATCAATAAATAAATAAAACAAAAAGAGGTCATACAAGTTTTGGTTCAAGATATTTTTGAGGGGGACTACTAACTACAGAGGATTCATTGTTTACATGAATACCAAATTTCTATTATCTGTTTTGTAGGTAATTCATATTTCGAGGGGAGCTTATATGTATATATATAGTTTGGCATAAACACATATTTGAAAGATGAACAACTTTCGAGTATGAAAAAAAAATGTTTTCATAATTGTTCAAATCACTTCTAAGTTCTCAAAGTTTTTCATGAATCTAGAAGTGAATTTTAAATGTTTTCATATTAAGGAATTGACGCATGTTTTCTAAACCGTGTGTTTCCAAAGATTGATACTTGTGTATTATCTTTTCTTATACTGTTTAAGTATTCATACACACCGGTTTATGTTCTTCTTGTTTAGTTATTACCATGTCTCTAAAACGATCCAATTATTCGATGGTAATACACTCGTTTGAAATTCCAATTTGCGTCTAAGCGTTCGTTTGATCAGTCCGATACACCTTGTTTCATAAAGATATATATATGTATATCGTTCATATAGATATTTTCCTATCTTTCTAAACCATTACCTTTGATCATACCATCTGATGAAACAGTTTTCTCAAACAATTCTTTGTTTTTCATGTGCATTCAATGTATATAATTGTTTGGTGATATCTTTTTGCTCATGTATTGTTTCTATACATCTTTTGAGCAAATTTTCTCAAAGGCTATATGATTCAACCGATGAATCATCGATTTTGCATGTTTAGGAAACATATTTCACGGGGAGTGAGGTTATTAAACTTCTATGGACTGCCAACGCCGGTAGCCCTACCCAAGAAGTTATCCTTGAGAGAAATGAGGGGTGAAGGATCTCAATCAAAGAGTGGGGGAGATAACTCATCCGGTTGGGTTATTCTCATAGTGCTAGAGCGGAAAAATGGAATAAGAGAGCTTGGTTAGAAGTGAGGAAGATTAAAAGAATTGGAGGGTGTGAGAACAGAGTTAAAAGAAAATTAAAACTCTGCACCAACCATTTCTAAGCCGGGCAACCACATAATCTATCGGTTCACGTTCTTTGGTGACTGATATTGAATCAAGGCAAAGCCCAATGCCGACTCTCGATTAAACCCCACCAGCTACTCATTTTCTTCTCAACAAGAAAATGTTTCAATTCAGCACGGGGACGCAGCATATAATCTATCAGATTTTCATTCGGAAAGTCGATATTGAAACAGAAGGAAGCTGCCCTGCCTTCGAACTTCATTTCTTGCACATCGAGTCAGTGAATATGTTTTTCACTATGTTGAGCCTTTTAAAGCATTTTATGCTAATTCTTTCAACACTTTGCACACAAGGAATTTGTTTCTTTGTCGGAACATTCATAGAAATACACCGGTATTTCAATGATTGAATGGAAGTCCTGGGGGGTGAACGTCAATAAAGCCCTTTCTACAGTACATTCGTTGTACTAAGTGGCTTTGTGCTACTTACGGGCATTTTAACTGTTTCATGTGTTGATTCAGGGTTACCACTCTATGTCTGAATTTGAAAAGATTTGGATAACTTTTGGAATTGACGGATGGTTTCCATTTTTGGATGGTGGTTCGGGAGGAAAAGGATGGTGACTGATCAGACTGTTTCTAACTATTTGGTTGATATGTGGATTGAAGATTAATCATTTCTACGTTGTGATTTGATGATAAACTTGTTTTTCATCAAATAGGGGGAGAAAGAAAGTGAAATGGGGAGAAAGAAAGAGAAATGATAAAGTCTTGATATGATAAAGAAAGAAAGCGAATTACATGTGATGTTTGTATATGGTGAAGTGCTTGAGAAATGTTCATATTTAGTGAATGTTTTGGTGATTCGAAGAGTGAAGAAAGATGTTTCTTCAACGTATTTGAAGATATTTTGTTCAAAGTTCAAGTTGGTTTCTGAAGAGACTTTGTGCTTAAGTGAAAGGTCAAGATGAAAAGCATTTTAAAGATGTTGGAAGATGTCAAGTGAAGATTGAAGATTTCCAAGTTGTTGTTTCTGGATGATGAGAAAAGAGTTTGAAGTTTATGGAGAAAAAGAGTTGTTTATTTTCTGAAGATTGAGTGGATGAAAATATCTGGAGATTGATACTTAGGTGGTTATCAGATGGTGAATTTCTGATTCAAGCTGAGTTTATTGAAGGCGGATACTTCAAAGGAGATAACTCGATTTTGCAGATAAAGGGGAGATTGTTTACTTTGAAAAGGTTGAGGAATTTGTTTGAAGAACGTTGATGATTTTAAAGGCAAGAAGTTCTCAAGTTGAATTCAAGTTTGCTACTTGTATTTCGTGAAGATTTCTGATGCTGAAAAGTTTTGTTCGTTGATGATTCTGATAAAATGAAGATTGAGAAGATTGTATTTGTTTACAAGTTTTGTGATAGTTGGTTATTTCCAACTTGAATACAAAGGGGGAGATTGTTAGGGTTAAAAATATAGTTGTATTCAAGTTTGGGTTTATATTTGTATTTGTTATAAAGTTGAGGGGAGCTGAGTGTAAATACCCTAGGGGTATAAAAGCTTTTGTGTTAGTTAGATTTCATAACAATTAGAACATTGAGTGGATACGTATTGTCAGATCTAGAGATCGATAGAGGAGAGAGAAAGTCAAGAGTGTGTATTGTGTTCATATTGTTCATATTAATAAAAGTGAGATTTGTGATTGAAATTGAAGCTTCTTAATCATGGTGGATTGAATATTCAGATCTATCAGATTTCATCGATCCAGCAAGCAAACACAACATTCAAATTGATTTGGAAGCAAAATTGGTACCTTTTGAACAAACGGTCTTCTTACCTCATGAAATCGAAGATGATCGATTAACTACAAGATCGGGACGATTTCTTAGGTGATAGTTGTGGTTGGAGATGGCGGTGGTGGGTTTTGATTTTTCAGGCGGTGGCTGTGGTGGTGGATGGTGGTGGGTGGTGTGGTGGATGGTGGTGGTGGTGGGTATGGTAGTAATGGTGGTGGCTGTTCGGAGGTGATGGTGGTGGTTTGCAGGTGGTGGTGATGGTTTGGAGGCAGGGTCGGTCCCGAAATTTTGGATGCCCATGGCAAAAGGTCAAAAAATGCCCCTTTAGTATGCAAACGAAAAGACCAAACAACAATTTAAAGGGGTTGGGAACCTAGTCAAGCTAGGTGGCTCATCCCCACGTTGGGTTTTTATTAATTGAAAGAAAAAAAATACAACGGGAAGTAACCTCACATAGATTGAGCAGTTTCTTCTTGTCTTCGAGAACAGAAAGATTGAATAGAAAGCAAGTCAATTGACTAGCAATTGGCAGAAATTGGTGGTTGATTTTGTTCCAATGGTTCAGTTTTATACTTCTATAATCGCATTCAGTGTAAATTATAGCAGGCCAAAATTGATTTGGTATCCATATATGAAGCGCTCACAAGTCACACCCATAGTAAAATTAGGACCAAAATCCCAAAATTGAACCTACTAATAAATATTTAAACTTGTAAAAGTGATGCCCTTGGGCTAGATGATGCCTAGGCGTCGCCCTTTGGCTATGCCCAGGGCCACCCTGTTTGGAGTGGTGGTGGTGGTGGTTAGATGGATGATGAAGAGAGAGAGAGAGGAGAGAGGAGGGAGGGAGAGAGAGAGGGGGGGGGAGAGAGGGAGAGAGAGAGAGAGAGGAGGGAGGAGGAGAGGGAGGAGAGATGGGGGGAGCGAGGAGACGGAGAGGAGGAGAGGGGAGGATGGGGAGGAGGGAGAGAGAAGGGTGCCCTTGGATGCCAGGGACCTGGGAAGTGGGGTGGGGTGGTGATGGAGGAGAGAGAGGAGAGGAGGGAGAGGAGAGAGAGGAGAGAGGGAGAGAGGGAGGAGAGGAGAGGAGAGAGGGAGAGAGAGAGTGGAGAGAGGAGATGAGGGAGGAGGAGAGAGGAGTGAGGAGGGAGAGAGGAGGAAGAGGAGAGTGGAGAGGAGAGGAAGGAGAGAGAGAGTGGAGAGAGTGGAGGACGAAGGAGGGAGAGAGGTAGAGAGAGAGATGAGAGGGATGAGAGAGTGAGGAGAGGGAGAGAGGGAAGAGGGAGGAGAGAGAGAGAGTGGGGAGAGCGAGTGAGGAGACGAAGAGAGATTGAGATGAGGGCAGTGGAGGAGAGGAGGGGGAGGAGAGGAGAGAGAGGAGAGAGAGAGAGGAAGAGTTAATTAGACGTCTTGAACATTTGAGAAAATGACTGAGAATGGGAGTTTAGAATCGGAAGTTAGAGAAGAGAGGAGAAAGCGAGAAGTTACATTTAACCTCGTCTTTCATTTTAGCAAATAACCCTATTAACTGAGTTTGGTGTGAGTAAGGACCGAAATCCGCTGCAAAATGGAACTAGGTAGTTTCTTTGTAGATATGTCAGGACGAAACAGTAGTTTGGGTAACTCAAGAACAATTAGTCTGTTTAATACTTAGACATTCTTTGAACAGAAAGTTATAACAAAATCCTAAGGCTATGTTTAGTTGTGGAGAAGTATTTTCATTTTCATAGAAAACGTTTTCAAAAATTGGAGTGGAGTTTTCATTTTCAGTTTTCTATGAAAACTTTAGAAAATTGTTACTTGAAATGATGGAGTTTTCATTTTCCATTTTTAGAAAATTAGAAAACTCGTTTAGTTGAGCATTTTTCATCAGTTTTCATTTTTCATTTTTTCAATCCTTGGCGGTGGTGGGGGCCTCGGCGGCAACGGCGGTGGTGGGGTGGCCTCGACGGCGACGGCGGTGGCGGAGGTGGCCTCGACGCCGACGACAGTGGCGACGGTGGTGGCCTCGTAGATGACGGCAGTGGCGGCGGTAGCCACGGCGGTGGTGGCGGTGGGGGCGGTTGCTCGTAGATGACGGCGGTGGCGGCGATGGCCTCGAAGGGGACGACGGTGGCCTTGGCGGCGGCGATGACGATGGCGTCGGCGGCTCGGCTGCAATGGTTGTGGCCTCGGTGGCGACATCGGCGTTGCGGTGGCGAAAATGGGGGTGGCGATGGTGACGGCGGTGGGGCGGTGGTGGGGTGGTGGTGGCGGCGGTAGGGCGGTGGTGGGGCGGTGGTGGCAGCGGTGGCGGGAGGATGGTTGCGGCAGGTGGCGGTGGGGCGGCGTCGTTGGTCGCGATGACGAGAAGGTGACAGTGGTTGCGACAATACACTAAGCAACATTGAACATTGCCTTCAATCTAAGTTGAAATGAATACCATTGAGTAATTATCGTATTTCTATCAAGCTCATATCAGGCGGACATCAAGCTTGTCATCAAGTTATTATCGATACCCATCGTGAGATCATGACTTATTACTCCTCACACAATTTCAAATGAATATTAATTGAGTTGTTATCATGTATGTATTTAGTATTCGAAACCCATTAAGAAACGTAGAAGCTTAATTAAGAATGAAATATGACATTGATGCTTATGTTGAAGGCTTGAAGCCACTATTTTACAACTTCCTGAATATGTTTAAGATCAGATAAAGAAAATTAGGAGAACAAAGTTTTTGGTTGATTTTGTTACATGTAAAAAAAATTAGTCTATGTGTTTGTGCATAAAGTTTAATCGTTGATACTGAAATTTAATAACAAAGTAATTTAATCATTGATATTAAAAGAAAGTGTAAGAACACAATTATGATCTTTTTTATTATACAACAAGAGACATATAACATATTTCAAACCAAATTGAAATAGGATGATGTTAAATAACAATCAAACAACAAATAACGAAAAATAAAAGTTAACTTCAAGTCGCTCTTGGTGGTTTATGGATTTGAAGCATCATATAGAAGTTCATAAGTGTTTCGTTCCTTGGGATTGCACCCTTAAAGGACTCATGTGATTGTATACGCTCTATCCACTTTGCAAGTTTTGGGGTTTTGACTTCATCGAACGCATTAAACTCATTAAGCTTTTCAGTAAATTGTATCCAAGCTATAAAACATCCAAGAATAACATCCATATATCCTACGTTGTCTCCGCCAAAGTAAGCCTTCCCGTTGCTAAATTTCTCAAAAGTTTCCTCCAACAACATTGATCCTTCAATAATTTGTTTCTTTATTGCTTCTTTACCCTCCTTTCCTGGTGTTTGCCTCAACTCCTCATACAATGGAAAATACTATCAATTATTTTACAATATAAGTCAGCAAACAAACTTGTAAGTCACTTAATGAATAAATATGATGATATGTTAATTAAATTTTATGTAGCTTCTATAAAAAAAATTCTATTTATTTGCTATCATATAACAAGATAAGAATTTTGTAAATAAAAAAGAAATTACCAAAATATTGTGACAATTATACATTATTTTTGAACAAGGCAAAGTTTTATTAAAAATACACCAAACTCCAAGAACATCAATAACCAACAACCACGACACAAACTACAGCCAAAAATAGAAGAGGAAATATATGTGATCTATTTATAATATCTGATTATTCATCGTATTGATCTATTTATCATATCTGATGCTTTCAAAAAAAGAAATAATGTGATATTTTGATTTTTAAAATGAAACCATTAATTAGATATGAAAAAGAAAAAAGAAGTTAAAGGCTGTATTTGGCAAAAATAAGCTAGTTGATAAGCTAACTTTTTGAAATGCTACTTTGAGTAGATTTTTCAATTATACCCTTATTAATATTAATTATTAAATTCAAAGATACCCTTTTTGCTCATTTTACAAACCCATAAGTTAGTTTTTGCCAAACATAATTTGTTCATAAGCTAGTTTATCAGCTACTAGCTGGCTTATCAATCAACAGCTAACTTATCAATCACAACTAACTACATCTTTAATTATCAACTATCAGCTAACTTATCAGCTAGTTTGCCAAACATAGCATAAAGATATGAGCAGACCATCATAACATGGAAAAAAGGCCATGATAAAAGTTTCAAAAAGTCAAATCTCTCGATCTCTAATATTTACTATTATTCGCACAAAATCAGATTTTTTTTTATGAATGCTATTAGTATCTGTAAATGTCAAAATCAGATTAATATATGCATTAAAATTGTAAAAAATCTGTTGTGATATTAATGTGTGTAAAAAAAATTACTAGAAATGCAACTAGCAATAAATAGAAATGCAACTAGCCTCCTTTTTAGAAGCAAAAGAAAGTTACCAAATTGTTATAATAGTTGGATGGATAGGTAATATGACAAAAGCAAACTTTTAATAAGGCCATCATACGGGGTCAAGGGTCGAGGGGGTGCGGGGACGGGGGGGGGGGGGGGGGGGGGGGGGGGGGGGGGGGTACTTTGGAGGCTTTCAAGCCCAATGAAACCACCCTCTATCTTCCCTCTTTCTCTTTTTCTCGCTTTTAACATATTAAAATAATAATAAAAATCAGAGAGTGTAAAAGGTTGTGATACTCCACTTTAGGGTTCAGATGGTAGGAAAGAGAAAAACTGATGTGACGCTGAGATGACATGAAAGTATGAGACTATGAAATATTAGTGGTGCTCATTGTAGCATTTTATCCTGATCCAGAGTCTAGACATCACTATACGTGACTTACAAAATGACTTTTAATAAATAGAAAATAATATGAATGAAAAGAGATAGAAAATAATTATTATCAAATTATTGTATAAAATGAAAAAAAAAAAAACCGTTGTAAATGTTTCAAAAAACCAAATCTCTTCAATCCCTAATGTACCTTGTTATCAACGTAATTAGCCCAGAACCGGTTGTTAGCGCGATCCACTGGGACCAAAGGGAGGATGCGGTGCACATCAGGTAGGAATTCATCAAGATACTCGATTATGACAAGAGACTCACAAATGGGAGGTTTGTTTGCGTGAAAAAGGACAGGTATTTTCTTATGCACCGGATTCGATGTCAACAAAAGCTCACTTTTACGGGCAAGATTTTCCTCTATGAACTCGTACTCAATCGACTTAAGGTTGAGGACAAATTGAACCCGGTTCACATATGGACTTGCGGCAGTCCCAAGAAGCTTTATATCTCCATTTTTGGCCATTGAAGAAAGATGATGATTGTATGGATGATGGGTTGATGATGATGATGATTTGTAATGTAAAGGATGAAGATACCATCTATATATAACTACAAAAATATACCCAAATATGGCCCCTAATGTTTAGCTAAATGGCAAAACCTACCTTTTTTGTAACTTCATAATAAAAAGCAACCTCTTTGAATCAAATTGAGAATTTTGATTTCAATTTATCTTTGCTTAAATTCATGAAACTTATTATCCTTTCTTTTAGATGCTTAAAGATAATTTTAATATACAAAAACATTAAACTTTATTGAATTAACATGAGTAATGGTAATTTAGAATTCATTATAAAAAATATTTTTAACATCATTTGGTAGGAGACACGATGACGGTTCTTATCCAACTTTTGTATTGTACCACACGCTAAAATTGTCTCTTTTAATTTATATACTACCTGCATTTCTGTTCCATCTAATTGCCTAATATCCATATAGCTCAAACTACCACATCTCATTATTAACCATAGCATTTTAAATTTGGTAAGTTTTGAACAGATTTAATTGACGTCTAAAATACAATTTACATCATTAAATGGTGTTCAAAATGAAATAAAATTATTTAAAAGTTAATTACATGATAAACAAATCCACCCTATGATAACTTTGGAAACTATAACCAAATTATTCAGATCATAAGGGGTTGTTTTTGGAAATTTATCCACCTTTAATAAGATTTTGCAAACGAAGGCCTGCAGGATTACTTTTTCGGTATCTATAGCTGCCGTCTAGTTTTAAACTATCCTAATAATATATAAATTTTCAAATTGGACCTTCAAGTTTTGTTCCTTACAAATAAAACATATTCAATTAATCAACAAATATAGACACAATAAAGTTTCCTTTCTAGTAAACACAATATATTTATCCCAACACTTTGGAAGTCACAAGCAAATTGTCCTTTACTAGATGAAAGAGTTTTATCTATGGAATTTTTCTTAGAAAATATGTTAATTGCTAAATGAGTCATTGGTTAAAAAAATCATCATAAAAGTTATTGGCTAAACAGAAATTAAACAATATATTAAGGATGAGAAGACATCAAATCACTTTATTCATCAATTGTTTCATCAATGTCTTTTATATGATTTTGTAGTTCAATTGGTGGGTAAATCATTGGTGCAAATGTCTTTTATCTGATTTTGTAGTTCAATTGGTGGGTAAATCATTGGTGCAAAACACTAACAAGTGATAGATTACCGATGATCCTTGGTAACTTTTAAAAAAAAAACATCTATTCTACTTGAAGTACTGTATTTTGTGGGTGATCTGCTAGTAAACATATGAAAATTCTTGTGCAGAATTTTGTGGATAAAAGTTATTTCTGTTGCAGTGGCTCAAAACTCCAAATCTAAAGGGGGTGTCTATGTATGTAGAAAGAATTGCCCTAGGAAAAACCCGATTGTACAACAAAGAGTGAGTATAAAAGAATTATGAAAAATTTTAGATATTTTTAATCTAACAAAAGTAATTTAATAATTTACCAATTTTGTTTTATCTTCTTAATTTTTGTTTCATCTATTTTAATATGAAAGAAAATTACAATTTTGTCTCAATTAGTTTTGTGTTTGATTTAGTCATCGTCCAAGTACTATAAACTACACAAACACAAAGTATATTAAA
Source organism: Centaurea solstitialis (assembly GCA_030169165.1). Taxonomy (NCBI): domain Eukaryota; kingdom Viridiplantae; phylum Streptophyta; class Magnoliopsida; order Asterales; family Asteraceae; genus Centaurea; species Centaurea solstitialis. Next base: position 68,021,353 of record CM058044.1, on the reverse strand, counting down.
TTGGACCTTTATGTTTTATTTCTAATGAAATAAAGCCGGATCTTTGCAGGCCGACCTAGATCTATTTTATTTGGATGTTACAAAAGTGACATTATAGGCATATTAGTATCAAACCTCTTATTAATTTGATGACGTTATATGATACTTTATTTAGGGTAATTGATGTGTATGTACAAAGCCCCACCCCCGCTTTGCACAAATACCCTAAAAGGCCGTTATAAGGGCCGTTATGCGCATTTCAGTCAAATAACGGGGTTTTGCGCCGTTATAACAGCCCAAAACGCCGTTATAGCGCCGTTATAACGCTGTAACGGTGTGGGTATATGTGCAAAGGGGAGCACCGTTATGGGCATAACGGCAAAGCACTCCTTTATTTAGATAAGATGATAGATTAATGAAAGAATACCTACATATTATATCATCGTATAATTGGATTTGATGATATACATATTCTAATTTTTAGTAGGTGTTACAAGAAATACAAAGATTTTTTTAGTACGTGTAGAAAAAAGTCGAACTATAGCAATTAAACCGAATTAAAAATAATCAACCATCACGTTGTGGCGCATTGGCAAATTTTTGGGATGTAGTGGAAAATCTTATTATGTAAGGTTCAAATCCAGGCGTTGCCAAAACACTTATGGCCATGAACCGGGTTCGATTATTTTATAATTCGATTTCAAAAGGAGATCGCTTTTGCAAGCAAGATTCTCGTCGACGAACTCATAGCCGACACGCTTGAGGTTGAGAGCGATTTGAACCCGGTTCACGTAGGCACTTGGTGTGATGCCAAGAAGCTTCATTTTACCTTTGTTCGCCATGAAAGAAGTATGATAGGTGCATACTTGGAGAAACGGGCTTAACTCATTACCTATATATAGCCATTATATTATATATAATATTGACCCAGACAAGCGAGTTACCGCTTTTAATCTTAAGATCTAATCTAAGCCGTTTAAATTAATTAACTTACGGTGACCATCACCCTACTCCTCATATTTCTCCCTTCCATAAGCACTCCAAAACCCCTCATTTCTCTCCTCAAACCTCTGTCTCCCCCTCCTTTTCATTTTCATTAAAAACCTATCATCTTCATCTTAATCCTCTATGTCAAATTGTAAGATTGGATATCTTTCTTTAAGTTTATTTCAATTGGTTGCCAAAATGATTTTAGGGTTCATACTCATCCTTTTCAGTTGTACATGTTTCTGTTTGCAAACCACAGGAATCGCAGGGAAAATGCTTGATCTCCGGAAAAAAAGATATCCTTTCAAGTTAAGCATGACAAGGCCCAATGCATGTTACAATATATTTCTTACACTTTTTGTGCCTTATTTGTTAGCTTCAGCGTATAACATAATTTGAAGTGTTAAATATCAATGTATATTTATTTTGAGTAATAGTAGAAAACACATCTTCTATATACATATAGTATATCATATAGAGATTTGCCGCTATAGGTTATGCCTTTTAAAGCAGCATGGCCTCGCCGTGGCTTCTAAGACCATCCGCAATGGGGCTCGGCAAGGCATCGACAAGCGGCTGTTGCCGATCGGCAAACCCGGCTACACCGCCGAGGTCCTTCGGCATGGAAAGAAATCGGCCAAGGCATGAACCTAAGAAAGGGATAATAAGATCAAAATAATCATTATAAACAAGCTGGCAACAAGATTTCAAGTTTTCGTGTTATAAAATTGCTAGAGC
>CM058044.1:67947291-68019549 GCA_030169165.1 Centaurea solstitialis | reverse complement strand
TTTTCACAAAAAAAAGTCAAAACAAATAAATGAACATTTTTACCCTTACTTATATTGTTTTAGTTTTTTATTATATAAATAATGAACTGGTTTATTGTTAAGAGTAAAAGATTTATAAAATATGTAGCAGAGAGAAAAACTGATGTGATGAAAAAGGAAAAATGATATGGTATATTTATAAACCTCTAAAATATAGTTTTTCACCAAAAAAAGTCAAAACAAATAAATGGACATTTTTACCCTTACTTATATTGTTTTAGTTTTTTATTATATAAATAATGAAGTGGTTTATTGTTAAGAGTAAAAGATTTATAAAATATGTAGCAGAGAGAAAAACTGATGTGATGATTCTAAAATATAGTTTTTCACCAAAAAAAGTCAAAACAAATAAATGGACATTTTTACCCTTACTTATATTGTTTTAGTTTTTCATTATATAAATAATGAAGTGGTTTATTGTTAAGAGTAAAAGATTTATAAAATATGTAGCAGAGAGAAAAACTGATGTGATGAAAAAGGAAAAATGATATGGTATATTTATAAACCTCTATAGAATTTCATGATTATAGATGATTTAAAGTTGATATGACACCGGAAGATTTTATCAATTACTATTAATTTATAATTTGGTAGTAATTGTAGATTCTTAACTAATAACATAAAAATTTTAAATTATTGATTTAATTAATAATTAAAGTTAATATTGTTATTCAATCGAGCAAAATTAATTACTACAGGTTTTAAACATGATTTTGTAAATTATATGATAATTAAAGTAAATTTTATATTGTTTCATAAAAGATATAACTTCAATAAATACTTTTATAAAGATATTTAATTAAGTCATTAAGTTTTACTTTTTTTAAAAGTAATGATTAATTAAGATACATAGGTTTGACAAACTTTATTTTCATTTGAGTAAGAGTGAACTGTGGATTTGGCCTGTGTGGTTTAATAATTTTTTGAATCATGGTTCTTATTGTATGTTTAACTTGGATATAGTTTTTATGATTTTCATTTTGTTTTGGCCATGGTCCCTCTAACTAACTCATTTGTTAATTCCGTTAAATTATGGACTATTTTAGTAATGTTCTGTATTTTTGCTTTTTTCTTATAAAAACTTAAAAACAATATTTTTAAACACACAAATTGATATATATATATATATATATATATAGAGGGAGGTTCATACAGGAACAACCCATTTTATAGGAACAAATGAACCAAATGTGAGCCACACATTATGTGGGACCCACCCATTAATTAAATCATATGTGATTTACTGGTGGGACCCACCAGAATCATATATGATTTAATAATGGGTGGGTCCCATATGGGCCCACATCATGTGTGATCCAAAATGGTTCATTTGTTCTTATAAAATGGTTTTATTCTTGTTTAAATCTCTCTCTCTCTCTCTCTCTCTATATATATATATATATATATATATATATATCAAAACAGATAAACAAGAGTTTATTTTACAACTTGATTTTTTTTAATTAAAAAGTTAATATTTTCATATATAAGTTAAGTAATTATAATAAATTAAATCATAAAAAAGTCTTATATTCTCGGTCCCAATTGTTTAGCCCCTGGCAAACGTATTGTGTCGTACTAGGTCCGCATTGGTTCAAAGTTAAATGGGTTGTCTTCCAGTGCTGTGGCGGATTGGTTATCGCTCGGGGGGTTCATATCGCCGTAACCGAGTTCGACCCTTCCCTTGCGCATGTCTAAGGACATTTAAGTGGGCCCATGTTTATCCCCTAAAATTGTCGGGGATTAGTTGGGATTTAGCCACACACCCTTTCAAAAAAAAGTTAAATGGGATGAAATGATTAACTCTAACCCGACCCATTTAATAAACGAGATAGAAAACTCAACTCTAATCCTACCCATTTAATAAACGGGTTGACCCGTTTAATATTTATAAAATTGAAAATTGAAAATTCATAAACAATTACATATCCATATTTTATAATTTAAACTTATAAGATCAAACCAAATCCATTAACATTAAAAATCCAAATAAAGCGAAAAAATAAGATTGAAATTGAAAAACTCTTAGCGATAAGGTCAAACTAGGTTGACTAAGGTTAAACAATTTAGACTTTAGAATTTTAGACTTTTAACTATGTTTTAGTTAACAATTTATCTAGTTAAACTGCCCAAAAGGTAAATCGTAAATTAGTAAAAGAGTAAAATGAAAACTTAATATATATATATACACACACACACATACACATATGTATAAACGGAGCCGGGTTAGTCGGATCTATTTCGAGTTAACATGTTTGACCTTTACCTTACCCGTTTAATTTCCGTGCCATGTTGTGTCAATGTGTTTACTTAAATGGGTTGAAATATGTTACTCAAACCCGTTTATTTCTTCTCGAATTTGTATCGGATTAACGTGTCATGTCAGTTTTTACCAGATCTAGTGTTGTTTGTTGATATTTTGGATATCATCCTTAAAATACATTTATTATATTGTTCATCCTTGTGATATGCAAAATGTACGCCCCGAGCCCTCGTTTTAAGTCAAGAGGTGTTTCGGTCTTTTTAGTCTTTTTTTTATTTCTCCCTCCCTCCCCATGAAACCCACCTGCAATTTTTTTTTCATCCTTTTCATTTTCTCCTCCTTTCTTTCAACCAGAATATGACATTCTTCATAGGAAAAAAATTGTCTAGAAACTATCTGATCTAATTAAACGTTAACTTATAGCATCACCGATGTTTAGAAATCAACAACACTAGTAATAACTTTATATTATAAAATCAGTTGAGATTATAAAAGAGGTGTTTAAACAATAAGCAATGTAAATTTTGGAAACAAACTGAAACTGAAATGCAGATAAAGTATGACATACTGTTAAAGCCCAACACTCGTCGATTATACATAGCTAAGTTTGGTTCCTCAAAAATCAGTCGGTATATGTCATCCGTAGTTATAAATATCCGTTGGAAAATTTCGTTGGTTAACTCATTTTCCATCTAAGCCGTCGGTAATACACTAGTCTTTGGTGTTTTCAACTGCTACCGACGGCTGTTGTCATCGTTGATGCCATGTCATTTTATAGTGCAACAATAATAACTTTTGTTTAAAACATCAAAATAGTCAATTATATGAATCAAGTCTTCACGTAACAAAAACATTTTAATTGTAAACATTTTAAAACAGTCTTTTAACTTACAAGTGAAATTACTTAGAAATCCAAAGGACATTATTTATTTTATTCATTGATGACACTTATAAGAAAACACAATCGTGAACTTTACTAAGATGTAACACGAAAAGCAGTTCAAATTAAATTGAACTATGGTGACACTAAACGACAATAAACCGATCGACAAAACCATGATCAAGAAAGTTATAACTTCAAAGAATTTTGTATGGTCTCACAAGTTGAACCAACGCATAATGTTTTAGAAGTGCATCGTTTGTCGGGAGTGCTTTTACTAATGGCTTCGTGTACCCTTATTGTCTTTGCCCATTCTACAAGACTCGGAGTTATTGTGTCATCAAACACCTTGAAGTTGTTAAGTGTTTGGTGAAATGTAACCCACCCCAAAAAGCATCCGAGAGCAATATCCAGATACCCGATATCATCTCCACCAAAATACGCCTTTCCATCACTACAATATTCCACAAATACTTGTTCTAACATCTTTGCGGTTTCCCTGATCTTGACTATCACCTCGTCTTTTTCCTCCTTGTTTGCCGCCAGCCTTAAGTCATCGAACAACGGGATAAACTATCATCAAAATTTCAAGATATAAATTAGTAAAACACGAGATTTTAACCACGCTTAATTTTTAGTGTTTCAGTATTAAACGGAACTATGGAAGGCTTTTGCCTACTGACTTACCCTAGGAAAAAATTCGTTGCAAAAGGGAAGATTCGTCACAAAACCGTTACAGTAGTCAGCGGGTAATTTAAATAAGTGACAGATTACCAAGCTAGGTACTCTCCAGGTGATCCATTAGTATTTTATCAAAAAAAAAACATTGGATTCTAATATCCCCTGGAAATCACCAACGAAAGTAAATTATCTAAGGTGGCATTTGGTTCACAGAATATTTTTGGATGGAATGTAATCTTTTAAAGGAATTTGATTTTAAAAGGAATATGAATGAAATGCTATCAGGTTTGACCACCTGTATGATTAACAAAACTAGAATGAAATCTGTTAAATAAATTGTAATATATCGGTTTGGTTCACGGAATATAGGTTTTGAATTGGAATGAAATTTCGATAAATGATCAAAATACCCTTTTTGATAATTTTAATTTTTTAAAAATGCTTTAATAGAATGTTCATTAAGTATTTTATTTTTCAAACTAAAAATACATTAATAAATTTTTATGAGTAAAGTTTATTTGTTTTGTGGTGTTTTCAACACCAAGCAAGTCCCTTAAAGATAGAAATAGAAAGACACAAAGTCAAAATAAAGCGTAACTAAAACTGTTTTTATAGCAAAACTTGTAAAAATTGATCAAAATTGAGATATCGAGATAAATTATTGCAATTATAATAGTACCTTTGTATCAATAAAGTTGGCCCAAGTGCGATTGTCGCCCGATGCGAAGGGTCACATGGGAGGATCGGGTGGACATCCGGAAAGATTTCATCGATGTACTCGAGAATGATAAGAGACTCGACAACCGGTGGTTCGTTTCCGTAAAGAAGGACAGGGACTTTCTTATGAACCGGGTTCGATTTCAAAAGGAGATCACTTTTGGTATCAAGATTCTGATCTATGAACTCATAGTCTACACACTTGAGGTTGAGAGCAATTTGAACCCGGTTCACGAAGTTACTTCCTCGGGTGCCAAGAAGCTTAATTTCACCCTTCTTCGCCATGAAAGAATATGTTAGATGCCTACTACTTAAGGAAAGAGGTGGCTTTATTTGTTACTATATATAGCCATATTTTTTGTGGTTGAACAAATTAAATTATTTATTTATTGTGTTTCTCAAAAAGTAAAAGAAGAGGAATTTTCAACAACATTCATACATTTGTTGGTTGAACTTTGAACACTTGAATGATCCTTATGTCTTTTTCTTCTAATTATTTCTTTTCTTTGTTTTTTGGAAAAGCAGTCCCCACGATTCACTTGAAAGTTAAACATATTTGGTAAAACAAAATAAAAATTCAAATAAATATATGTGGAAAGCTAGAGGATCAAGGATCTTACACGGAGGATCTAGCTTAAAGTGTAGACTCAACCTTTTTTTTAACGTCAAAGAAAGGTTAAACTAGGAAGAGAGTTTCAACATTACCATCACCTTCCCCAGACCAACTAGAAACATATTTGTATCACATGAAAGGATCTAGCTTGACAGGGGCGGACCTACTTAAGTGCAAACGGTGGCACATGTAACCGTATCGTTCCTCCGTCACAGTGTAAAAAAATAGGGTTTTGAAAGGTGTCACCGTATTAATTGGCTGTATACCACCATAAATATACAGATATGTATATTACATGAAACGGTCTACCTTGAAGCGTAGACTCAACTTAGGCCATGTTCGCGTAGACTCAACTTAGGCCATGTTCAGCAGCCACATGCTACTTTATTTTTAAAGTTCTAGAAATTTTGTCTAGCTATATGAGCATACAACTAGCATGTTAAATGTTATGTAGAGTAGTGTTTTAAAATTTTGAAATAGCTTTTTTCCATTATACAAATGTTACCAATAATTATTAGACCATTCACTACTGATTGCACCTAGGATCTCCAATTATAATATTGGGATGTTTGTGATAATGATCTCTTATAAGAAATTTGTTTTTAATAATTGTTAATGTTATATCAGTATTTTTTATTGATGTTACAATGAATAATATAAGATAATATTATTGTATTCACATTATACTTTTGATTGTTATATATGGAGTAAGTTTATAAAAGATATATGAATAATCTATGTCACATCATACATTTAGTTATTGTAAATAATATTTAATTAAAGGTGGTGTGCACCTAAAGTATCTCCAACAAATTCTTTATAATAAAGAAAACTTATTTTTTTTCTTTAAAATGCTTCAAGATCCATATTTCATTCTCTAAAATAGAGAATATTGAGAAGAACTTCTCATACAGAAGATTCTCTATATCTTAGTTGGAAGTAAGAGAAAATATTATTTTAAGCATTTCCACTGATCACGTTAAACTATTATTGTTTGATATATATATATATATATATATATTTTAAATTAAAGTGAGAGAAAATATTATTTTAAACTATTGTTGTTTTACTCATATATTGTATATTTGGTAAAATATGTTAAAAAATACGTTTTAATTTTAACAAATTACGTCATTATAATCGTATATTCGATACGATCGAAATGAGCCTAATATTGAATATTTTTGATATAATTAATTTATTATATACTATATATAATACGATTATATGAAGCCAAAACACTGTTCATGAACAGCAGCTACCGACATTTAATGAAATTGCATTTTAGCCCTTAAACTTATAATATTTATTCACTTTATACCTTTTTAGTTTTCTATATTTCATTTTGCGTTTTAGTCATATATTGTATATTGGCTAAAATATATATGTTAAAGTGTCGGTACCTACTGTTCATGAACAATCTTTTGGCTTCCTGGTAATTGTTAGTGTTATTAAAATCTTCTAAAATAAAATTTTTTGATTTCTTAAATCTTTTCATTATTTTATTAAACATTTCTTTTGACAACATTTGTACAAACTTTATGTTTCATATAAATTCATGTTACTTCTTACGATCAAATCTATCACAGTTTATACCCGGTGCGAAGCCCAAACTCTTAATAGGTAAGTTCTTCTAAAATATTGTTCACAACAACAGGCATTTACAATATTAATAAAACTCCTCGCAGCGAAGCGCAGACAAATCCCTCGTTGTTATTATTTAATGGGCCAAAACAGGTTTTAAACATGCTTTTGCAAATTATATGAAAAAGTAAGATTTTAAATAATAAAACTTTAAAATGTTTTAATAGGATATTAATTATTTCATTGACTTTATTCTTTATTGTAGATCTTTTAATTTTGTGGTTGTAAAGTAAACGATTTTGTTGTTGGAAGTCTTACTGGAGTTAATTGTTTAACTTAAAATTATGACTTCTTATTTGGTTTAGTAAGCTATTGAACCGAAACACATTAAACCAAACTTTCTGCAGTTTGATTATCAAGTAGTACGAAAAAGGTTTAAAAATAAATTAATTAACCAACACCCATTAACTTTAAAATGGATTTAACTAACTAAATAGCACGCCTAAAAAGGATGATTTTCTTCTTAATTTTACTAGGTTGTCAACTTTATTCTAAAGATATCCAAAAAAATTGGAAAACTGAACCAAACAGTTTGATTCATAAACTGAAAAAGAAAATGAAATAAATTAATAGGAATACAGTCGCTTATGGTTTTAAATTGTAGGTACTAGTGGTACCCGACCCGTCCCAAACCTAATATAATGCTTATGAATAGCAAATTAATTATATTATGTTATATTTATTAACTTATAGTTAAAAGGGTCAGGTTTGGGTAAAACAAAACAAAAAAGGTCACGTTCTTTTACTTTTTAATGGTAGAAAGTTGCATAGAAATTTATATTAATTAAAATTGGATGTTTATAAACAATTAATTAAAGTTATTTTAATTGTAAAGGTTGGATTATTTTATTTAGTTGTTCTATAATTGGTTTATATACTCTATTTTATTATTATTCTTATATTTTAAATGTCAATTTTTTTTACAAATTTGAGTAACCATTAACTAAACTGTGGCTTAAAACCATCTTTCGGTTCGATACAGTTTAACCTAGGCTCGATTCAATACAGGTATCCAGCCAGTAACTTCTTGTTATTGACATTTTCCTTTCAAACCAAATTAACCAGACTAAATCATTAACATCTGTACTTCGTCCTAGTTGGGTTGCCGCACTTTGTAATAATATTGTAACGACTATCATTTTTATTATTTTTATGAATTTAGAAAAATGTTAAATTTTTTATTGAATGATCAGAAATTCTAACAAACTGACTTTTGTTAAAGTTCCTTTAAACCTTACATGTGAAAAATATGTATGCCAAGGACTCAAAAAAGTCTTCGATCTTGATTGGAACCTGTATTGTCTTTTCCCAGCCACTTGATTTAATGTCTCAATACAATATTGGACCAACGAAAATTTGACATTTTCAACTGATTTTTAATAATTTAGGAGGTACTTAAACTATCCGTACCACATGCCCAGACTCAACGAGCTCGAGCCCGCCAGGCTGAGCGGGCTGCGGTACGCAACCATGGAGCTCGACGGGCTGGGAGCCTAAACGGGTTGGCCACACTGCTGTTTTTGTGTGTGTTGTGTGTGAGATGGTTGGGAGGGTTGGGGAACTAATTATAGAGGGTTCCAGAGGGTTAATGGGAGGGTTGGAAAAAAAGCTGATGTGGCAGTCGGGTTGGGAGGATTCGGGTATTGATAGCCTTAGGATTGTCGACTTATGTTTTCTTAAAATGTTTATCAATTTATGTGGTATGGAGTCTTATAAAAAAAAGTTTGGGTTAATTTATAGTTGTAATAAAACGTGATAAGTAGATAAGTCGTTTTTTAGTGTTCGGTAAATTTTGTTTTTTTGTTTAAATGACCAAAAAGGACGTTTTTTCCATATTATTGATAATTTGTTTATTTTTTTTAACATATGATACAGTTTATTAGGATTAGTAGTGAACTTGCATAATGCGACGAAATACCTAATTATAAACCGTTTTTAAAGCTTTAAAAGGTTTGTTAGAGAAGATTTTAAGACATTTGAATGATATGATTTGCATGTAATTCTTACAATTTACACTTTAAAAAAAGAGTTATGGTTTAATTACCAGCGATAAATCATAACCTCAGTTGAAGATCAATGAGATCGAACCATTCAAAATTTAAAATTTTCATTTTATGTAATATTTATTTTGCGTTTTCGCAAATAATCACTAATGCTTGCCTCAAATATTGAGTAAAAATTAATACAGATCTGATTATCTATCGTATTATCCATTGTGGAAAATTTATTAGATTAAAAAGCATGGTATTAAAAAATCAAAGAATTCTTTAATTTTTTTTATTTTTCAAAAAATAATCAAAGAATTCAATTTCATCAAACTTTATTAAAATATTAATCAATTACTCTTTCAATAATTGAATTTGCTATCAAGGTCATACCATTTGATAAAAGACTTCTCATTATACTTGCCAATCTTCCTATTCCACACACACATTGTTGAAAAATATCTAAAATCAACTTGAGAATTTCTTTTAAAATATAATTCTCTTTATTTTCCCTGCTTTTTTATTTGGAAGGTACATACTAATAACATTTGTTTTTGACCATTTTCAGTCAATCTTTGTGTGCTCCTAACCATTTATTTTAAAACCAAATCCTCCGACAAGCACTGGTGGAGGATAATGAGGGCATTGGGGGCCAAGGCCCCTGATTTTTTTGCCTGTTTTTTTAGAGAATTGTGTTCTCCCATATAATATTTGTTTTTTTTTATATTTGTTAATTTAGGCTGTGTTTGGCAAGCATAAGCTAGCTTATAAGCTAGTCCATCCAAACATGTATCAGCAAGCTAGCTTATCAGCTAGCTTATAAGCTAGCTTTTTGAAACGCTACTTTGAGTAGCTTATGAGGAGCTTATTGTAGCCTTTTTCCAATTATAACCTTATTAATATTAATTATTAAATTCAAATACACCCTTTTTGGTCATTTTACATATTCATAAGCTAGTTTTCGCCAAACATAATTTGTTCAACAGCTAGCTTATCAGCTACTAGCAAGCTTATCAACCAACAGCTAGCTTATCAGCTATCCGCTAGCTTATCAGCTATCCGCTAGCTTATCAGCTACCAGCTAGCTTATAAGCTACGCTTGCCAAACATAGCCTTAGGTTTTGGCCCCTTTAATCAATTATTGTTTTCAAACCTCATCTATATATTATTAGCACTTTCATTTTTTTATTTTGAACTTTTTGTAATTAATAGTTATTTAGATAAACCCTTTTAGCAATTATGTGTTACAGTTTCCGATATTTATTTACCAATTATTTAGAAATATATAGGAGAAGTATCCGTTGCAAACCAGGTATATTGTACAAATTATACAAATCGTTGATTTCATTGATTAAGTTAATGAAATTGATTCCTGAAATTTTCTAATATGATGAAATTACATTATATAATTCCATTTTTGATGAAATTGTTTCACATATTGGTGTTTTCATGTATTTTTTTTCATTACGATGATATCGTTTCATGTATTTTTCTTATGTTATTAATTTCACCAACAAAATCGATGACATATTCATTTTGAATATCATGTATTATTCAAAGTGAATAAAGGCGCCTATGCTTTATTCACCCAAAATAATGCATGATATTTAATGTGAATATTATCACGTGGCATGATTTTAGTGGTTCTCACTTCTCACATTCACAATGAAATATGAGTTTTGATTTGAACTCACTCTCTCTCTCTCTCTCTCTCTCTCTCTCTCTCTCTCTCTCCCTCTCCCTCTCCCTCTCCCTCTCCCTCTCTTTCTACACTCATGTTTCTTTTACCGATGATACTTGCTTATAGTATAAAAACTAGTTTTGACCCCCTGAACTTTAAGGTTCGTGTTCCGCCACTGCCAACAAGTAATAAAATTCTAGCCTATTTGAACAAATAAAAAACAACATATTATAAAAAGTATTATCTCAATAAACAATTGAAGTTGAAATGAAAAACAAACATTTATAATCTTTTGAAATTGAATTTAAAAAACAACCCATTATACTATATAACAATTTGCAGGAATTATGAATAGTAAACTCCACATATTTTGTACAACCTTGGTCCTTGAAGTTTGAAATTTATAATGCTTTTTATCCTTAATATTTAAAAACTATTTTTTTTCATCCCTTTAGTTTTTATTTTCATTTCATTTTCATCCCTCAATCTAACTTTATTAAATTAAGTGGTTAGCTCATCTAAAAAATGTTTAATTAAATTACATATTTGGTTATTATAACAGACTATCTTTATACTTTTTATTCTCAAAATACATAATTCACATTTTGTTGCTTTTTTATTTTGTCTATTTATTTTATTAGGTAATTATAAACTTATAACTTTAATAAAAAAAATACCTTCATTAAACTATTGATAAGTACATAATATTTTTTCCAAAGTTTTAGGTTAAAATCTCTTAAAGTTAGTATTTTTTTTGTTTATTGATTTATTACATTTTTGTGGTTATTTTATTAAACCTTTCGTATGACAATATTTTTTTTCGAACGGCGAATTTATTAAGCAAAACTCCCGGGACTAGCAAGACGCTAGCCAGGGAAGAGAAAGATTACAACAAAGTTGGATTACAGGACCAGTCCAACCACGAAGTGTTTTTACCATGACTACTCCTGTTTCGGTACCAAGAAAAAACAAGTGACTGTGTATATCGTTCGCCGCTCGAAAAAACGGTGAACTTATAATAAATCCATACGATGTATGACAACATATATACAAACTTTATATTTTATATAAATCCATGTTATTACTTATAATAAAATCCATCACAGTTTATAATCCGGTGCGAAGCCCGGGCTCTTAATAACTAGTTATTCATATAGTAGACTAACTGACTAACCCATGTTCGATGAGAAGAGTCGATCAAAAACAATTGAGATTGACAGAATTTCCTAAAAATTGTTCATGTCTAAAAGGAAAAAATATAAATCCAATTCAACAAAATAATAGAATATGAATGATTTGAGATGTATAGTTCAATTACTTGCAAACGGAGAAAAATCGCCTGTAACAACCTTCCCTATACCAACCCTATCCACCACTAACAAATTGACAACTCATCACATTTAAAATTAATTTTTTTAATATGATAAATTCATTTGACGGACGTGCTCTTCTCCGGTAACCCCTTTCTCTCTCCAATCCTATTTAAAATTTAAAGATTATCCTTTCTTTTCTATTAAATATATCCTCCAATAAATTAACCACTACATATTATTTATTTTTAACATTTTCCTTTTTATTTTCATTATATAAATTATCTTATATTTTTGATGAATATCCCTCCCCCACTGAATTAATTAGTTAATAATTATATTATTTTCTTTTATCGTTTCCTTTTTTAGTTGAAATGTAGAAACATCTGAATGCATAAATCCCATTAAAAACAGACAAATGCTAGACTCTGCTTTGTTGCCTTGGATTATATCATCCAACAAAAAGTTAACATGAATGCAAACTATGTTGAAAAGCAATACAAAATATGTGATGCCTTAAAAAAGGACAACAGCTTATCTTGATGGTTTGATCTACAACAACCAAAGATGAAGCTCGGTTAGTTTGTCGGTAGCTGGTAGCGGTAGCGGCTCGGTTTCGTCTATCAGCATTAATTGGCATTAGTCGAGGAATTTTACAGCTACGTTCGGTTGTTTCACAGCTTAGTTTTGCAGCAGGTTTCACAACTGCATTTCGCAGCAAGTTTCACAGTTGTGTTTCGGTCGTTTCACAGCCACGTCTCGCAGCAGATTTCACAGCTACGTTTCAGCCGTTTCCCAACAGGCTGCACAGCTACGTTTCGATCGTATCACAGATGTGTTTTGGGATTGTTTCATTTGACAGCAGTATCTCATTATAGTGACCGTTTGGCAATTTTTATGCTGGTTTTCAGTCCGCAGTTGCTGCATAACTTAACTCTCTGCATTATAATCATCTTCATGTTCGAATTTGACCAAAATCAAGTTAATTGAGAATAAAAACGATCAAAAAGATGAATCAAAATGGACATAATCATAAAGAAGTAAATTCAAGTTCCATCCCAGTTCTAGAAGAGATCTAAACACCAAATCAATACAAGCAAAAGGGATAGAACATAATAAAAATGTGTAGTAGTGAGAATATATGGAACTCCCATTTTATGACAATTTAGAAGGGTCGTTGTTCCTCATCGTCACCGCTCATCTCACCGCCGCTCATCACCGTCACTACTCACCGCAGACGCAACACTATCTCCATCGTCGCTCCTCGTCGGCCGAGCATCTTACCGCCGCTCGTCACCGTTGCTGCTCACCGGCGACACCATCTCCATTGCCGCTCGTCACTGCTCATCTCACTGCGGCTAATCCTCGTCGCTACTCACCGCTGCCCGTGACACCATCTCCATCGCCGCTCCTCGTCACCCGGCCATCTTGTCGCCATTCGTCACCATTGCTGCTCACCGGCGACACCATTTCCAACGCCACTCCTCATCGCCGGTGATCTCACCTCTGTCGGCTACAGTACCATCTCCAGTGCCCGGTCATCTCACCGCCGCTCGTCTCCGTCGTCCTCCGCCATGGCTTCCATGACGACCGCCAGCTTTTGCAGATTCAGCTTCACCACCGTGTTGCCAAACAGCCTCGTGTCCTCCTTCGTGTTCCCCTCCGGCACATCTAGTGCATAAGACTCCAACACCACCGTCACTGGCGGCGCGTTCGCGTCCTCAGCCACGGCCGCCACCTCATGCACGGTGGTGACGGCGTGGTAGTTCCTCAGCCCGCGGTGCTCGCCGCTGATGATAGTGAAGTCCATGACGTGGTTCTGTTCGTCTAGCAGGTCCAGGTGCTCGGTGGTGGTGTCCGCCGATAGGCCAGAGATAACGTTGATGTCACGCGTGCATCCCACTGCCGTTGTGAAGCCCTCCGAGACGCTGCAACTCTTGATGAAGTGTTTGTAGGCCTGACGCTTGTCGAATCGCCGGACGACGGACCAGACGGCAGCGGCCAGCACATGTGTTTTGAGTTGGTTCAATTCTTGGTCGGCTAAGCCTGGTGGGGTGGAGAGTGTAGTGGTTTGGGGAGGTGGCGGTGGCGGCGGTTTTTCTTGTTTTGGGGCGGAGGAGGAGGTGTTGGGTGGTTTGGGGCTTTGAGGGTGGTGCGAGGGCTCGATGTCGTCAACGGCCAGCATGTTGTAACGTTTGAAAAAAATGGAAATGGAAATGGAAATGGAAATGGGAAATGAAAAGTAGCGAAAAATGCACAACTAAACGTGTTTTCTAATTTTCTAAAAATAGAAATGATAAATCCATCATTCCAAGTAAACGAGTTTTCTAAAATATTCATAGAAAACTAAAAATGAAACTCAACGCCATTTTCTGAAAACGTTTTCTATAAAAATGAAAACAGTTTTCCACAAGAAAACACACCCACTTTTTAAGAGAAACCTTTTTTTAAGAAAAACTTTTTCATGTAAATAATCATATATTTATTCTGATGGAAAAAATGGACGCGGGCGACTTGGCACGCGACTTAAAGTAATATATGGAAAAAAATGGACGCGGGCGACTTGGCACGCGACTTAAAGTCGCAGGCAAGTCGGATAAGTCAGTAATAGTATATATTTTGTTCGTGAATCATATGTGATTTTGTACGTGAATCACACACACACACACATATATATATATATATAGTATTAGGTTCAAATGAGAAGTGCTAAAAAATGCGAAGTAGAGAAGTGATCCCAACTGTTGATCCGGTCAACAAATATAGCTTTGACCTCTGGTCTCCATGAATCGCGTATAACCCAACTTTGACTAGTCAAAGATTGCAGCTTTTGAGTGGTTAAAGTCGCCATGTTTGACTAGTGAACTATGATCTCAACTGTATCAATGGTTGAGATCACTTCTTTACTTCGTATTTTTTTAGCACCTCTCAATCGAACCTTTCTCGATATATATAAAGGGTTAGGTTTAAATGTGAACTCAATTTTTAGTTGTGAACATAAGGACGAATCTCAGCCACACATCTTCGGTTACCGTGGACGTGATCACAGAGGATTGACGGGATTCATGGAAGGGTGGAGATTATTAAAGGAGGGGACCCGGTCAAAGTCGCCTTTATTGACCGGATTGACCGCCTTTAGTCACAACACGTCGGAGTATCCCCAAACCTTAAAGGACAGGATCATTGAAACCGTGCAGTTCTTCAGTTTCTTCGTCGATCATTACAGGCAGTTTTCTTTCCAATTTAGCTGATTCGATATCTTGTTCTAATGATTCTATCGCGAATGATAGAATCATTCTAGGATTTTATGATTTATAACTTTCTTTGGTTTAGTTCACTTCACTTTTAAAATAAAGTTACCCATATACTTGAGTCGTCATATTTATAAATAAGGTTTTGTTTTTTTTTTTATTTTTTTTATTTTGAGGATCTAAACTTTAATTTTCACCGATTAATTATCTACTGATTTGAAAATAAAATTCAACATGCATGCACAAATGTTGATATGCACACGATATTTTAACATCATTGTGAAGTCTATTATGGATGATAAGTCACTTAGAATTAATACTATTAAAAATTTTATTTTATGAAATCCATTAGATTTGAATTTAATGATCATTTTAATATGTTTTTGGGAAATTAAAAGGGGTTTACTTCATCGGAGTGTATCCAACTTGTCACGAAAAGTTATTGTATGTATTGGACTTTGATTTTGTCTATTGTATGTATCAAACTTATAAAACCTACCATTTGATGTATTTTGATACACTTTTGTGACAAGTTGGATACACTTTCGTGGTAGGTTTTGATAAGTTTGATACATACACTCGGTAGTTTTGATATGTTTGATACATACAATAGAAAAAATAGAAGTTCAATACATACAATAACTTTTCGTGACAAGATGTGTTTAAATGGTTAGAATTAGACTATGTTTGGCAAAGGGTTTAGTTCCTAAATGTGTATCCAACTTGTCACGGAAAGTTATTGTATGTATTGAACTTCTATTTTTTCCATTGTATGTATCAAATATATCAAAACTACCATTTAATGTATCAAACTTTATTAAAACCTATCACGAAAGTGTATCCAACTTGTCACAAAAGTGTATCCAACTTTTAACCAAGGGTTTACTTCATGGGAGTGTATCCAACTTGTCACGAAAAGTTATTGTATGTACTCTACTTTCATTTCTACCTTTTGACGTATCAATAGTTTAAAAAGTGACATTTTAATGTATCCGGTTACCTGTTGAACAGGTAACCGGTAAATTATTTTCTATTTTTTAAATACACATTTAACTTATGATGATGATGAAGAACATGAACCTCAAACCCAGATTATGATGATGATGATGAATGAAGCTGATGAACAAGAACAAAAGTTTAGATTTGGTCCTTAATCAAAACCCACATAAATCAAATACAAGAATGAAAGAAACCCAGATAACCCAGATATGATTTGGTCCTTAACGTTCATCTTTATCACCACAGAGAATCAAGAACCCTAAATTTTGTTTACCAAGAACCCTAAAAACCAAACCCTAACAGAGATGAAGATGATGAAGACGGACCTTTGACCTTCGATTGTTTCTCATTCTCCGTTCTTGTTCAAATCTGGAAACCTTTAGCGTTCATCGTTCAGATCTGGAAATCTGGAAATCGGTTTCTAATTCTTCATTATTGTGTTCAAAGGAAGAAACGAAGACGATGTCGATTTTGGATCTGAAAAAATCGAATAAGAATGAAGAGGAAAAAAGAGTATAGATGTATTTGAGGTTTAGATCAAAGGTGGTGGTGACAGCGGCCAGCGGAGGTGACAACAGCCAGCGGAGGTGACGACGACCATTGGTGGTGCGGCGGCCGGCGGTGGTGACGGCGGCCGGCGGTGGTGACGGCGGCCGGCGGTGGTGACGGCGGCCGGCGGTGGTGACGGCGGCCGGCGGTGGTGACGGCAGCCGGCGGTGGTGACGGCAGCTGGAGGGGGGGTGAAGAAGAAGAAGATTGATACGTATTCAATAATTAAAATTGGTTTTTTGGGGGTTCTTTTGGGGTTTTTTGGGTTATGATAGTATTGAAGAAGATGAAATTGGGGTTGTTTTTGGGTTCTGGAATATCACAAGAAGAAGATTGGGGTTGTTTTGGTTTTCTGGAAATCTCAAATGAAGAAGATGAAGTTGGGTTTTTTTTTTAATTTTCTTTTTATTTTATTCTTTTGTAATTATTTTAAAACACAAAATATATATGTCACCATCCACATCAGACGCCAAGTCACTGAATCAGTGCCACATCAGCGGTAACCGGTGCCACGTCAGCGGGCAACCTGTTATAACAAGTTAGATACATTAAAATGTCGATTTTGAAAGTATTGATACGTCAAAAGCTAGAAATGAAAGTAGAGTACATACAATAACTTTTCGTGACAAGTTGGATACACTTTTATGAAGTAAACCCTTTAACGAAATACATCAAATGGTAGGTTTTTATAAGTTTGATACATACAATAAAAAAAATCAAAGTCCAATACTTACAATAACTTTTCGTGACAAGTTGAATACACTCTCGTAAAGTAAACCCTTTGGCAAACTAGTTGATAAGCTAGCTGGTAGCTGATACTTGATTGATAAGCTAGTTAGTTACTAGGTTATGAACAAATTATATATGTTTAGCAAAAACTAGTTTATTTATAGGGAAAAGTACACCAAAATGTATCCAACTTTTCACGTTTTATCATTGTATGTACTCAACTTTCAAACTTACCATTTAATGTATCGAACTTGCTAAACTTTGCCATTGTATGTATCGGGTAACCTACTAAGAAGGTAACAGGTAAAATTGCCACGTAGAATGCCACGTAGGAGACACATAGGATGCCAAGTCACTATTAGTTTAATAAATTACAAATTTTGTCCCTCTACTTTACTGATTAGGTCCCAAAGACCTGTTTTGCCTCATTTGAAAAACCAAACCCACCTCCAAACCACCACCACCACCGCTGCCGCCTCCAAACCACCACCACCACCACTGCTACTACCTCCAAACCACCACCACTACCACCACTGTTGCCACCTCCAAACCACCACCACCTTCACTTCAAACCCCCACCACCACTGTCACTACCTTCAAACCACCACCACCACCGTTACTACCTTCAAACCCACCACACCACCACTGCTACTGCCTCCAAACCGCCACCACTACCACCACTGTTGTTGCCTCCAAACCACCACCACCGTCACTTCAAACCCCCACCACCACGTCACTACCTTCAAACCACCACCACCACTACTACTGCCTCCAAACCACCACCACTACCACCACTGTTGCCGCCTCCAAACCACCACCCCCGTCACTTCAAACCCCCACCACCATTGTCACTACCTTCAAACCACCACCACTTCAAACCCCGACCACCACTATCACTACCTTCAAACCACCACCACCACCATCTCTACAGCAGCCGCCGCCACCATCTCCACACCCACCACCACCACTACCACATCCATTTCCACAGCCGCCGCCACCACCACCACGCAATCTCCACCACCACCATCACCAAACCCACCACCAACACCGGCACCGCCATCGCTGCTTCCAAACCACCACCACCAGCACCCACCAGCACTAGCACCGCCGCTACCAAACCCCCACCACCACCAACGCCACCACCACCACTCTAAACCAACCACCACCAAATCAATAAAACCCTCAAATCAACAAAACCCCCAAACCACCACCACCTCCGGCGTTGATTTTGCAGGGATTTCCAGATCAGGTTGGTGGAACGAGAGAGGGAGAGACGTTGCCGGATCTGGACCACCACCACCGGCGGCGATTTCATCCAAATCCTCCTAGAGGTTGAACGAGAAAGAGAGAAATAGAGAGAGGGGAGAGAGAGAGAGAGAGAGAAATGATACCGGAGATGAGGGTGGTGTCGCCGGCCGCCGAAGTGGTGTTTACGGGGGTGGTGTCGCCGGCCGCCGGAGATGGGGCCAACGTTCTTCAGTCGCAAATGAGAGAGAGGGAGAACAAAATGTTGGGTTTTGTAGAACTTAACCCTCAATTTGTTGGGTTTTGTAGAATTTAACCCATAGGGACCAAAATTGTTGGTTTTTGTAAACCATATGGACCAATCTGTAGTTTACTCTTTTTTTTAAAAAAATATTTCACATCAGATATAATTTGTTCCACGTCAGCTACACGTCAGCATTTTTCCGGTAACAAGACACCGGATACATACAATGGCAAGTTTTAGCAAGTTCGATATATTAAATGGTAAGTTTGAAAGTCGAGTATGTTGGGTTTTTGTGGGATCCCTCAGGTCAATCTGACACGAGGATTATCATGGATCTCGAAACCTTACTGGTTCGATAAATCCCATAGGTCTGATAACCAAACTGGTCAAAAACCTATATGATAAAAAACACACTGATTTGAACTAATGCGGAAGCGATTAAGATACAAAACCCAAAAGAAACTTATTGATCTTATCGTTGTTTTAATTAATTCTAATAGTTATGGATACGGAAGATTTACCTGGATTGCTTGAGAATTAATCCACCAAAGAACGACCAACGAATGTTCCTCTAGTAGAACGAAAGAAAACCCGAAAACTGGAAAAACCGAGCTGGTTTGTCACGAGGGAGGGGGCGACGCCGGTCAGAGAGGGAGAGAGAGAGAAAAAAAAAACTGGAAACTGATTGTTAGGTAAAGAATTGAATTAATTATCTCCAACCCATAAGGTTTATTTTTATGGAAAATAATACAGTTTCCATCTAATTCAGTTTCCTAATTATCTTAATTCTTTTCTTTTCCTTTAAGAAAAAGATTTTTTTGGATAATTACTTTATAATTAATTAAATCATTCTATTATATATTTATTTATCTAATAAATATATAATTCTCTTAATTAATTAATAATCCTCCAACTTTGGGATTTCTGACTGAAATTACCCAACTAATTTATAATTGACTATTATAAATCCAATCTCTCCATTTCTGGGTTTTATTTAACTTATTCGATTTATAGGTCCTCACAGGTGTGACCCTCAAGTGTCTTGTAACATTGGATGTGTAATTACTTGGTTTGTCAACCTATGCACATAATTACTAACAGAGTACATACAATGATAAAACGTGACAAGTTGGATACATTTTGGTGTACTTTTCCCTATATTATATTAATACTGACCAAAAAGGGTAGCTTTAAAATTTAATAATTAATATTAATAACGGTATAATTGGAAAAAGGGTTAATTACATGGGTGTGTATCGAACTTGTCACGTTTTTTCATTGTATGTATCCAACTTTTAAAATTGTCATTGTATGTATCGAACTTGCTAAACTTTGCCATTGTATGTATGTTACCTGCTTAGAAGGTAAACCGATACATACAATGGCAAAGTTTAGCAAGTTCGATACATACAATGGCAAAGTTTAGCAAGTTCGATACATACAATGGTTACGAAAGCTAAACTTTGCCGTTGTATGTATGTTGCCATTGACCGGTTACCTGCTTAGAAGGTAAACTGATACATACAATGGCAAAGTTTAGCAAGTTCGATACATACAATGGCAATTTTAAAAGTTGAGTACATACAATGAAAAAACGTGACAAGTTCGATACACACCCATGTAATTAACCCTTGGAAAAACTACAAAAAGCTACTCAAAGTAGCGTTTCAAAAAGCAAGCTTATAAGCTAGCTTATGGTACATGTTGGGATGGACTAGCTTATAAGCCAGCTTATCTTTGCTAAACACAACCTTAAGAAAAGAACAAGCAATGTGAGTATTGGAAACAAGCCGAAGTTCGAAAGCAAATACGATATGACATACGATTAAAGCCCAATAGTCATCGATTATACATAGCTAATTTTGGTTCCTCGAAAATCAGTCGGTATAAGCCATCGATCGCTATATAAAAATCAGTTGGAAAATTTTGTTGGCTAAATCATTTTTCATCTAAGCCGTCGGTAACGCATCAGTTTTTGTTGTTTTCAACTACAACCGACGGTTCTTGCCTTCAGTGATGCCATGTCATTTTATAGTGCAAAATATTATCTCTCATGTTTATAACATCGTAGTACTTAATTATATGATTCTAGTGTTCATGTATAATGATAGCATTTTAAGACTGTCTTTTAACATAAAAGTGAAATTCCTTAGAAAACTAAGGACATTATTTCTTTTATTCATAGATGACACACATACTGTAAATACGATAAAAGAACACGATCGTGATCTTTACTAAGATGTAACACGAAACACGTAGTTCAAATTAAATTGAACTATGGCGACAATAAACGACATTAAATTAAATCAACAAAGACATGATCATCAAGAAAGTTAACTTCAACCATTAATTCTCCATCGTCTCAACTGTTGAATCAGCGTGTAATGTTTTAGAAGTGTCTCATTTGTCGGGAGTGCTTTTCTAACGGCTTCGTGGACCCACATTTTCTTTTCCCATTCTACAAGCCTCGGAGTTATTGTTTCATCAAACACCTTGAAATTGTTTAGTGGTTCGTTAAATTTAATCCACCCTAGAAAGCATCCAAGAGTAATATCTAGATACCCGAGATCATCTCCACCAAAATACGCCTTTCCACCGCTACATTCCACAAATACTTGTTCCAACAACTTTGCAGCTTCCCTGATCTTGATTTTCGTCTCGTCTTGTCCCTCCTTGTTTGGCGACAGCCTTAAGTCTTCGAACAACAGGAAAAACTGTCATCAAAATTTCAAGATATAAATTAGTAAAATACGAGTTTTTAACCACACTTTTTAGTATTCCACTGCTAAATGGAAGACTTTTGCCTACGGACTTTTCCCTAGGAAATTTGTTGCTAAAAGGGAGATTTGACACAAAATCGTCGCAAATGTCAGGTGGATAATTCAAATAAGTGATACATTACCTAGGTATTCTCCAGGTGATCCATTAGTATTTTCTCAAAAAAAAAATATTGAATTCTACCGAACCACTAGTATTTTTTATTTTTTATTTTCTTCTGGGTGATATCCACAAGAAACCACGGAAAAACTTAATTCTTTGGATGATTTATGTAGGTAAAAGTCATTTATTTTGTGGTGTTTTGAGCATCAGGCAAGTCCATAAATACAGAAAAAGAAAGATGCAAACTCAAAACTATTATTGCACTTGGTATAAGGAATAAAGTATAACTAGAACTATTTTTTATATATAGTGAAATTACTTGTAAAAATGGATTAAAATTTAGATGTCTAGATAACTTATTACTATTTTTAAAGTACCTTTTTATCAATAAAGTAGGCCCAAGTGCGATTGTGGGCCCGAAGCGAAGGGTCACGTGGGAGGATCGGGTGGACATCTGGAAGGATTTCGTCAATGTACTCGAGAATTATAAGAGACTCGACAACCGGTGGTTCATTTCCGTGAAGAAGGATAGGGACTAGCTGATGAACTGGGTTCGATTTCAAAAGGAGATCGCTTTTCGAAACAAGATTCTGGTCGACGAACTCATAGTCGACACATTTGAAGTTGAGAGCGATTTGAACCCGGTTCACGTAGTGACTTGGTGGGGTGCCAAGAAGCTTAATTTCACCTTTGTCCGCCATGAAAGAAATAAGATAGATGTGTACTTGAAGAAACAGGCTTAATTTGTTACTATATATAGCCATTTAAGGTGGTTGTTCAAATTAATTATCTATTCACTGTGCTCTCGAAAGGTTAATAAAGAAAAAACCAAGAATTTTCAACAATGTTTATATATTTATTAGGTGAACTTTTCAATTTATATGTACTTTTCTACTTCTTATTTCTTTTTATTTTTGGATTACAAATTTGACATTTGTGCTAAAAGTTTTAACATATTTAGTAAAATAAGATAGATTCAAATAAATATATATACATATTGAGCGAGACGATGGATGATCTAGCATGGAGTTGAAAATTTACAAAATAACATATAATATAAACATGTTGATATTGCATTAAAGAGCCTTTGAAGCCATGGACGGACCTAACTAAGGGTATACGATGGCACATGCCACCGTACTACTTACTCGTCGAAGGATAAAAATTTTCAGCTTTATTAAGGTGTAATCATATTGTTTTAGAGGTGCTACTGTATGGGTTTCGAAACTTCAAAGTGTGCACCAAAAAACCATAAAATTCTCTCGAAATCAACCAAAAAAACAAAAAAAAAATCATTCCAAATTCACTAAAACCCGAAAATTTCTCTCGAAATCAACCAACAAACCTAAAAGTTCTCCCGAAATCAAACGAAAAAATCTCTCATAGTCAACAAAAACCCAAAAATTCTCTCGATTCAATAAAAAAAATAAAAAAAATCAAAATCAACAAAAATAACTTAAAATTTTCTTTGGAGGCTTTTGCTTCTCCTTTGTGCCTTGGGATGTCAGTTTCGGATTGTCTTGTTGTATCCTCCTTCTCTTTGCCTTCTAGTACCATGCTAGGAGCGTTTTTAATAATTCTTGGGTCATCTAGGGGGAGTAATAGCCTAGCCGAAGCTCTTTTCCTAGTGTGCCATTTTTTCTTACCGTCCTAAAAGATATAATTAATGTTCATTCCTGTTATATGCAAAACATACATTCTAAGCCCTCGTTAAGTCAAGAGGTATTTCAGTCTTTTTAATCGTTTTTTTTCCTTTTCAATTTTTGTCTCTAGTAATTTGTTACCAGGTAACCTACCCTACTCCACCTCCCCTACCCCTTTTTTTGGAAGAGGTATCCCACACCACATTGGGCCCAGACTAATCCTCGGCGATTTTGGGCCGAAGCCCGACTGCTATAGCATGCAGCCCGGGGTCGAAGCCCCCGTACCTCCAGAATGCGTCCCCCAAGGTTTGAACTCAGGTTCACCACTATGTAGTGCCCAAGTCTTACCATTAGGCTAACACCCCCGTATCCCTTTTTCTTATTTCTCTCTCTCACCCTCCATCACCATGAAGCCCATCTTGCAAGTTTTTTTTTTTCTTTTCCATATCTTCCATTTTTTTCTCCTTTCTTTCAATCAGAATGTGACATTCTTCCTAGGGAAAAAAATTGTCTGAAAACTGTATGATCCAATTAAGCATCAACTTATAGCATCGCAGATGTTCAGCAGTCAAATTTTGATTTTCTAAAATTTGTCCATTGAAAACTGCAGCATTTCAGACTAGAAAATCTTTGTCATTAATTATCATGCACAAATGTTAGGATACGGATCTGATATTGAGATAATTAATGGTTGTGTAATTTTGATATTTGGCAACTTTATCATTTGTTGTGTACTTTTGATATTTGGCAACTTTACTGATAGCCCACTAGGTGTTTGATGTAATGCCAATGTGAGATATGTACATTTCTTAACAATATTGGAGACAACAAAAAAAAGGGTCTGATAGTGAGATATGTACATTTCTTAACAATGGAGACAACAAAAAAAGGGTCTGATAATCGAAGGTACCCGATTGAAGATTCTTAATAAGATCGTCTTCGCATTATTCATGTGTGTTGAAGATGTTGGCAAACTAGACATCAGATTCAAAACAAAGTCGGTTCATATGTAGAACTAAATTGAGCTTCAATTCTGATTACAATCACAATCTCGATGTTTTAAAGGAACTTCACTTGCATCATTTTCGTTATCATGCTTGATTCTTCACGTTATTCACGTGTGTATGTGAATGAAAATAGTTATTCAGAATTTCCGATGTAGGTATACTTCAAAAGGCCTCCATGATTAACGATGATTGTCCCCGGTGAGAGTGACGGAAGCATTCCGATTGTTCGAGTGCTTTTGGCAGCTTCAATTTCAGCATCTGATTTCGCTAACAGATAAAGCAACATGGCAACTAATTTTCATTGCTCTTCTAGATTTTTCTTTGGGTATCTCCTTAATGGCATTTGTGACGTTGGTTTTCTTTCTTCCATATTCCATATCGAAGTATGACACAACAAAGACGAGAAGAGTCTGATCGGGTTCGAAGACTGTTTTGAAGTTTTAACACAGCAATGGTGCGTAGAGATGTTTGGGTTTGGAGTTTGCTTCGAAGCCTATTATGAGATGATTAGTGTTGCATTCGATCTGTTCCTAGCTATAGACTGCAATCAGCAACAGTGTGTTCTTAGCTGTGTTGCTTTTTAGTTTTGTCACAACCTGTTTTGCTGATGTGTGCGCGTTTACACCTCGTAAATTAGTCGCTTAGGTTGTTTGTTAGTGGCAAGATGTCAGGATCTTAATCTCACACACAATTCAAACAACTCAGAGTATAAGATTAACTTGTATAAAAGTAAACCTTAACAATATACTAAACACAATGGAATGAACAAAAACTGTTTTGTATATATTGATTACAAATCAAAAGCCTCAATCTGATGATCACAAGTCAATCACCAGACATGCACTACTTCTCTAATGCAGGGATTAAAAACCTTGAGGCTAAGAATTCTATAAACAATAAAGATCAAAAGTTAATCAAACTGTACGACTTTACTTTGGCTATATACTGCTAAGAATTACATATAAGTTCAATATCAAAACAGAATCAATTTAAACTTCAGCATTATCTGCAACCTCAGCATTATCTTCAATCATTAGCTTGAGCCTTAAGTATTTCTCTGATCTTTATCATCACCACGATCATTATCTTCTCAAAAACACTTTATCTTCTGTAGCAGTACTTTGAGTTATAAGCAGTAGAGTTGAAGACTTAGCAGCAGTTTCACCAACCTGCTTCTAGTTTAATCCAGCAGTAGTTTTACTCTGCTGCTTAAACCCAACAATCTCCCCCTAACTTAACTTCTTTTAAGGAGTTAAGTTTTGGAGTTGATTAAGTACCTTTCTCACTAACTCAGCTCCCATTTCTGAACTTCTGCTGCAGCTTAAACCTTTCTCTATCATCTTTTGGAGCTTCACCAAACTGTGATTATAATCACCATCCACCAAATAGTATTCACATTTTGATCCATCGCACACCAATCCATACACTCCACAACTTTCATACAGCACCCACTGGTTAACTGTTTCAACCTCTTGAACAATCAAATTCCGAACCCTGTTCACATCAAATAGCCACTCAAGGGCTTTCTTGATCTTGTCTACCATGGCATCCTCTACTTCTTCTTCTTTCAACACTTCCCCATACACAGCCATGCCAAGCTCAAAGATTTCTTTTACATTTTCTCTTGAGCAATGTTCCAAAACATCAGAAAAACTTTTCCAAAAATCTTTATATCCTCCATTTCTCTCCAGCTTGTAATACAACCTATTACTTTGGCTGATTACATCCCATTTCTCCACCTTCCCAAAAGGATTGTATGCTTCCTCTTCTTGAATAGCTTCACTAGTTATCCTTCTCTTCATCTCCTTCACCCTTGCCACATACTGCTTCTCCAGCTCATTTAGCTTCAAATATTTGTTACACTTTTTCAAGATTCCTTCTATTTTCAAGAGATTCAAATTGTACTCTCTTTCAAATAGATGGAATTCATCACTTCCATCTGTAAGTCTGAGCATTACCACCTCAGATTTTGGATATACTTTCCAGAGAATTATCCCCAATGACCTTTGATTCATGAAAGATGGAGAGTAGGTATGATCCAAGCTCTCCATAATCATCTTGACTGTGGTGTTCAGTCTTTGAAGGCTTCTTCCAAAGAAATCTGCTCCATACAGCTCCAACCCAACTCTGTTGAAATCATCCAAATCTTTCCTTGTGCAAACAGAGATGAATTTATCCAAATTGAAGTACACATCTTCTTTGCCATTTCTCCTGACAACCTTTAGATCATCTTTCTGACCTGCTTTTATAGTTGTCCAATGGATGATAGTATCATCAGCTTCTTCCTCAATCTTTCTCTTCTTTGCTGGAGTCTTTTTGGCAATAGTCTTCTTACTCTTCATGGAAGACAACTTTTCATTCAATTCAGCATCCTCAAGCTCATCTTGATCCAAAATCTCTTGGATCCTGGCTGCAGATAATTGACTTTCAATTTCTTCAGGAATTCTTGAAGCTGATTTCTTCTTTGGTTCCTCAATCATTATACCTTTACCCTTTGTATCTGCACTCTGCTGCTGAGGTTGAGAGCTTTGTGCTGTTGAAACTGCTGAGCTTTGTGCTGCTGAGCTTCCTCCCTTTCTTGCATCAGCCATGAACCCTCTATTGGGTAGGTCAGTCATGAACTCTCTGTTGGGTAGATCAACCAGCAGTACTTCCACAACATCTTTTTCTTTCTCTCTCCTTCCTTCAGACTCTTCTTGATCAACCTGCTGCTTGATCTCATCTTTGGCAATCTGCTGCTCAATCACTTTCTCAATTTGAAATTGTTGTGCACTCTGCTGCTGTGCACTTTGTTGCTGTGTAGACTGAGAATTCTCCCCCTTGGCCTGAGAACTCTCCCCCTTTGAGAAAGCTGAGTGAGCAGCCTGAAAAGGATGACTTTTCTTCTGAGCAATGAAGGAGTAAAGCATTCTCCTGAGAATAGAAATCTGCATATTCTGAGACATAATCTTGGAGCCCTGAATAGCCAATCTGTTATCATGCTCTTGCAGCAGAGTATCTCCAGCCTGCATCAGTCTCTGCTGCACCTTGACAACCTTTTGGAGATCAGCAATCATTTTGGCTTGAGATTTAGCAAGTTTCAAGGCCTCAGTATAGTCTGCTGCTAATTTTCCCATGGCCACCATCAATTCATCATAAGTATAACTATCCTCACCACGTTCAGGGGTGTTACCCGCCCTAGATGGATCTTTGGAAGATTTAGTAGTGGTCCTTTTGCCTTGCAGAGGCACCAGCTACCTGTTAGGAATTATGTGCAGAGTTGACAAACCAAGTGATTATACAATCCAATGTTACAAGACACTTGAGGGTCACACCTGTGAGAACCTATAAGTCGAACAAGTTAGATGAAATCCCGAAATGGAGAGTTAGGATTTATAATAGTGTATTATAAATCTATTGGGTAATTTCAGTCAGAATTACCAAAGTTGGAGGGTTATTAATTAATTAGGATATTATATATTTATTAAGATAAATAAATATATAATAGTTAATTAATAAAGTTTTTATATATTAGATAAATATATAAATCGTAATTATCGTATGCAAATTCTTTTCCAGCTAATTAAATAAGGAAAGGATTTGAGATAATTATTATAAGGAAACTGGATTCCTTACAAACTGTATTTTTCCTCCATATAAATAAAGCCTATGGGTTAAGGAAAAATAATAAGCTTTTTCAGTTGAAAAATCAGTTTTCTGTCCCCTCCTCCTCTCTCCCAAAACCGGCGCACAAACCCCCCCCCCCTTCGGGTCGGTTTTGTTGTTCGGGTTTCACGGTTCTGCTAGAGGAACGTTCGTTGGTTGATTACGGGTGGACTAATTCTCAAGCATCCAGGTAAATTAATCTAA
Source organism: Centaurea solstitialis (assembly GCA_030169165.1). NCBI lineage: Eukaryota > Viridiplantae > Streptophyta > Magnoliopsida > Asterales > Asteraceae > Centaurea > Centaurea solstitialis. The sequence goes on along the minus strand of CM058044.1, from coordinate 67,991,340 downwards.
CCTAATCCTTTAGGTTTAGAGCTACAAACGATTAAGATCATTAGGCTTTAATGGGTTTTTAGTTTTTATCGCTTCCGCATAATTGGATCAGAAACAGCGTGTTTCTGATCACGTGGGTTTTAACAGTGTGTATTAAACCTACGAGATATATCAAACCAGCGAGGTTTTGATAGATCTGAGACAATCCTCGGATCAGTTTGATTCGAGGATACCCACAAAAACCCAACAGTGGTATCAGAGCCATTGTTTCAAATCGTTTTAGTCTTATCTGTTTACCTGTTTATGTGATCCGTTAAAATTATTGTTTCTTGTTTAAAAATCTGATTTTATAATCTACGTGTAAATTTTGGATTTTTATTGTTTCAATTGTTGTTCGTACGAAAAACCCGAGAACCACCACCAGATTGGTGGTGGCTACGGTTATCACTTTACCGCCGCACCACCAGCGTGGTGTTTGCGGCTGGCCATCACGATGTATGGTGGCAGCTCCGGCTGCCGTACCAGAACCACCAGGCCGCACCACGGCAAGTGGTGGTGGCATTGATGGTTCATTCAATCGCCGGCCGCACCGCGTATAACGGTGGCGGCGTCCGGCTACCGTGTTTTTCAGACCACCGAACCGCACCACTATGGTGGATGCGGCGAATGGTGATGGCCGTGGGTGTTGTATCGGGCCAAGGCCGCGTCACCAGTAGATGGTGGCCACACCGCAACCACCAGAAACCGCTAAGTGCGGTGGTGGATGGCGGTGTTCTTGGCTGTCTTGAACCACCAGCAATCGCCGGCCAGGATGGTGGCGGCCATGATTAGCGGTGGTGGCGTTCGGCTCACCGTTCACCAACCGCACCACAATTTTGGTTGCGACGGTGATACAGCGACGATCAATGGACCGCAGACGGACCACCAGTTTGGTGGGGTCGCACGATGGTCGAACCACACTAAATCCACACCACCGGCTTGGTGATGGTGGGTATCGTCGTCGCGGTAATGGCGGCCGAAAACGGAGGTTAACGTCCACCCTTGGACGACTAGCCGGAGAATCAACACGAGCCGCACCACCAGCGTGGTGGTGGCTGTGCTCAACAGCCGGCAGCGGCGGCAATGCCGTCGTCGTCGAGCCGTGCCAGTAAGGGCGGCGGATGACGGATGGACTTCGATTGCACAATGGTGACGATCGTAGAAGTGGCGTTTGGCGTTTTTTGATTCCAATCGCCGTAAGGCGGTGATCGGTGTTGATGGTCAGAGGGGATTAGGGTTTTCCCGTTTGTATGGGCCTAGTTTGTTTGTTAAGCCCAATGCCCAGCTCTTTGGACCAATTTATGGCCCAAAAGAGCTCGTTTGGTTTTAAGTTTTCTTATCCAGAATTAATCTCTGTTTAAATTTTATCTGATAAAATTCAAACCAGTTGAATTACTTTTCGGGTTTGATGAATCTTTTATAAAAATTAATTTTTCCACAGGTTTTTCAAATAGGCCTAATATTATGTTTTTTACTATTTAATTAAAACACTAAAGGCCAGTTTTAGAAAATTGGATCAATAAAACCAGTTTAATATAATTTTGGATAAAAAGGGAATTATTTTAGCTAATAAGTTTTATTTATAAAAGTGTACTTTATAAAATTAGATAAAACTAAGTTCAGTCTAAAATATTGTTTTGATTCGTAAAACAGTTTGTTTTTCGAATCAGTTATAAAACCAAGTTTTGCGATAATTGAGACAAGATAATTTTAACGGATCCAGGTTTATTTTTCTCGTAATTATAATATTGCTTTTGTTGCATATATACATATAATTGCGTGATTGCTTGAGTTTTATATATGCATCTCAGTTTGAGTTTGTATACATCTATTATAGTGTTTTGCCAACCTAGACCCTTGACGTATTTATGGGGAGGCCTGCGTGCCGTTTACAACCCCTTATGTAATAATGACCCTAGGATAGAGTTTTTCTTTCTTTTGGGATGACGAGGCCAGTGGGAGCTATTCTTCATCTTACCGGAATACTAACAAGCATGGTGAAGCGAGTGGGAGCTACGTTAATTTTGAAGTTATAGAAAAACTAGGTCATTATTGGTCCCTAGGAACAAAGTTGGCAAAACCTATAATTAGTTGTTTGCGTAGTTATAATTATCCGTGTGCATGATTAACTGCGTAGTTGATACTAATAACTGTTAGTTTATTAGATATGTTTTAAAAATATTTCTTTTTAAAACAAGAAGAAATCAGGTTTTATTATTTTTCAATCGAAAACCTTTAAAGTGAAGCTTTTTAATAAAACCTGGTGTATTGTTATAAAAGAGCAAAGTTGACAGAACAGTTAACTTTTGACAGACCGAAAGGGTTATTGAAACAGGTAGTTTCAATCAACCAGTGCACTTTAAATCAGTTGATTTCAATTAGCCGATATTTTAAACAGTTAGTTTAAAATAACATAGTTAGTTTAGAATATTAATTGCTCTTTATAACAACGTATAGATGATTGTTTTATAAAAAGGCAAAGTTGACAAAAACAGTTAGTTTTAATCAACTAGGTATGCTATTAAAACAGCTAGTTTTAATTAGCAAATGATTTTAGAACAGTTAGTTTTAAAATTACATGTATGTTTCAAACAGTTAGTTTAAAACATAAAGTAGCCTTTATAAACAATCAGTTTTTCAAAATCCTGGAAATAAAGTTTTTCAAAACCCCGAAAATCATAGATCAGTAGTGCAACCCATCTAGGGGCACCTTCGGCGTAAAGTACATAGGCGTTGTAAGTGATCACACATTCGACGTCTGTGTTCAAACTGAAGCTGAAGGGGTTACATAACTCTGCGAATTATCTCCGGGTGGTACCGGCCAGAGTATAGTAATCAGGTCCCCAAAATGGTGAGATCTGTTTTGGTTCTATAATGTTCACCGGGTGGTACCGGGCCAAAAAGCACTAAGAGGGACTAAAACATGCACAGGTAGTTGCCATGGTCCCGAAAAGATCTAGGAGTCATGTCAGTTAGATATGATTGGTAAAAGTCCTTACCTACCGAAATAAATACGGTTCTGGTGGAGCAAGAACATTACGCACATCAGGACGTATGAAATAAGGATCCTAGTCCAATAAAATTGATCATTTAAGGGTTTATTGATATTTTATTGGAAATTAGTCTATTTACAGTTGCTAAGACCAAAAATTTTATTTTGTGTAGATGGCAAGCACTGTTACCAGCACTAACAATCTTTCCCTCCGCTCTATCCTGGAAAAGGATAAGTTGACCGGCTCTAACTTTCTTGACTGGGAGCGCAATCTGATGATTGTGCTCAGACATGAAAGAAAGTGGTATGTGCTTGAAGAGCCACTTGGGGAGGCACCTCCGGCAAACGCTCCGGCTGCTGCCAGAAATGCCCACAAGAAGCACTCAGATGATCTCCTTGATGTTGCCTGTCTGATGTTAGCAACTATGAGCCCAGATCTGCAAGCAGGACTCATAAACACGAATGCTTACGACATGATCCGCCAGCTGAGGGACATGTTTCAGACTCAGGCTCGTACAGAACGCTACGATGCCACCAAAGCATTCAATGAATGCAAGATGGTCAAAGGGACATCAGTAAGTGACCATGTCATGAAAATGAAACGGCACTTAGATCATCTGGAGAGGCTGGGTCATCCCGTTCCGTTGCAGCTAGCAACTGACACCATACTTAATTCACTGTCAGAAGACTACAGGCCCTTTGTAGTCAACTACAACATGAACAACATGGAGAAAACAATAGCAGAATTGCACTCCATGCTTAAGACAGCTGAATTAAATATGGGGAACAAGAACAAGACAAAGGATGTCTTGATGGTAAAAGACGGAGGGGTTAAAAAGAAGAATGGGCATGCTAGCACCAGCAAGGGAAAAGGACCAGTTCAGGCCATCCAGAGTGCACCCAAGAAAGGCAAGGGCAAGGGCAAGGGCAAGAAGGTTAAGCCAAACAAAGCTAGGACCGAGAATCGCTGCTTCATATGCAATGAGATCGGTCATTGGAGGCAAAACTGCCCTAAGCGTCATGAAGCAGGTATGTAAACCTCAGAAAATTTATGATTGCTTTTGTCACTTCTTACTTGTTAGCTTACAAGTATACTGATACCTAGAGCAAATGATTATTGCAGGAAATCAGAAATGAAGTGAAGTGCCCAGGAGTTGCCGAGGATCTTAAGTACGAGATGATTTAAAGTCAAGACATTTTTGAATTTATAGTTTTAAAACAGTTATTTTGGGGGTTTATGTTTTAAACAGTTCTTGGATAATTATGATTTATATATTCATGGTTTTATTTTTCAAAAGTTATTGTCTTGACATAGAAATATCTGTATGTGCTTGATATTCTTATATCTGATCCTAGTTGATGCCTGTTATAATTACTTTAATGAAATTGAAGTAATTTGTATAAAAACTATCAAAACACACGAGATTCTATAGGAATGTGTTTTGAGAATAAAACATTTATGAATAACAGTTTTATGATCAAAAGGAAGAATTTAAGATATTAACTCAGATAGCGTTAATAACAGCATTTATAAAACTAGAAAGATTCGAAGTTCTGGAATTAGGATTTGACCAAAATCCAGTTAAGTTTTATAAAAGAAATTCTCAAGAATTAACTAATCAAGTTTGATCAAGTTTTATTCAAATGTTTTAAAAGGAGAATTTAGGATATTAACTCAGATAGCGTTAATAACAGTATTTATGAAACTAGAAGGATTCCAAGGTTTGGAATTAGGATTTAACCAAATCCAGTTGAGTTTCATAAAAGGGAAATTCTCAAAGTTCATTACTTGAAATTAGGATTGACTAATCAAAGTCTTGAATAAGTCAATAGTAAATTTTGAGTAATAGTTAGTTTTTATGCAAGTAAGTGGGAGCCCAATTTATTCTCTATCTAGTCTGAAATAAGAGAATAAAAGACATAATTATTGATGTATCTCGGAATTCATAAATCCAGGTAGGATAAGAATTCATAAGATATAATTTACCCTTTTAGTTAAAAGGATAAAAGTTTCAAGACCCATGAAACAAAGGTCGTAACTGACTTAAAAAAAAAATCAATAATTAAAAGTGTTGGATTGAAATATATAGCATTCCAGTAGATTTGCCAGGATTGCAAATGGAATCGGATTTCAGGTAGAAATCATTCATCTACACAGCAACTAAGGAAAGTTGCAGTTTTACATATTCAGGAACTGGAAGTTAGTCCAGGTCTCCAAGTTCATGGAATATGATAAAAGTCTGGTTATTGTTCTTATAAGGTGTTTGCAGGACAATAATTAGCAGATACAAGTAGATCGTATGAACAGACTTGTATTTTTTGGTTATCACTTTGATTAAAATGGTAAACTTTAGTCAAAGGGTTTAAAATTGAAGGTAGGTGATACTTCATTTTAGATCAGTATTTAACAAATGTTAAATAGACACTATGAAAGTTATTAAAGAAAAGACATTCAATCTTGTTATTATTACAGCGTGTAATATGGACTATACAAGATCGATTTCTTTATCACTTTCACATTTTTGCATGTTTTTAACTAATCCAGGAATGAAACTAGTCTCCAGTTTTCATTCAAAATCTGTCCGTGACAACTTATCATTGTGGGAGCATGATAAGGCGTTAAAGTCATTGTGAACTTTTAGGTAGTTATGATCAGTTGCTAAATAACAGCTACAAGTGTTGTAGACTAAAAGTTGCACAGATATTTGATAGAGTAGCAAATATCGGACGTGATCCGCGGTTGAGATTACTTCTTGGAAACAGTCATAAGTAAATCTCACAGTGGTTGTCCCTATCACCTGAGGTATCTGATTTGATATCATGAGGACTACTGGATTCTTAGTGCACTCAACCGCTACGCCGTAACAGGGTGGCTATAAAAGGTGTAACTAGATTCAGCGGAAGCCGTGGTGTTGAAGGCAGATATGCAAGATGGGATTTGCACCTCTTCTCAGAAGAGAGATATTTCTGGGCCCATCTTGACTGACTAAGTATACTGATGAAGTGCATGGCCATGCCCAAACGGACTGATTAGTTCTTTGTCGTTTACCTATCAGTGAAAGTCAGATAATCAAGAGAACAGAATCTTGAGTATTTAGAGTTGACACTTTCCAAGCTCATACTCACAGATGAAATATCGCGATGCAAAGGGAAAAGCCAAGATATACCCAATCAATGAACAGTAGTTTCATAGATACAAATTCCTCACGGAATGTTTATATCACCAAATCTGGGTATAAGAGTTCTTGTAACCTGGTCAGCCTAAGTGCCTGTCTAGGGGCCTCCTTAGGTCCGTATAATCAAAGGTGGTATTGCCAACTTGCACAAGTGGGAGTCTGTTAGGAATTATGTGCAGAGTTGACAAACCAAGTGATTATACAATCCAATGTTACAAGACACTTGAGGGTCACACCTGTGAGAACCTATAAGTCGAACAAGTTAGATGAAATCCCGAAATGGAGAGTTAGGATTTATAATAGTGTATTATAAATCTATTGGGTAATTTCAGTCAGAATTACCAAAGTTGGAGGGTTATTAATTAATTAGGATATTATATATTTATTAAGATAAATAAATATATAATAGTTAATTAATAAAGTTTTTATATATTAGATAAATATATAAATCGTAATTATCGTATGCAAATTCTTTTCCAGCTAATTAAATAAGGAAAGGATTTGAGATAATTATTATAAGGAAACTGGATTCCTTACAAACTGTATTTTTCCTCCATATAAATAAAGCCTATGGGTTAAGGAAAAATAATAAGCTTTTTCAGTTGAAAAATCAGTTTTCTGTCCCCTCCTCCTCTCTCCCAAAACCGGCGCACAAACCCCCCCCCCTTCGGGTCGGTTTTGTTGTTCGGGTTTCACGGTTCTGCTAGAGGAACGTTCGTTGGTTGATTACGGGTGGACTAATTCTCAAGCATCCAGGTAAATTAATCTAACCTAATCCTTTAGGTTTAGAGCTACAAACGATTAAGATCATTAGGCTTTAATGGGTTTTTAGTTTTTATCGCTTCCGCATAATTGGATCAGAAACAGCGTGTTTCTGATCACGTGGGTTTTAACAGTGTGTATTAAACCTACGAGATATATCAAACCAGCGAGGTTTTGATAGATCTGAGACAATCCTCGGATCAGTTTGATTCGAGGATACCCACAAAAACCCAACACTACCCCCATGGTTTCTTGGCACCCGGGTCCTCTAGATGATTGCTCATCTTGAGTTGCCGTGGAGAAGGTCTTATTTATGTTCAACCTGTCCTGCCCTGCACCTTGTATAGAAGCAGTAGGTTGAGCCTTACCATCCACATGCCCATCCTGCTCCTTAGAGGGCACCTTCTGTGAGTTGGGAGAAACTCTAGGGGAATCCCTTTGTGAAAACTCCATTGGAGAGTGCTCCAATGAAGGGCTTATAGGCTCATGGATAGAGACCATAGAGGAGGAAGGAACTCCTATATGCCTTTTGGAAACTGATTTGAGTGATGGGTTAGGGGTTGATGAAATAAGGTTCTGAGGGAGTTTGGTAGTGGAAGATGTGGGTAGGAACTCAGAGGGTGTGCTTGATTGAGTTGGCTGCAAGCCTGAGTCCTCATCTTGAGAGTGGGTTACCCTCCTTATTGTAGAGAATAAGGGGGTAACAGATCCAGAAAAACCCTTGTTTGATTTTCTCAAAAAGGCAAACATCTTAGGGGATGGATCATTTCCCTTGTAGATGTCCAAAGGAATAGCCAACCCTGGTAGTTCAGCATTGATGAAAGCCTGAATAAACCGAGGGTACAAAAACAGTTTCTTTGAAGTTTTGGGAAGAGGGGCTTTGATATGAGAGACAATATCATCAAAAATCATTTTTGAAAAGTTAAATCGTTGGTTGTTTGCCAAGCAGATCAAAGCATAAGCAATGGTACTGCTAAACTCATTCCAACTTGTGGACTTCTTTGAAATGGAATGAATGAGGGTATGAACCAAAAACTTCAACTGAGGAGAAAATTTAGACTTGTCCAACTTCAAATTCCCAATGGTGCCTTCATACCCCATCATTTTAAGGTTTTCAAAAAGATCAGAGATAGAAAATGAAGTAATACCATTCAGATCATCCAACTGAAGATGAGCCCTAATCTTGGCTTCTGTGATGGATAATCGACGTCCTCCAACTTTGCTCGAAATGGTAGACACTCCATTTATCTCTTCCGAAGTGGCATTCGTCCAAAACTGATGCATATGACCCTTGTAGATCGTAGGGTTAATGGTGATAGCAGTAGCAATATGAGAGGATGTCAGGAAATCAATTATTTCATGAAAATCCTCATTACTGTCATCTTTCTTGAGATAAGCCACCCGATTGTGCTCCTCTACAAAGTAAAAAGTTGCCATGAATGATCAGATTGATTGAAAACTTGAGCAACTAAGTAAGCAGTTAGGGTTTGAAAGCACAGAGAAGAAGAAGAGTATTGAAAGGCCGTTGAATGAAATGGCGGTTCATCTGGTCCTTTTATACAACGGTTAGAAGCAGTAGGTTCAACGCGTGTTCAGCAGTAGAGACAGGTTCAGCAGTAGAGTTACCAAGAAGCAGTATTCTCTATGCTGTGAGCAGCAGAGTCAATTTTCCTTAAACAAAGCAGTAGGTTAATGAGATACAAATACAAAACATTACATATGAGACATCCTAAGGTAACAAGAGACATTATTCAGGATTAATCATTCCCACATTGGTGATAAGGAAGATAAATCTTCCTATATCAAAGGATTTTGTAAACAAATCAGCAAGCTGATAATCTGTGTGAACTTTTAATACCTGAATTAATTTCTTCTCATTACAATCTCTAATAAAATGAAACCTGATCTCAATATGTTTTGTATTTGAATGCTTAACAGGGTTATTCACAATACTTATTGCACTGCTATTGTCAATGTAAATAGGAGTGTTAAGAAAGGTCAAACCATAGTCTAGCATCTGATTTTGTATCCACAAAACCTGTGAGCAGCAGCTAGCAGCTGCAATATACTCTGCTTCAGCAGTAGAGGTAGAAACAGACGTTTGCTTCTTACACTGCCAAGATACCAATCTTGATCCTAGAAACTGACATCCTCCAATTGTGGATTTTCTATCCATGTTGGCACCTCCATAGTCACTATCTGTATAAGCAATCAAATCAAAAGGTGAGTCATGAGGGTACCATAATCCAAACTTAGAATGTCCCTTTAAGTATCTAAAGATCCTTTTCACAGCCTGTAAATGTGAATCCTTAGGCTGCACTTGAAACCTGGCACATACACACACAGCAAACATTATATCAGGTCTAGAGGCCGTTAGATACATTAAAGAACCAATCATAGACCTCTGGATCCACAGTAAGATGTTTATGTGTCTCCATGGGTGTACTTGCTGGTTTAACATCAGAAAATCCAAATTTGTGCAAAATGTCTTTCACATATTTGGATTGATGTATGAAGATGTCATCCTCCTTTTGTGCAACCTGTAATCCAAGAAAGAAGGTTAATTCTCCCATAGCACTCATCTTGAACTTTTTATGCATCAGATCTTCAAATTCCTTGCACATGCTAGATTTAGTAGATCCAAAAATGATGTCATCTACATAAATCTGAACCAGTAGTATCTCCTGCTCCTCTCTTTTGATAAACAGAGTTTTATCAATTACACCTCTGGTAAAGTCATTCTCCAATAGGTATGTTGACAAAGTGTCATACCATGCCCTTGGAGCCTGATGTAAACCATACAATGCCTTATTGAGTTTGTAAACTCTGTCAGGATATCTTGGGTCTTCAAATCCTGGTGGTTGGCACACATACACTTCTTCCTCTATCTTCCCATACAGAAATGCACTTTTGACATCCATTTGATACACCTTGAAGTGCTTGAAGGATGCATAGGCTAGAAATAGCCTGATTGCTTCAATTCTTGCTACAGGAGCAAAGACTTCATCATAATCAATGCCTTCCTCTTGTGTATAGCCTTGTGCCACTAATCTTGCTTTGTTCTTGATGACTATCCCTCTCTCATCCTTCTTGTTTCTAAAGATCCATTTTGTTCCAATTGCCCTGTGCCCACTAGGCAAGTCCACCAAATCCCATGCATGTTGGAGAACAAATTGTAACAACTCTTCTTGCATTGCCTCTATCCAACTTGGATCTTTCATGGCATCATGGGCTTTCTTGGGCTCTACCTGAGATAGAAAACAAGAGATTAGACTTAAATGAGGATTTGAAACTTCTGCTTGCTTACTCTTATGTCTTGTAAGCATGGGAGACTCCATATCTCCAATCACCAGTGTTGAGGGATGATTCTTTTGAGTTCTGGTTTGATAAGCTGTTTCCTCTTGTAATGAATCACTCAAGTTTGTATCTGTCTGCTCAGGAGTGGATTCATTACTTTGTGGAGACTGAGGCTGAGACAATGTCTCAACTGTCTGATCACCTGCCTGAGGTGTGATATCACCTTCTTCTTGATCATCATTTGTGCAAAACTCAGCAGGGTCAATGGTTGGGATGGGAAACATCACAAATTGAGGCTGTACCTCTGACACCTGTTGTGTACTATGTCCTGTGAAATCCTGCTCACTATTTTTGAAAGAATTAGTGAAAGAATCAATATCAAATAACCAATTAGGACCAGTACCTTGAGCATTTGGTGTGTGTTCATTGCACTCTACATTTTCATTCTCTTCAATGATTCTGGTAACAGAATTAAAAACTCTGTAACCTTTACACTGAGTTGCATAACCAACTAGAAATCCTTCTTCAGATTTGCTGTCAAATTTACCTAAGTAAGATTTGGTATTGAGAATAGTACAAGGGCACCCAAAAGGTTTGAAAAATCCAATAAATGGTTTCTTCTTTTTGAAAATTTCATAAGGTGTTTTCCCTTGTGATTTGACAACCAGAGTTCTATTTTGCACATAACATGCTGTATTTACTGCCTCTGCCCAAAAGGTGATAGGTAATTTTGAATCAGCTAATAGAGATCTGGCAGCCTCAATTAGAGTCATGTTCCTCCTTTCAGCAACACCATTGTGTTGAGGAGTTCTAGGAGCACTATATTGCTTCTCAATACCTTTCTCATCACAGAAAGAGTTGATATCAGAATTCTTGAACTCTGTACCATTATCAGATCTGATGACTTTGACCTTTAGATTAGACTGGTTTTCTACTCTAGTGACAAAAGATTTGATCAGTCCACTTGTCTCATCTTTTTGTTTTTAGAAAGTAAACCCAGGTAAATCTGGAAAAGTCATCAACAATAACAAGACAGTAGGATTTCTTTCCAATGCTCATCACATTGGTAGGTCCAAAAAGATCCATATGAATCAAATGAAGAGGTGAAGAGATGCTATTTACTTCCTTAGACTTATGAGAAGTTTTGTGTTGTTTTCCTTTAAGGCAAGCAACACAATTGTCATTACAGAAAAATTCCTTTCTAGGTAAGCCTCTGACAAGATTATTTTTGACCAGTTTGTTCATGGTTTTAAAATTCATATGACACATCCTTCTGTGCCATAAGTTTGATTCATCATGGGAAGCTTTTGAGAACAAACAGTTTAGAGATTGATTAATTCCTCCAAGTCTAAGCAGTAAACATTGTCTTTTCTAGGGGTTCTCAACAAGACTAGATTTTCATCAATTTTGAACCCTGGAGCTAGAATAAGACATTCTGAATCAGTAAAGAACACACCAAATTTTTTATCACATACCTGGGAGACACTCAACAGGTTGTATCTCAGCTGCTCAACATAAAACACATCCTCAAAGGACATTTTATCCTTTGAGATCTTACCTTTACCCTTGATTTTACCTCCTTTGGGATTATCTCCAAATGCAACATGTCCACCTTCAAAGTGTTTAAAGTTCTGAAGAATGAACTTGTTGCCAGTCATGTGCCTAGAACAACCACTGTCTATATGCCAAATGCTTTTTCCAATCTGTTGGTTGTCCTGCACATGAGGTAAAAGGATTAGTTTCTGGATGGAACCCAAGCCAAAATGGTCTTGGGTTCTCCTTTATCATTGATGTAATTGACTTCTGTAAGTCTGTGGAGTTTCAAGAGATAATCAGTACTAGGAATTTCATGACCTGAGTACTTAGTTTTCAAGATAGGTGTGTGTGCATATCTTTTCAAAATAGTCTTCAAAGCAGGTGAGTGATTTGAGTCACTAGCAGTATCCTTGCTAGTCTTAGTTGTTGAAGTACTGTTAGCAGTAGGGGAGCTGCTAGCAGTACTTTTCTCTGACTCTGCTGCTTTAGGTACTTTAGGCACCCACATCTTCTTGACAGTAGGATTAGACTTTGGCCTTATTGAGAAAGATGTTTTAGGTTTTGCCAATCTAGCTACTTTGGGATTTTCCTCTTTTAAGTACTTGTCATGACCAGATTTATCACAAGAGTTTCCTTTTAATGAACTTTGTTTATTGTTTCTAAAAGATCCAACAAACTTGTTTTGAGTAAAAGCTCTTTGATTTACTGGATTAAAATAGCAATGTTTGGCCAGATGATTTGACTTACAGCATATAAAACAAGGTTTTGGTTTATTGATTTTATTCAAATCAATACCTTGCTTTTGTGCCCATTGCTGATTCCAGTTTCTTTGATTACCTCTCTTAACTTCTTTTTCTTTATTCTTTAGACCACTCCCTTGAGATTTAACATTGGGTCTTGTGTGGCAGTCTTTTTGAAGATTCTGTTTCAGTTTAGTATCAGACTTATGAGGGATATCCTTTTTGAATTCAGGATCATTCAACAAAGGATCTACTTCAAAAGCAGCTTTGGGAAGATCAGATTTATCTAATCTGTCTAGGATATCAGTGGTTGGTGGAATATAGTTGTTGTTATATGGAGGTGGTGTGTTATGATATCCTATTCCCTTTTTGAGATCATCATGAACTTGAGACTTCAAGAGTTCATCTAAGGCTTTTGAGGACTTAGAATATTTTTCCAAATTTTCATTAGCCTTTTTCAGATCCTCTTTAGTCTTGTCCAATTCTGATGATATCTTTGAAATCTTTAGTTCAAGCTCTTTCTTTTCCCAATTCCAGTAGTTTAAATCATAACCATACTGGACCTCATTAGCCTGATAAGCTTTGATTTGATCTTCTAAATTAGCTATAACTAAGGAGGAATCTCTCCTACCTAATTCTAGCTTTTTGATACTATCACACAAAACCTGATTATGATCTCTATACTTTCTTACCGTTTCAAGACAAGATGAAGAACAGAGATTGGATTTTACCTCTTTGGGGATCTCAGAGACTGGTTCTTCTGATTTCTTCTGAGATTTCAGCCATAAGTGCTTGATTCTGAACTTGATCTTCAGCTTGATCACTCCAATCAAACCCAACTCCTTCTTGTGATACAAGAGCTTGTGAGGATCCCAAATTGGGATTTTTGTTGTTGTTACTTGCCCTGTATGAGCTGTAGTGATTCTGCTGCTGATTTTGCTCCTGCACATTCTGATTCTGCTGCTGTTGACTAAACTGCTGCTGATTGTGCTGCTGTGGGTTCTGCTGCTGGTTATGCTGATGGTTCTGCTGCTGGTTATGCTGATGGTTCTGCTGCTGGTTGTTATAGCTTCCTCTGCATTCACGAGCAAAGTGCCCAATCCATGACACTTATAACATTCTACCTTGGACTTATCAAATCCAAGCCTGTCATCTTTCCTCATACCGAAGTTTCTCCTTCCAGTTCTTCTCATGAACCTGTTTACCCTTACAGTTATCATGGCCATCTGCCATTTGAGATCCATCTCCTCCAAATCATCAGCATGGATCTGATCAAGGTCTTCATTCACCAATGGTACACCAGCATGACTGGAGAAAAGAGCTTCCATTACAGAATCTCCTTCAGTCTCTTGCTTTGAGATGGTGTGTACTGGAATTAGATTCTCCATTGGTGATAGGTTCTCCACTTGAGAAAAGTGCTGTATTATGAGAATAGCCAATAGGTTTCTTCTTGGCTTCTAATTCTGCTTCAAAAACTCTCAGATCATTGTACAGATCATCAAGTTCTTTGTCTTCCAGATTATCACTCTGTCTAAAAGGAACAGTATAGATAACCCATTCTTCTCCAAGAGATCTCAAAAACTTTCTATTGAGATCATCATTATCCATCTTCACTCCAACAGTTGCTGGTTCTCCTATGAGTTTATTAAATCTGTCAAAGGTTTGAGTCATAGACTCATTCTTTGAAGACATAAAGTTCTCATATTGTTGTTTAAGAACTGCCTTCTGATTCCTCTTAGAGCTCTTTGATCCAGCAAACCTCTTTTCTAGTGCTTCCCATAGAACTTTGGCATTCTCACAGGTAGCAAACTGATGTTGGTATTCATTGGGAATAGCCAATAGGAGAGTACTCAGAGCTTTCATCTCTGATTGCCTTGTTTTTCTCTCTGCATCAGTTCTTGGTGGGGGCACAACTCCACCTTCTCCAGCTTCTCTTCTGATCGGACCATTCTCAACAATGTCCCACATAGAATAATCAGTGAGCAGCATATACTGCTTGATCCTTAGTTTCCACATGTCAAACTCAGTAGGTTTGAGCATGGGAACCTTTGAAACCATCATACTCTCCATTCCTTCCATTGTGTTATCAGATCTGAGTTTCTAACTCTGATACCACTTGTTAGGATCTTAATCTCACACACAATTCACACAACTCAGAGTATAAGATTAACTTGTATAAAAGTAAACCTTAACAATATACTAAACACAATGGAATGAACAAAAATTGTTTTGTATATATTGATTACAAATCAAAAGCCTCAATCTGATGATCACAAGTCAATCACCAGACATGCACTACTTCTCTAATGCAGGGATTAAAAACCTTGAGGCTAAGAATTCTATAAACAATAAAGATCAAAAGTTAATCAAACGGTACGACTTTACTTTGGCTATATACTGCTAAGAATTACAGATAAGTTCAATATCAAAACAGAATCAATTTAAACTTCAACATTATCTGCAACCTCAGCATTATCTTCAATCATTAGCTTGAGCCTTAAGTATTTCTCTGATCTTTATCATCACCACGATCATTATCTTCTCAAAAACACTTTATCTTCTGTAGCAGTACTTTGAGTTATAAGCAGTAGAGTTGAAGACTTAGCAGCAGTTTCACCAACCTGCTTCTAGTTTAATCCAGCAGTAGTTTTACTCTGCTGCTTAAACCCAACACAAGACTTGGCTTTACGCTCAATAGCGGTTTCTTTTTCGGTTTGGCTATTGTTTGTTCCTTTTTTATTAGAGTCAAGTGTATTTTATGGTGGGTTTGGTAATACATGATGGATGATTTGCTGTTAAAAAATTTGTTTTCTTACATGGGTATCGATTTCTCGTTATAAAAAGTTTCATTTAAAACTTTGTCAAAACTATAATTATTATTCCATACAGACTGAGGGTAAACTGGTAATTTTGTATCATTCAGACCGGTGATTCAAAGTTGTTTCCAAACAGTTATTTTAATCTAACACTTGAATCATACAGAGTCTCTTAACCATACCGACCATTTAACCATTTAGGACTAAATCATTCAGTAATTAACAACACTATTAATAACTTTATAACTTTATATTATAAAACCAGTTGAGATTTGAAGTTAATCGATTTTGATATGTTTTTGGGAAGTTAAAAGAGGTGTTTAAATGGTTAGAAACTTGGAACTAAAAAAAAAAGTAAGCAATATGTGTTTTGGAAACAAATCGAAATTGGAAAGCAGATAAGATATGGCATACTATTAAAGCCCAACACAGGTCGATTATACAGTGCTAAGTTTGGTTTCTCGGGAATTAGTCAGTATATGCCATCGGTAGTTATAAATATCTGTTGGAAAATTTATTTGGTTAACTCATTTTTCATCGATCTAAGCCGTCGGCAATACACCAGTTTTTGCTGTTTTCAACTCTACCGATGGCTGCTGCCGTCGGTGATGCCATGTCAATTTATAGTGCAACAATAATCACTCTTGTTTAGAACATCAACATACTTACTTATATGGTTCAACTCTTCTTGTAACAAAAGCATTTTAAAACAGTCTCTTAACTTACAAAGTTACAAGTGAAATTCCTCAGAAATCTTTGGACGTTATTTGTTTTATTCATTGATGACACTTATACCGAAAATACGATAAGAGAACACGATCGTGATCTTTACTGAGATGTAACACGAAACAGAGTTCAAATTAAATTGAACGATGACGACACAAAACGACATTAGTTAAACTGACAAAGACATGATCAAGAAAGTTAAGTTCGACCAATTCTGTATGGTCTGATATGTTGAACCATTGTATAATGTTTTAGAAGAGCATCGTTTGTCGGGAGTGCTTTTCTAACGGCTTCGTGTGCCCTCATTTTCTTCTCCCATTCTACAAGCCTTGGAGTTATTGAGTCAACAAACACCTTGAAGTTGTTATGTGTTTCGGAAAACATAACCCACCCCAAAAAGCATCCGAGAGCAATATCCAGATACCCGATATCATCTCCACCAAAATACGCCTTTCCATCGCTACATTCCATGAATACTTGTTCCAACAACTTTGTGGCTTCCCTGATCTTGATTTTCACCTCGTCTTGTTCCTCCTTGTTAGCCGACAACCTTAAGTCTTCGAACAGCAGGAAAAACTATCATCAAAATTTCAAGATATCAGTTAGTAAAACACGAGATTTTAACCACACCTTTTGGTATTTTACTGCTAAATGGAAGACTTTTGCCTACGGATTTAACCTACGAAATTCGTTGCTAAAGGTAAAATTCGTCACAAAACCATAATAGAAGTCGGCAGGTTACTGAATATAAGATTTTCCTATCTAAAATCCTTTTTAAAACCTTTTCCTACCATTATATAGGGAAGGTTGTTGTCGGAAGTAAAAAAGCTTCTGTAAAATTTTTATTACAGAAACTTTTCAAACTTTCAAATATAAAAGAAAACCTTCTTTGAAGGTCATATTTCTTGTAGTGATCCCTAGGAAATCCCTGACGACCTAAATTCTCTAATAAGTGAATTTTGCGTGTGAAGTCTAATTGTTTCTTTTTTTAATCCAATAGTAGAAGTTATGTCAGTAATATCCCTGTTCTTTTTTCTTTTAGCCTTTGTTTGGCAAGCTGTTGTAAATTTTCAATAAGATCTTTAATACTATCATCTCTACCCAGTGATAAATAAAGCATCCGGGCCCCTTTTTTGCGGTGTTTTCAACACCATGCACGTCCTTAAAGATAGAAAAAGAAAGACACAAACTCGAAATAAAGTGTAACTAGAACTATTTTTACAATAAAACTTTTAAAAATCGATCAAAATTGAGATATCGAGATAACTTATTACGGTTATAATAGTACCTTTGTATCAATATAGTTGGCCCAAGTGCGATTGTGTGCCCGAAGCGAAGGGTCACGTGGGAGGATCGGGTGGACATTTGGAAGGATTTCATCGATGTACTCGAGAATGACAAGAGACTCGACAACCGGTGGTTCGTTTCCGTGAAGAAGGACAGGGACTAGCTGATGAACCGGGTTCGATTTCAAAAGGAGATCGCTTTTGGAAGCAAGATTCTGATCGACGAACTCATAGTCGACACACTTGAGGTTAAGAGCGATTTGAGCCCGGTTCACGTAGTGACTTCCTCGGGTGCCAAGAAGCTTAATTTCACTATTCTTCGCCATGAAAGAATATATTAGATGCTTACTACTTAAGGAAAGAGGTGGCTTTACTATATATAGCCATATAAGGTTATTGACCAGATTAAATTATTGATTTATTGGTTTAACACGTGACCTTTACAATCTTTTATGTCTTTTTCTTCTTATTAATTCTTTTTATTTTTTGGAAAAAAAGTGCCCACGTTTCAGTTGAAAGTTAAAAGTATTTGGTAAAATAAAATAAAAATTCAAATAAATATATGTGGTGAGCGAGAGTTGAAAATTTTCAAAATTACTACTAAATTACAGATGATATAAAGATACTTGTATCAAATAAAAGGATCTAGCTTGAAGCGTACACTAGGAGTGTACATGAGTCGAGTTACTCATGATCTATTCGAGTTCGGATCGCTAAAAATTCTAAATGAGTCGAACCTTAACGAGCTATAGCCTAAAATAAAGCTCATTTAATAAACGAGCTGAGCTCAAGCTCCAAAGAGCCTAAAATAGATCAATATATAATATAATATAATATGTATTATTTTTATGTTTAATTCTTAATATTTATATATATTATGTTAATAAAAATATAATAATACCTGAGTCTAAACAAGCGTAGCTTAAACGAGCCTAAACGAGCTGAGCTCGAGCTCGAGCTTAAAAAAGCCTAAACGGGTTGACTCGCCTCGTTTACATCCCTAACATAGACTCAACTTAGGTCATGTCATGAGCTACAAGCTATTCTATTTTTTAAGTTGATTCAATAGATTTTGTCTATCTAACCATGCAACTAGCTTATTAAATCCTATTTGAAGTAGTGTTTCAAAAATTTTAACGAGTGTTTTGTCCTTTATATAAAATTTATCAATATTTATAAATCTATTCACTACTTATTCCTAAATCTATTCCAACGTTACGATAGAACTCGAACACACAATTATAAAAAAAAAAAAGGAGTATTTTACCAAACACCAAAAGTCATTGAATTACAAGTCCTTTGGCACAAGAGTTGTTGTACCTAGCATCTCTGATTAGAGGTGCACAAAAAAAACCGATTAACCGAAAACTGAAAAAAATAACCGAAACTGGTTTTTTTTGTAACCGGTTGAGAAAAAACCGGATCGGTTTTAACCGGTTCAATAACCGTTTTAACCGGTTTTTATATGAACCGGTTTTTTAACCCGTTTTAAACCGGTTTTTTAAAAGGCAAGCTCTTTTCAAAATATTTCAAACCGTTGGGTTCTAAGGGAGGAATGTAGCCAATTGTAGGACAGTTCTTCAATGATGTGGTGGGCCCCATCCCCATATCTTCTAGATACATGTACTTTATCATTAGAACCCTAAAAAAACCCATCTTTCCTGACCGGTTTTTTTCCAAATCGGTTTTTTATTAAACCGAACCGGTTATATATAAGTTAATTCCAAAGCCAAAACCGGTAATGAACCGAACCGGTTTTTTTTAAAAACCGGTTAAGAAAAAACCGATTAATAAAAAACCGATTTTTAAAAAACTGGTTCGGTTAAAAAACTGGTTTTGTACACCTCTATCTCTGATTAAGAAATTATGGTGTTTTGATAAGTATTTATTTTAATTAATTAATTTTATGATAATTGTCAATGTTATATCAGTGTTTTTTGTTGGATGGTAATAATGAATAGTATAAGACATTGTTTTGTGTCATATTATACTTTTAATTGTTGTATGGAGTATGTTTGTAAAAAATATATGGATAATCTATGTCACATCAAGCATTTAGTTATCTATAATATATATAAAAGCAAATAACTCAATATGACAGTTTCTTTTGTTCAACATTTTATTTTGCACATTTACACTTTGTACCCCTATAGTTAGTTATTAAATCTTATTTTATTTCTTTACTTTTTCATTTTTTATTTTAAACCCTTATCATATAATCTAACTAATCATATATTATGAACTAAAATTTATATTAAAATTACGTTTTTTTAACAAATTATATCATCATAATCGTCTCGTCAATACCTTCGAAATAAGCTCAATATTGAATAAAGTTATATTATATATTCTATTATATAAAGATAATACTTTTATTTCAATTTTCGAAATTGACTATTCAATAAACCATTAGGAAGTTAATTGATTGAACACATATGATTAAATTGATGTTGATATGTCGTTATCTGATTAAAATGAAATGTTTTTATGACGATGTATCACTTTTAAAATTTGGTAAAAAAATCATTATATTGTGAGGTAATTTCTAGATCATTTATAAAATTGATCACTTTAAAAATTAATAAAGTTGTACAACTACTGTTAATTTATAACTTGATAGTAATGGTAGATTGTTTACCTAGTTACTTTTAGTCATTAACTAATATCCATTATTCTATATGATTATTATTATGAGAGTAAATTACAAATTTGGTCTCTATGGTGTACAAAAAATTAGGATGCAAGTCTCTAAATAGTGAACCCTAATTTTCATAATACGGTTCCCTGAGTTTTTAATTTGGTTACGATCGAGGTCCGTCGCCCTAACAGTCGTTAAAAATACTCCGTTAAACCATTCGCATGCCTTTCCCATGAGGGGCGTTTTTGTCATTTTAGCTCTTTATCAACTTACTTTTCAATTGTACAAGTTTTATTCCTAGTTGTACAAGTCTTTTATGCATTTAAAAAAATTAGAAAAACTAAGGACCCAACTCCGATCGGATCTCCGGTGACGAGATCCCACACCCACCACCCACCACCCACCACCAACAGAAGAAGAGAATCTGGTTCGTCTTTGTGGTTTCGACAACGACGATTTCACAGCCACCAACACCAACAGATTCGATTCGACGACGGCGATTTCACAGATCTGGTACGTCCTTGTGGTTTCAGATCTGAGCGGTGGTGGCATAACCGAAAATCGTTCATGTGGTCGCCGGCAAAAAAACGAAGAAGAAGACGATGATGATGAAGAAGAAGAAGGTAGGGGTAGGCGGCCGGCGGTGGAGGCGGTCAGCTGTGTGTGTGTGTGTGTGATTTCTGGTGTGGCCGGAGAAAGGGTTTGGTGATGATGTTTTAGTCGGGAAAAAGAAGAAAAAAGAAAGGGTTCAGTGATGGTGTTTTAGCCGGAAAAAAGAAGAAGAAGATGGAATGGGAGAAAGGTTGGTGGTGGTGCTCTTGCCGGAAAAAAGAAGAAAAAGGAAGGGTGACAAAAGGGTGGGTTGGGGGACATGTGTAAGGTGTTGGGTGGTATTAAATTATTATATAAATTAGAGTAAATTTCATTTTTTGTTCCTGACGTTTGACCATTTCAACGGTTTTCGTCCCTCACTTTTATTTTAACAGATTCACCCCTCATGTTTGACACCTTGCAACGATTTTCGTCCCTCATCCTAACGGGCGTTAACTTTTTCCATTAAATTCAATTTAAGGAGGGGTATTTTAGTCATTTTACCTTTTTTCTTGTTTTTTCAAAAATATCAAACTTTAGAGGGATCGGTTATGTAATATTCTATGTATACACACATATAAACATATAATCATACATATGTACACACTGACATGGATGAAGCAAACCAAATATCGTCGGAGACCAAATCGACGAGGACCAAATCGACGAGCACCAAATCCAACGGATCACCATTGTTTCCGACCAAACTCCTAAATCCGGTGGCCTACTCCTTAATACCTGCTCTTCCCTCCCAAATCCGGCGGGTAGCCATTTTTCCGGCTAAACTTTCAAATCCAATGCTCAAATCCATCTCTTTCATCCTTACATTACACCAGTAATTAACACCAATCGGTGAACAAAACCCCAAATTAGATGTTTATGTACATCCAAATAACACCAACTAGTGTCCAAAACCCTAAACCCAAAACCAAGTTTTATAAGTCAAATCTAAATATAAAAAATAAAAACCTAAATCTAAATCTAAATCATAACAACCCCTGTTGGCAACTGCAAATATGTGAACTCCATATCCACATAAAATCGATGAGAAAAGGATCGGGAATGGGTGGGTTGTTGAAGAAGAGACTCCATTTACAAAAAAGATAAAGAGATTGAGGGACAAACTGAGGTCGTCGAACAAAGTAGGTGCCAACGAGAAAGGAGTTGTCGATTCGATGGTTTCCTCGAGAATGGAGTCACATCGGGGGTCATCGACGAAGAAGATGGTGGGTGGCGGTCCTAGCAGAGGTCATCGACGATGAAGGAGTGAGCGGCGTACATCATCGACGACGATGGGGTGGGGGACGGTTTTGGTTCTGTGTGTAAATGTACACACACATAGATATATACATATATAATATGTTAGAGTTAGTTTCGTATAAGTCCCTGAAGTTTGATACTTTTTTGTAAAATCAACAAAACCTAAAAACTGGTAAAATGACTAAAATACCCCTCCTTAAATTGAATTTAACGGAAAAAGTTAACGACCGTTAGGATGAGGGACAAAAATCGTTGCAAGGTGTCAAACATGAGGGATGGATCTGTTAAAATAAAGGTGAGGGATGAAAATCGTTAAAATGGTCAAACGTCAGGGACAAAAAGTGAAATTTAATCTATAAATTAGATAAATATTAAATTATTTAGAAAAATTATAGAAAATGAAAAAAAAAATATAATAACATACTTTTACAAATTATATAAAAAAGTAATTTCTATATCATTTCATAAATAATAGAAGGTTTATTTTTGCTGTTGCAAATATCAGTTCTGGTTCAATAGTGAAGGTTTGTGAGAGAGCTGGAAGTGGGTCGTGTCTTTCCAGATTAAGTCGAAACGGGTGTACAACAGATTCTGCGTTATAAGGTCGGGTTATGCTTCTCAAATTGACTGCTTGGCTATTTGTTTTTTTTTTAGGATGGCAGTTAAACACACGCACACGCCCCGACCGAAATCGAAGAGGTATCCGGATTCATTCAGGCACCGACTAATTCTCTCGACCATGGAAACCATTACCGGCCAATAGCCTTGCCCATGCCCGGCCCGAAGGTCGACCCATGAACTGTCCCCCTTAGGATGTTACCGACCGTTGAATCGACCCTATTTTGCTTTCTCCTGTTTCGGCTCGTTTAGGAGGTTGGTTCCTTTTCATTCTTGGTAAAACTTTTGTATCATGTTGGTTTTCTTAATGGCATTTGCCATTTAAAAAAAAACTCATAAATAACAAAACTTTAATAAATATTTTCAATAAGATGTTTAATTACTTGATTGATTTTTTTCCTTTTTGAAAGAGTAGTAATCAATTAAGATATGTATGTTTTATAAACTTGGTTTTTATTTATATTATACCTAAGAGTGTTATTTTTTTCCTCGTGGCTTGTTGGTTCGGTGGATCGTTTGGCTCGTGGCTTGTTGGTTCGGTGGATCGTTTGGCTCGTGGCTCGTTGGTTCGGTGGATCGTTTGGCTCGAGGCTCGTTGGTTCGGTGGATCGTTTGGCTCGTGGCTCGTTGGTTCGGTGGATCGTTTGGCTCGTGGCTCGTTGGTTCGGTGGATCGTTTGGTTCGTGGTTCGTGGTTCGTTGGATTGTTTGGTTCGTGGCTCTTGAATTGGTTCGTAGCTCGTTGGTTCGTTGGATCATTTACTTTGTGGTTCGTTGAATCGTCTGGTTTGGTGGTAGTGTGTTTAGGTCAAGTTTTGGTAAGGTTCGAGTTCTAGTTCGTTTGTTTCGATGGTTGTGGTCTAGTTCAAGTTTCGTACGGTTCTAGTTTTAGTTCGTTTGTTTCAATGCTTGTGGTATCGGTTTCTAGTCTTGCGGGTTTAGTTGTTTGGGTCTTGTAATTGGTGGTTTCAGTAATGGTGTTGTATTAGGCTGGTCAAGGTTACTTCTTGCAACCTTGAAAAGCTGATTTTTATTTTGTTTTTAATAAAATTGTTGCCGTTAAAAAAAATGTTATTTAGAACTACATATTAATATATATATATATATATATTTGCTTTCTAAAATTCATATTCGTTAACACAAATTCACATTTATAATTATATGTCTATGTGTAATGTTAGAGTTTTACAATAATTTGTTTTGGATGAAATAAGATAAGTATATGCTGAAAAGAAAAATAAGGACTTTGTCTCGTAAAGAAAACCAAGATTGAATAATTTTTTTACATTTTCTTTAGAAGCAACCAATATTGAATAATATCCACAAATAGAAAATACAGATAGGTTATCGGTTAATATTTCTATTTCGGTCAATTCGAGTAAACAGAGTATTATAATATACTCTTTATTTTGATTATTATACAATAAACACAAAAAAACAAAGTTAAACTATTACACTACTATTAAATTACTAGGAATTCAGTCGATTATGCTTTTATATTGTAGGTACTTGTGGTACACAATTTGACCCAAACCTAATATATTTATGTTATGATATATTTTATTAGCTTAAAGTTAAAAGAGTCAAATTCTTTTACTTTTTAATGGTAGAAAGTTGTAGAAATCTACATCAAGTAAAATTGGATGTTTAGGCTGCACGCACCGGCCTTGTCGGGCTCCAGCGGGTATGCCCGCCAGCTTCAAAAAAGACCGGCGGGTTGGGTGCGACATATATGTAGCCGGCGGGCTGGCGGCTTTGGCGGTGGCATGAAGCCGCTGTATTTGTATGTGTGTTGTGTGTGTGTTGTGTGTGAGAGGGTTGAGAGGGTTGGTGTGGGTTGTAGAGGGTTATGGGAGGGTAAAGAGAGAGTTGGGAAAAATCTGATGTGTTATTAAAAAAGTGAGAGGGCTGGGAGGTTGGGAGGGTTGGGTGTGGGTAGTAAAGGTCGGATTATTTTATTTAGTTGTTCTATAATTGATTTATATATATTCTATTTTACTATTACTTTTTATATTTTAAATGTTATTTTTTTATAAATTCAAGTAACCATTAACTAGACTGTGGCTTAAAATCATCTTTCAGTTCAGTACAATTTAACTTGATTCAATACAGGTATCCAAACACTAACTCCTTGGTATTGACATTTTCACTTCGAACCAAATTAACGAGACTAAATCAATAACATGTGTACTTTGTCCTGGTTAGATTGCCACACTTTGTTATAATATTGTAACGAAATAACGAATAGCATTTTTATTATTTTTATGACTTTAGAAAAATGTTAAATATCTTATTGAATGATCAGAAATTCTAACAAACTGACTTTTGTTAAGGCGCCTTTAAACCTTGCATGTGAAAAGTATGTATGCCCAAAGACCGAAAAAAGTCTTTGATTGAATTGTCTTTTTCCAACTACTTGATTTAATGTCTCTATAGCATAATTGCGCCAATGATTATTTGACATTTACAACTAATATTTAATAATTTAGGAGGTGTTTGGATTGCTTATTTAAGGTAATTTATGTTTTTTTATAAAATATTTATCGATTTATGTGATCTGAAAATAGAGTCATATAAAAAGTGTTTGGGTTAATTTATAGTTATATCAAAACATGATAACGAAGAAGTAGATAAGTTGTTTTTTAGTGTTTAATAAGACATTTTCCATGTAATTGATTTGTTTGTTCTTTTAACATATGACAATTTATTAGGATACGATAAATATGGATATGTTTATTAGAATAAAAAAATAACGGTAAAAATATAATCTGGTTTCTAAGCCAAATAAGTTGTTTTTTCAAAAACTACTTATCTCATTTGCAAAATGGTGTAAGCAATTTTTTACTTTTCTCAAACCAAACACCAAAAAATGCTTATTGCCTTTTCCATAACGAAGTTGGTCAATAAGCACATTTTTATGAACGACCAACACACACACATACACGCACACTAAACCTATTTCTAAATCTACTCCAACGTCAACAACGAGACTCGAACCCACAACCACAGGGAGGAGAGGCACCACTTAATGACACCAAATGCCGCTCGGCTACAAGCCGTTTGACAATAAGCACTTGATAAGCAAATCCCAAACACCCTTTTATTGTTGTTGATTAGATGATTTAGAACAATTTAAAACTACTAAACATTTTCGGGACAAAGTTAACAATATTAAGTGTAATTTTCGGGACATATTTATAGATCTTATTACAAGCTAAATATATGTAGTTTAGTATACCGGTACGTTAAATAATAGTGTAATTTGTTTTTAAGAAATTTAAAGTCTTTTATCATTTTTAATTCACAAGGGATCGAATTAAACTTTGAAATTAGAGTATGTTTTTAAACCGGTAAATTTCTGAATGTATAGGCAAAATCAAAGTTAACAATATTAACATGGCATTACTGACTAGGGGTGTTTACGGGAGTTTTTTTTCACAAATGTAGTGAAAACCAAATAAATTAGCAAAACTAGGGTTGTTTTATTTTTGTTTTCAAAACTAGAGTGATTGGACTTCCAAAGTCCGAACACTTTCCTACACATGCCACCTGTCATTCCCCTCTAACAGCAATAAAAAACCCAAAAGAGTTCAGACTTTGGAAGTCCGAACACTTTTGATTTCATGTATTATGTACAACAGCTATTGGTTAGGACTTACGTCTCATAAAAGGAAAAAAGAAGAAAAAAGTGTTCGGAGTTCCAAAGTGCAATCACTTCTTACACTTTTAAAAAGTGTTCGGACTTCCAAAGTCCGAACTCTTTTGGGTTCTTTATTGGGGAATGACAGGTGGCATGTGTAAGAAAGTGTTCGGACTTTGGAAGTCCAATCACTTTAGTTTTGAAAACAAAAAATAAACAACTCTAGTTTTGCTAATTATTTTGAAAACCACATTAATTCTGAAAAAAACTCTGTTTACGGGGGCGGGTAGTGAAAATTTTGAAAACCATATGTATGGGACGAGTACCTAACTTTATTGTCTGAAACAGAACCACGCGAGGTGGATGCCCGCATTGAATTGAACCAACAAAGAGCGGGTAGCCACATTTTGTAGAGTGTTTTGATGTACATTAGAAAATAAAATTATTTTGTAACAAACTAAAAATTATTAGAAAATAAAAATAAAAGTATGGAGGATTGTCGTTGATATGGATGTGCAAAAAAGAACTAGACCGAATCTGACCAACAAATCAATGACAGTGGGGGTGAATGAATAAAACACGACATGTGATGGAGATTTTCTTAAGATTGCTGATTTTTTATTATGAAGTATTAATAAATATAATTTTTCTTAATAAACTAAATATATACGATGAGGGGTATCTGCAGGTAGTAAATTTAGAGACCCGAACCCGACCCACGACTCGAAGGGTACCCTTATTTTCAAGTTTCTCAAGTCACGTGTTGCTCAGGTATCGGTTTTTTCGGTTTCAGATCATCCGATTCGGGTTTTAAGTATTTTTTTAACACACCTATAAATACTAACTAATAAAAACATAAATTCTAATTAAAACTAGGGTCATCCATGGTAAGGACGACATAGGCGTAAGCCTAGGGCCCAAAAATATTATGGGGACAAATTTTTTTCTTCGGTATATAGTAGTATAATAAAAAAATATTTTAAAGAGACCCAAAAAATATAACATGTAATTAGAGGCAAAAAGAAATTAGTGAAAAATAAGGGCCTAAAAACGTATTAACTAATTACATTGGAATGGGTAAAACTCTAAGTGGGCGTTTGGTTCACTGGAATTCTCTGGAATTAGAGGGAATTGGAATCCAATTCCAGGAATTCTTGCGTTGGTTCACCATTTACAGGATGAAATTGGAATCCTTCGTGCCTAAACTTTCCTTCATTTGAGGGAATTCAGATTTCTTCCCTCTCTAAGGAATTTAGATTCCTTCCAACCACCAGACCTCCTTCACCCGATCGGGTGTTAATCGGGTCAACCTGATCAATTTTCACCCAAACTTCACCCAAACTCGATTTTCACCCAAACTTCAACCGATTGGGTTTAAAAAAAAATAAACTTCACCCAAACTCGAACCTATTAAGCTTCAAAAGTTGTTGTAGGAGGTTGGTGGTTAATGGATGGTGGTGGTTGGTGGTTAATAGACGGTGGTTATGGAAATGTTGGAGGAGGCTGTGTAATGAGGATGTGGAGGTGGCTGATTGTGGCTACCGGTGGTGGTGGCCACTACAATAAATATCATTTTAGTTTTAATTTGTTACATTTTTGTCGCATGTCGCCTATTTTAGTGGAACAAGAAAATTCTTTTCTTCTTTCTTATGTCGCGTTGACCCACATATCTCACGCTTTCAGGGCCATTCCTAGAATTTCGGATGCCCTATGCGAAAATGCAAAATTATGCCTCGATGTCTATCTTTTAAGCAAATGAAACGATTTACAATATGATTTTTTAAAGGGTTTGGAACCTAGCCAAGCTACATGGCTCATCCTCCAGCCCGCCGGCATCAATGGTTGTGTACCCCTTCTTCTGATCCCGCCGGGTTGGGGAATGAAGCCCGTCGCCCAACCCGTTCTGACAGGATCGAAATTATCAAGAACAGAAAACTAAATCAAAGAAGTTTGCGGAAGAACACTTTGATTGACTTAACAATGAATTGTAAAACAAATTGTGTATTAATCAAAAGCTTAATGATTACAACCAAAGCCCCAATCTGATTTGAACAGACTCAAACCAGACGTGCAACTCTTCTCAATTGTAGGGATTCAAGAACAATCTTGAGGCTTAATAATTCTAAACAAAAGCTTAATGACTCGTATCCTAAACATTGAAAACCTATCCGCTATTTATACGACTTACAAGATTACAATAAGGAAAGTAAATCTACTCTAGATAATCTCCAAAATAATCGTATCTATCCCATATCTTCTCCAACAGAATCCTTTCCTTATCTTGATCTTCTCAGCAGTGATAAAACAGAATCAATGGTAATCTTCAACCAGCAGTAGTAATTATGTTCTAGCAGTGGTAACTTGTATTAGCAGTGGTAACTCTTGTACTGGCAGTGGTAAGTTGTCCTTCAGTTTTAACACACATACTAGCAGTGGTAATCTTCAGATGAACTATCAGCAGTAGTAACTCCAAAGCTAGCAGTGGTATCTTCAGACTCAACACGTTCCCCCAGTACGCATAGCCTAACTGCAAATAGAAAACAATATTTTGCTCTTGTGCATTATTAAGTACCAAAAAAGTAAGGAACATAATACACACGTGAATACCTACATACAGTGCAGATGAATGGCTATAAAGTTGCTTCTTAATTTATATTTTTAAAGGTTTCCCCCTTGAACTCTCTGTCTCTCTCTGTCTCTCTCTCTCTCTCTCTCTATATATATATATATATATATAGAGAGAGAGAGAGAGAGGGTCCTCTTATTTTACAAACTTACTATTTTGTGTGAACCGTGTAAACCCATCACAACCATTAATTATGTAATACTTTTTTTTATTATTCTTCTATATTAGATGTCGTCAAATATGTTTATGTAATAAATTTATAAATATTTTTTAGTTGCAATTGTTTTGTTTCATCAAATCAACCAAAAAACTCCCCACCTTAAAGGTGGAATTTGCCGAATATACACCAAGCATAAAACGTAGGCTATGTTTGGCAAACTACCTGATAAGCTAGCAAATGAACATAATATGTTTGACCAAAAATAGCTTATGAATATGTAAAATGACCAAAAACGACATCAAGAATAATTAGTCAATCACAAATATGTTTTACTATAATTAAGATAAAATTTTAATAATATAATTAAAATAATTTTTTAACAATATAATATGTTTATTAATACAAATAAGATAATAACGAAATTAAATAATATAAAATTTTAATTGAAATAATATAAAATTTGTTATTATATATATACTATAGTTTTAAAATTTGTTAAAACAAATTCAAAAGAAAATCTACATTAATTTATGATTTAAATTAAGTTTACTTATAATAAAATAAAATTCATCAACTTTATATATTCTAAGTAATTAGTAATTTTAAAATAATATAATTAAGAATTAGATCAAACCTTTTTATTAAAATATTTAACCTATTTTAATTATCTATGAAAAAATGTAGCTTTAATTTTAGGTAAGTTACATAAACATTTTTAAAAGATTGTTATATTTATTTTATGATAACTAAACATATTTGGTGCAATAGTATCTCTAACATCTTCCAACAAATTTTGCCAAAATCCAACTTCTTGATTTTCTAAACTTTCTAATATATTAGAATGTGGGGAACAGTCATTATAAGTCCCATGTTCTTTACCTTGAATCTCACCTTCTTTATCTTGAATCTCCTCCACTTGACTAACCGATTGACTAACCGATTCTGGAGTTAATGAAGGTGCTACACAACTCTCCCCTGTTGTCACGGCATCCCCGAACAAATGATCTCATTTTTCTTCAACTAGCGGAGAAACTCCCTTAAATCGAAACTTTTTAGCTTCAGGTTTCTCCTAAATAATAAATTAATAAGATATTATAATTCAAATATCAACTAATAATAATAATAAGATTAAATTTTCTTAAGTAATACCTTTAGCTTATTTTCCCACCATGCATCCGAACAATCAAGCCTCCCGGATGTGGGATTCCAACCTAAACCGGTTTCTCCTCTTTTTAAATATTTCCAAAGACGCCAATCCTTTTTCATTGTATCATATTTATTTTTTAAGCTTTTGAGGTAACATCTTTTACCAATTTTGTCCGTAAACTCATCATGTATATCACGCCACCTAAAAGTTTGACCACGTCCATTCTTGGTGATGAAATTGATACATACATCACAAAAGATTGCAACATATTCGTCGGTCCAGATAATAGGTACCCCATCAACATCATTCTTAGCTGACATATTTTATCCCTATATTGACACCACGTGTAAGACATGAAAGAAGTATATAAATCAATCCAAGCAAATCATGTGCTAACTCAATCAAAGAGTAGTCATATTGAACAAACTAAAAATAAGTAAAGCTAAACAGTTAGTTCATGATACTATTTCAATTTATAAATAGAATTCTCCAACTCAATAATAGTATTTTGGTACTGTTCACTCAGATTTCACTTTTATTTAAAAACACATTTGTATATGATAAATTTGTATATCTTATTAATGAATATTTTCTTTATTAATAATTTTGTGTCTCAAAACTTCTAGCAAATCCAACAACTTAAGAATTCATTTTTAGGTTTTTATTATATCTATATTCAAGGAATCTAAAATTGGGGGTTTGGGGAGTTTATTATATTTATATTCATCTTTCATCCCTTTTCTTGAATCAAACTAACATGAGTGAATGTACCAGGTTGGTTTCAAAGAGAATACACTGTTACAATGAGATGATGACAAAAATATAATAAAAAAACATAAAATGAAACAATACTAATAAACAAAGATTTAATAGAGATGGTGAATAATGAAACAAATTTTACCTTTTAACTGCAGATTTGAAAGAGATATTGAGGAAGAACCAATGCAATATGGAGAATCATTCACTTCATTTGTCTTGTTCTTGAGGAAGAACCAAGAAGAAGAAGAATGCAAAAAGTTTTATCTGATGGGTTTTTTTAGGGATGGGTAAAAGTAATTAAAGCAAGGGTATATTTGGAAAAAGAATAGTAATAATTTCCATAAGTCATCAAACGCTACTCATAGTAGCTTTTAAAAAAGGTGACTTATGTAACACCCGTTTTTTTTCTATTATACCTTGGGTTAGACAACTTAAGTGATTAATTGTCATGCTTTAGGTGTGGAGGGGCTGGAGTGTCATTTGTGATAGTTCAAGGTGCAGTGTGTCTATTGTTGTTTAAGTAGGGAAAACCCTCACTCTCCAGGCAGTTTTCTCAGAACGTACGAGAGAGAGAGTTAGGGTACGCTTGAAGGAAGGCAGACCAGGAGAAATTGAGGCTTGTGATTGTCAAGGGTGTTAGCAATTACGCTAATTGCGCTTAAGGTATGAACTTTATGTTGATTAAGATGTCTTTTGTAGTTTAATTTGAAGTGTCATGATGGTTAGGGTTGGGTGTGAATTGATGATCCTTGGATCATCAAATTGTTGTAATTGGGAGGTTCTAGGGTCGAATTACTTGCATGTATTTGTTAGATATTGACCCTAGATGTTAAGAAATCATGTGTTGATGTGTATGGTATGAAAATTGGAGTTTTGGCACAGAATTCGAGGCAGGTCGCGAGAGAGGGAGTGCAGGCTGGAAAAGCCCGCGACCTGAGGTCGCGGGAGCAGGCCGCGCAACTCTCTGCCAAATTTCAAAATTTTATTTTCTTCCTTTTGGAGATTGGGCTATGGGATCATGTTAGGGATGTTATGAGAGGATGAGGCCTAGAGTTTGAGGTCAATCGGACTAGCCTAGCTATGTCTAAGGCTAGCTTTTCGGTTTGGAATGTCGAGTGGTCCTTTTTGGACTAAGTTGATGAGTTATGTTTCTATGCTTGCTTAGGTGTTTGCAAGTGATCGTTTTAACTTGTGGAGAGTCTTGTTTGCTAGCAACCGACAGGTGAGTACTTCACTAACCCTTGTTATTATGTGTACATGGTTATGTTTGCATGTGATTATGTGATGTGTTCCTTCGGGGACTTGGGAGAGTACCTATGGTGGTAGTGATACCCCTAGGGAATTTGGAGAGGCCTGGTACCAGTGTCATATGTCCTTCCTTTATGGTGTTGAGCCGTAGGGAAGGTTGGAGTTTGCATGATATGTTAATTGCTTGTAAAGTGATTGTGTAGCATGGTGGTAAGTGGTTATGTGTGTGCTCACTAAGCTTTATGCTTACCCCGTTGTTGTTCTATCTTTTAGTGGCAGGTACTTCCCGTAAGGGAAAGGAGAAGGCTACCGTCTGAGGCTCCGGGACCGCGGTTCAGTCGGGATAGCTAGGAGGACAAGTTTTAATGGATGATGAACTCTTTTATGTTTCTAAACTGGATTTCTATTACTCTTTCTTAAACAATTACTTTTAAGTTCGAGTTGGTTTATGGTTTAAAGCTTCAACTTGTTGTTTTGGATGTAAGTTGGACGAGCTTCCGCTTGATATGAGAATTTTGGTTACTTTTCCTTTTAAAGAATGTTTTTGGAAAATGGGATGTTACAAGTTGGTATCAGAGCCTAGGTTTAAGAGAATCAAGTATTCACAAGTGGTGGATACTTGGACTTAAACCAAAAGCTTGTATTTCTGTAAATAAAAGTAACCAACGAAATGTTTTATGGGAGATGGATAGTAAGACTGAACTGCAGACCGGAGCATCAGGACGGGGGTGAGCACACTAACCTCTTTGTTGAACATGTTGTTATGTTATGATATAAATGTATAGCATGTGTAAGATATGAGCACTAGATATGTGAATTACTAGTGCACGCAGTTAATTTTGAGTATGAACTGTATGATAACTGTTATGACTATGTGTATGCATGCAAGCCTTACTTAGGCTTACAGATATGTGGTAGGAGTAGAAGCATGACATTGTTATGTATGTGATTGATCGTTATTTATGAAAGTTTAAGGTATGGTTATGTGCATGACAACTAAGTAGGGGATTCGAACTTAAGTAATGGTGTTGAGGCTAGGCATGTAGGGTGTAGTTACAATGGTATAAGGGCCCATATCATTGCAAATACACTGTACATGTTGGGAATTGACATGGTTACCAGAGTTCTATGAACCAACGATGTTGTTTGGGGAGGGGTAGTGGCATGATAGGACCCACGTGTGTGTCCATCGAGTGTCTAGTAGACCCCTTAAGGAGCATGTAGAGAGGAGAGATGTGAAGTTAGAGCCATTGGCTCGAGCTAGCATGGGACGGGAGGGAGAGTTATGTGGTATTTAAAGTTATGTGTTTTATGAATCAGTATGGGGAGACCAGCAAAGAAGGGCAAGAAGGTAGTCACGGAAGAGGAGCAGGAAACCGCTAACCTGAGGGAGATGATAGCAGCGGAGGTGGGAGAGGCACTACATGATATGTTACCGGGCTATTTTGCCCAGATGAAGGAGGAGCTGAAGAATGAGATGCGCAGCCAGGTGGAGACAGTTGTAGAGGCAGCCGTGGCCGCAAGGCCTAGTGGCTCGGGAGGGTCTGGTGGAGGACAGTCGAGAGTCGTTACCTATAAGGACTTCTCGGCTTGTCAGCCACCACAATTTAACGGGCAGAAGGACCCGGTGGCCAGCTCTCGCTGGATATCTGAGGTGGAGGGAGCTTTCCTCACCAGTTCATGTTCAGAGGAGATGAAGGTTCGTTATGCCTCGAACCTGTTGAGAAAAGCGGCGAAAGATTGGTGGAACTTGATCAACCGGACGCGGACTCCGGAGCAGATTGCTGTGATGACTTGGGAACAGTTCAAGGAACTGTTCAATGAGCAGTACGTGCCTCAGGTGGAGGTAGAGAGGTTGACTGGGGAATTTCTGGCTATGAAGCAGACGACGGAGACGGTGAATGAAATCACCGATCTATTTCTGGAGCGTTCGCTCTTTTGCCCTGAGTACGTGGCAAGTGAGCGAATGAAGATGTCTCGCTATGTGGAGGTTCTGAAGCCCGAGATTCGGGAATTTGTGGTGATGTCAGAGTGCAAGACCTTCCATCGCATGCACGAGGTGGCTAGGATTCGGGAGCTAGAGCTCGAGAGGCAGGGTAAGAGGAAGAAAGCAGAGACGGTTCAGACGCAGACTCAGCCGGCGAAGAAGTTTAACCCGACAGAGCCCCGGGTAGTGGTGAAGAAGGAGTTTCCGAACTGCCCTAAGTGTGGACGACATCACTTGGGGGAGTGTCGGATGGGGTCGGGAACCTGTTTCAAATGCGGGCAACCGGGCCATTTCAGCAAGGATTGCAAGGTGACCATGAGGCTATGTTTCAAATGCTTCCGACCGGGTCATGTAGCGAATGAGTGCCCTCAGTCTGATGGGGCAACTCAGACGTCGGGAGTAGCGCCAGTGAAGACGGAGAGCTCAGGCAAGAAGGTAGAGGCACCGAGGACCCGCGCTAGGGTGTTTCAGTTG
This sequence comes from Centaurea solstitialis, assembly GCA_030169165.1. Lineage (NCBI taxonomy): Eukaryota > Viridiplantae > Streptophyta > Magnoliopsida > Asterales > Asteraceae > Centaurea > Centaurea solstitialis. The sequence goes on along the minus strand of CM058044.1, from coordinate 67,956,844 downwards.
ACGGCCGAGGAGGCCAGGGAGGAGCCGGACGTGGTGACAGGTACTTTTCCTGTCAACTCTGTACCTGCTCTTGTGTTATTCGATTCGGGTGCTAGCAAGTCATTTGTGTCGTATGCTTTTTGTAAGAACTTCATGCATGTAAGAGGTAGATTAGACAGCCCGCTAGAAGTAGAGATAGCAGCTCAGAAGTATCGGTTATGTAAGCATGTGTATAGAAACAGCATAATAGAGATTTTTGGAGTCAAGTTCAGAATTGATCTCATCCCAATTCCTATGAGGGAGATCAATGTAGTAGTAGGAGTAGATTGGTTGGGTAGGAATGGAGGTCATATTGATTGCGAGAACGAGCGGGTAGTGATTCGGAACCCAAGTGGGGGAGAATTAACTATCCTGAGCGAAAGACGGAAGAAATTACCAAAGTTGTGTACGCTAGCTAAGGCTAGGAAGCATGTTCTTCACGGAGGGCATAGCTTCTTGGCGTATGTGATCGACAGTCGAGAAGAGGCAAGGAAGGCGACAGTTGCAGATGTACCGGTGGTCAGCGAGTATCCGGATGTATTCCCGGATGACTTGCCTGGCGTTCCACCCGAGAGGCAGGTGGAGTTTCGGATAGACCTTGTTCCGGGGGCGGCGCCGATAGCAAAGGCCCCGTATCGGTTAGCCCCACCGGAGATGCAAGAGCTATCCAAGCAGTTGGAGGAGTTGTTGGATAAGGGGTTCATTCGCCCGAGCACCTCACCTTGGGGGGGCCCCAATCCTGTTTGTCAAGAAGAAGGATGGGTCGATGCGGATGTGTATCGACTACCGAGAGCTCAATAAGCTCACGGTGAAGAACAGATACCCACTTCCGAGGATTGATGATCTCTTCGATCAGCTTCAGGGAGCCGCTTGGTTCTCGAAGATAGATCTTCGTCCGGGGTACCACCAGTTGAAGGTTCGAGAGGAGGATGTGCACAAGACAGCTTTCCGGACCAGATATGGGCATTTTGAGTTCGTTGTAATGCCCTTCGGCTTGACGAACGCACCGGCGGCGTTCATGGACCTGATGAACAGGGTTTGCAGACCGATGTTGGATAGATCAGTGATTGTTTTCATAGACGATATACTGATCTACTCCAAATCGAAGGAGGAGCATGTGGAGCATTTGCGAGAGGTGTTGGAGGTTTTGCGTAAAGAGAAGCTTTACGTGAAATTCTCCAAATGTGACTTCTGGTTGCAAAAAGTCCAATTTCTGGGGCATCTTGTAAACCGAGAAGGCATAAAGGTAGACCCAGCGAAAGTGGAGGCGGTGATGAGGTGGGAGACGCCGAAGACTCCCACGGAGGTTAGGAGTTTCCTTGGATTGGCCGGTTATTACCGCCGGTTTATCCAGGACTTCTCCAAGATAGCTGTTCCGTTGACCAGGTTGACGAGGAAGAGTGAGCGCTTTGTTTGGGGTGAGGAGCAAGAGGTAGCTTTCGATACGTTGAGGAGGAAGTTGTGTGAGGCTCCGGTTTTGACCTTACCGGAGGGAGTAGAGGACCTGACGGTCTACTGTGATGCCTCATATCACGGGTTAGGCTGCGTCCTTATGCAGAGGGGGCGGGTGATCGCCTATGCGTCTCGTCAGTTAAAGACGCATGAGGTGAACTACCCGACCCATGATTTGGAGTTGGCTGCGGTGGTGTTCGCACTTAAGTTATGGCGACACTACTTGTATGGGGTTCGCTGTACCATTTATACGGATCACAAGAGTCTCCGCTATTTTATGGATCAGCAGAACCTCAACATGAGGCAGCGGAGGTGGCTAGAGGTGGTAAAGGACTACGATTGTGAGATCCTCTATCACCCGGGAAAGGCAAATGTGGTGGCAGATGCTTTGAGTCGAAAAGGGAGTATGTTACTACTGCGAGTACCGTGTATGAGGTTGACCGTGTCGACTTCCTTGATAGAGTTGATACGTCAATCTCAAGTGGAGGCGATTAAGGCTGATAATCAAAAAAGGGAGAGGATAAAGGGTCAAGTGGATCAGTTGGCGGCTGACAGTCGGGGATTGTTGACTCGATACGGACGAGTGTGGGTTCCAGCCTCGTGCGAGGCGAGGCAGACACTTCTGGATGAGGCCCATAAGTCGAAGTTCTCAATCCATCCCGGTGCCACCAAAATGTACCGTGACTTGAGGACCGACTATTGGTGGCCAGGCATGAAGAGAGATGTGGCTAAGTATGTGGAGAAGTGTTTGACATGCTTAAAGGTCAAGGCGGAGCATCAGAAGCCACATGGGAAACTTCAACCTTTGGAGATACCCGAGTGGAAATGGGAGCACGTGACCATGGACTTGGTTACCGGGCTACCAAGGACGGTTAGGAAGCATGACGCTATATGGGTGGTGGTTGACCGACTGACGAAGAGTGCCCACTTCATCGCGATTCGGGAGGCCTCTTCTTCAGAGGTGTTAGCGGACATCTATGTCCGGGAGATAGTGGCGAGGCACGGGGTGCCGGTGACGGTGATCTCGGATCGAGACGTTCGGTTCACCTCACGCTTTTGGAGTAAATTTCACGAGGAGTTGGGTACTAAGCTTCAGTTCAGCACGGCTTTCCACCCTCAGACGGACGGGCAGAGTGAGAGGACTATACGGACTCTCGAGGACATGCTTCGGGCATGTGTACTAGATTTTGGAGGCAGTTGGGAATCTCATCTTCCCTTGGTCGAATTCTCTTACAATAACAGCTTCCATGCCAGTATCGGCATGCCTCCCTACGAGATGTTGTATGGGAGGAGATGCAGAACTCCTATTTGCTGGGGTGAGGTTGGCCAGAGGGAGTTAGGAAGTACGGAGATTGTTCAGAGGACGACCGAGAGCATTCAGCAGATTCGTGAACGGCTGAAAGCAGCTCAAAGTCGCCAGAAAAGCTATGCAGACATGAGACGTTCAGATTTGGAGTTTAGTGTGGGGGATAAAGTGCTTCTGAAGGTATCGCCATGGAAAGGGGTGATACGGTTCAGGAAGCGAGGGAAGTTAGGTCCAAGGTTCATTGGGCCGTTTGTGATAGTAGCTCGTATTGGGAAGGTTGCGTATCGACTTGAGTTACCACCAGAACTCAGTCAGATACACGACACTTTCCATGTGTCCCAGCTTCGGAAATGTTTAGCGGATGAATCGGCCTTTGTACCGTTGGAGGATATTGAGGTGGACGAACGGCTTAACTACGCGGAGAAGCCGGTAGCTGTCTTGGAAAGAAAGACCAAGACATTGAGGAATAAAGAGATAGGGATCGTTAAGGTCCAATGGGAGCACCGGAAGGGGTTCAGAGTGGACGTGGGAGCCCGAGGATGAGATGCGGAGGAACCACCCCGAGTTGTTCCAAGCTTAGTCGATTTCGGGGATGAAATCTCGGTAAGTGGGGGAGAGTTGTAACACCCGTTTTTTTTCTATTATACCTTGGGTTAGACAACTTAAGTGATTAATTGTCATGCTTTAGGTGTGGAGGGGCTGGAGTGTCATTTGTGATAGTTCAAGGTGCAGTGTGTCTATTGTTGTTTAAGTAGGGAAAACCCTCACTCTCCAGGCAGTTTTCTCAGAACGTACGAGAGAGAAGTTAGGGTACGCTTGAAGGAAGGCAGACCAGGAGAAATTGAGGCTTGTGATTGTCAAGGGTGTTAGCAATTACGCTAATTGCGCTTAAGGTATGAACTTTATGTTGATTAAGATGTCTTTTGTAGTTTAATTTAAAGTGTCATGATGGTTAGGGTTGGGTGTGAATTGATGATCCTTGGATCATCAAATTGTTGTAATTGGGAGGTTCTAGGGTCGAATTACTTGCATGTATTTGTTAGATATTGACCCTAGATGTTAAGAAATCATGTGTTGATGTGTATGGTATGAAAATTGGAGTTTTGGCACAGAATTCGAGGCAGGTCGCGAGAGAGGGAGTGCAGGCTGGAAAAGCCCGCGACCTGGCCCCGCGACCTGAGGTCGCGGGAGCAGGCCGCGCAACTCTCTGCCAAATTTCAAAATTTTATTTTCTTCTTTTCGGAGATTGGGCTATGGGATCATGTTAGGGATGTTATGAGAGGATGAGGCCTAGAGTTTGAGGTCAATCGGACTAGCCTAGCTATGTCTAAGGCTAGCTTTTCGGTTTGGAATGTCGAGTGGTCCTTTTTGGACTAAGTTGATGAGTTATGTTTCTATGCTTGCTTAGGTGTTTGCAAGTGATCGTTTTAACTTGTGGAGAGTCTTGTTTGCTAGCAACCGACAGGTGAGTACTTCACTAACCCTTGTTATTATGTGTACATGGTTATGTTTGCATGTGATTATGTGATGTGTTCCTTCGGGGACTTGGGAGAGTACCTATGGTGGTAGTGATACCCCTAGGGAATTTGGAGAGGCCTGGTACCAGTGTCATATGTCCTTCCTTTATGGTGTTGAGCCGTAGGGAAGGTTGGAGTTTGCATGATATGTTAATTGCTTGTAAAGTGATTGTGTAGCATGGTGGTAAGTGGTTATGTGTGTGCTCACTAAGCTTTATGCTTACCCCGTTGTTGTTCTATCTTTTAGTGGCAGGTACTTCCCGTAAGGGAAAGGAGAAGGCTACCGTCTGAGGCTCCGGGACCGCGGTTCAGTCGGGATAGCTAGGAGGACAAGTTTTAATGGATGATGAACTCTTTTATGTTTCTAAACTGGATTTCTATTACTCTTTCTTAAACAATTACTTTTAAGTTCGAGTTGGTTTATGGTTTAAAGCTTCAACTTGTTGTTTTGGATGTAAGTTGGACGAGCTTCCGCTTGATATGAGAATTTTGGTTACTTTTCCTTTTAAAGAATGTTTTTGGAAAATGGGATGTTACAACTTATAAGCTAGCTTATAAGTTAACTTATGGTTCATCCAAATATGTACATGACTTATAAGGTGACTTATAAGCTAGCTTATAAGTTAACTTATTTTTACCAAACAATATTAAGATAGAATGCTATTTAATTAAATTAATAACTAATAATTAATTTTAATTACTATAAACCAGTAATAAATAGTTAATATATATTAACAATTAATAATAGTTGACATTAGCAAAGAATATAGTTAAAAATGGTCACAATGATCTTTTTTCAAACGTTACTTCAAGCGGGGTTTCAATAAGCTAATTTATGTCCATCCAAACTTGTATTCTAAAAATAAGCTAGCTTATTTTTGCCAAATACAACCCTAATATTGTGTCTTGCTCAATAATATATTTTATCAAATCGTAGCAGTTGAACTCTCTTTGAATAAAACCATGTTAACATTTCAATAGATTAAACCGTGACTTTATTGTTTCTTAATTGACCTTAAAGTGCATCCACTCAGATAAATTCGGGTTAAGCCACTAATTAATTGTATTTATAAATTTTAATTAACTATCATATATTTAAACTCTATTATATGTTGTTTTATTCAAATTTGTAATGTAGGGACTTATATATAATATTATAAATTACTGATGTTAGTAAACTGTTTCTGAATTTTTTATAATATTTTTTACTGTACAATATAGACATTACATATCTATGAAAGAAAATTAAATGGTTAGAAGAGAAGAAAGCAAGGTGGAACAAACAATTATTAATGGTATCTAGAAGAAGCTTTCTTCAATTTTTGGGTCAAATGAGTAGACTGTAGAGGGTGGTCAATTACTCATAGCCTTCTCTAATTCTTTTCGTCAAATGAGTACACCGCTGATGATAATATATAATTTGTAGATGATATCGATGGTCAGCTATTCCCAAAATTCATTGACTACTATACAGCAAATATGCATATAGAGAGAAAGGTCCAAATGAGAAACATAACTTTTTAATGAACGTGAGAAACAATCTCAGCCACTCATCCGGTTAATAAAGGCGGTTGTAATTGGTCCCTCTCCCCCTTTAATAATCTCTAACCTCCCATGAATCGCGTCAATCATCCGTGATCACGTCCACTGTAACCGAAGATGAGTGGCTGAGATTGCTCCTCACATTTTCTTAAATTGATATGCTTCTCGCATTAACCTTCCCCCTCTCTCTCTCTCTCTATATATATATATATATTTATATTTATATATTCATCGTTAAAATACATTATAATTTTAGTTATTTTAAATTAATTATTTGATTTTACAGGTATTTGGTTATTAAAGTTTACAAAATAGTTATCAGGTACATCAAAAGTAGCTCCTTTATTGACGAACTTGCTTACAAGACCAAAAAGTTTAACAAATATTACCTGTATCCGCCAGGCTCGTTCTTTAGGGTGTTCTAAAGGTTCTACTGCACAGGGCCTCCGATCGTCGGAGGTCTCAGGATATTTTATAAGTTTTTACTTTTAGTAAATTACTATATTAATTAATTAAGACAAATATTTTAACAAAACATCTCTTAGACTACACACATTGGCGATCTTTGAGCGATCCCAACCCAAAAGATGACAAAAAAGTTTTACAAAAATAAAGAAAAAAGAAGATATGATGGACTATCTTGGCCGATCCATATCGCACAACAAATCTGAGATTGTTGATACAATTTGGCCAACGATTGACAAGTGTCATTATACTATTGGTCCATGTATTTTTTTTCTTAGATTAAACTTATTTTATAAAAAATTGACATTTATAAAAATGTTTAAAAAGTCCAAAATATACCAAAATTCATGGTTTTCAATTCCCTACAAAAAGAGACCAATATTGATATATTTTCGACACACAAAATTTTCTCTTTATTTCAACGTTCTCGTTATTTTTTTCGTTGGTTTAATTAATTTAATATGTTTATAATTAGAAAAAAATAATTATATGCATAAAAAACAAAATACATAAATTTTATAAAATAATATTTTAGATTGGATTGGATTGCAGTGGATTGTGGTTTGGATATGAAAGTTTTGAAATTTGATTGAATTATTAAAGATGAGAGATAAACTAATATTTTAATTGAGATTGGAGTGTTAAAGATTGTTGTTGTGGATAGTCTTAAGGCTATGCGCAACGGTGAGTGGGTGAAGCCCGCAGGCTTCCATCTTACCCGCCGGGTTGTAGAGGGTTGGCTGCACAAAGATGGGTGCCGGCGGGTTGGAGAAACCGATTTGTTTTGGGAGGGTTGTGTGTGTTGTGTGAGAGGGTTGAGAGAGTTGGGTAACAGTTGTAGAGGGTTGCAGAGGGCTTTGGGAGGGTTAAGAAAGGGTTGAGAAAAAGCTGATGTGTCAGCTGATGTGGCATGTTAAAGTTAGAGGGTCAGGAGGGTTAGGAGGGTTGGTTGCCGATAGCTTAATGCCCTGGCTAAAAGCTTCAAGGCACGTTTTTTGAAAATTTACTTTCAAATTAATTTGATTTTATCCTAAAATTTGTTAGCTTAATTAATTAAAACATAATTTGAGATTAAATACTACATACAAAACCTAAATGATTTTTTTTATATTTTTAAATTAAGGATGACTTTAATTACTTATACTTTTTGATTATTTTCCTTAATTTTTATTAAAAAGAATATTTTAATTTTATAATATATATTTTCTTATAATGTGTTATATTCTTTTTATAAAGTGTTTTAAAAATAAGTTAATATGACAAATTTATAAAATATTTTAGTAATTAAAACTTACAAAATAGATGAGATAAATTATAAAATGAATAATATAATTTTTCTGAATAATATTAGTTGTTTAGTATTTTTTTTAATGATTTATTTTATATTTTAAATCCATAATAACTAAAATTTAATTTTGAAATGAATGAAAAAATGAACAAGGCAAATCAGTTATTGCTTTTCTACAACCAACAAACACATGGTCGGTGTTCTTGCTTGCTTCGTTACACAAGGCACATCGGTTATTGCTGATTTCGAGACCCCTTTTTAACAGGTTTTCCTTGAAGCCATGTCGTCGATAGTTTTTCTCAGAGATGCCACCGTGAAAGCATCCGAATTACAAAGAGTCCATGACAACGTGCTTTCCCCTACTCCATTTGGGATGCTACTACAAAATTCACGAAACTCACCAGCATAGTTAAGTTCCCATCCCTCTCGAAGCTCTCTTCTCCACTAACTGTGAAAGAACAAACCGTCTCTCGAGAGTAAACATCTCTCCGCCACGAAACAATCGAGATATATATCCGGTGCAAGTAATTGTATTTATGTAGATCAAATTAGCTACGTGACATTTTGTATATTTGATTTTTTAGGATTTCCTATCTACAAATGCAAACATGTTTGAAATGTCATATCATGAGATTATGAATGTGTTATACCTGAATTTCAGTAAAATGTTTATATAACTCTTTGGATGTTATAAAAATTATTTAGTTTGATCGGTCCCTAACTAGTTATAACCAATTCCCACTAATCGATTACAAAGATCAATTATAATATTTGGATGCAATATCAGCCTAGCCAAGATCAAGATGGATCCTTAGGCCCGATTAAAAATGCTACATTTTGTTGTTTAATTTTTCGTTAATATTTATCAACTAAACTTTCTTTTTCCTTTTCTTTGGCATTCACAAAAATACAATGATCGTTCACAAACTTAATATTAAATCCAAATAATTAAATTCTAACTAAAATTACAAAATTCTCAAAAAGATGAATGATTAGAATTTTTGTATTAATTTTCACTTTAAAGAAGAACAATATTGGTTGTGTTTGTTTGGTGCCCACATTTAGTGTGTTTTGGGCCTTTTCCTCTATCCTTTTGTTAATTTGTTTAGTGGTCCTGTGAGTTGGGCCTTATTTAGGTCTTGGTCCAGCTTTTTGGACTTAGCCAGCCCTCTTGTTTGGCTCTCTATCTATCTGGTCCTAAACTCTTGATACTTGGTTATTATTAAAGTTCATGGGACTTGGCCCCCAAACCCTATTTTTGGGTTACATTTTTTCCCTTTTTTTTCTCTTTGTAAAACCCCATTTGGATTACATTCTTGAAAATTTTTAAAATTTAAAAAAAGGGCCCGGGTCTGAGACTTAGCCCGGGCCAAAAAATGCTACGCCTGGACTCAAACCCCGGTTTTAATTTGAGTTATTCAAACCACACCCCCTTTGGCTTTTTCCCAGTAAAACCTTTCACATTTGTGGTTGTAAAAGAAGATTTGTCAAATAAAAATTATTTTAATGGAAGCTTACTTATGTTTTCTTGACTTCCGTTTTTTTAAACCCAAAACCTTTTTTCTTTTTTGGGGGAAATTTTCAAAACTATAAAACATGCTTGGAAAATTCGCTTAGTCTCATCAACTTAGAAAGAATAGATATATCAAAACATAATTAAAAAATTTTATATTAAATAAAAAAGAGATATATATAATTAATAAAAATCTACTCTAAATCATTTAAATGCATGGTGCCCCCCTTTAGAGTTGTTTTTGTGCCAAATATAGACATTTTGATCCAAGAGGGGGTTCATACAAGAAAACCCAAATTTTCAAGAAAATTGGAAAAACCCAAAGGAAAAAACACATGTGATTTTGTGCTGCGTTTTGGAAAAAACGTGTGGGAGGGGGAAAAATCCGGGCAAGGGAAAATGGGTGAGGGCCGCGAGGGGCGGGCCCTGCACAAAATCACGTGTGATTTTGT
>CM058044.1:67817436-67947191 GCA_030169165.1 Centaurea solstitialis | reverse complement strand
TTAGTCCCTTCTATTCTATGACATGATACCCCCTCTATAGGGGTACGGATAAAATAGTTCTTAATTACAACTAGATATCCGTTTCTTAATTAAAGTGATAATTAAAAAAAAAAAACCTTTTCACTATTTTAAAATCACCATAAAATAAAACCAAAAGAGCAAAGGAAAATAGAATGACTGAATCTTGGATGATAGAGAATTTAATCTCGTAGCTACTAATAAAATAACAATCAAGTCATATATCCTAACCATAAATAATTGTTTGGATAAGGATTTTTATCCAAAAATTAGGGCCATATTTATAGGACAACTATATTTAATTATATGTACCTTAACAACATTTTCTAATCACACATGCATACATAAAAATTCGGAATCCGACATCCACTTTCCATCTCTAATTCTATAGTCATTTTGACCCAACTAATCAACATTAACCCCTTATACATAAATACCCAAACAACCTTATCATATTTCTTCATCAAACAAAAAAGCAACATTTGCTTGCTTATATGTATGTGTGTGTATATATATATATATATAGATATATACAATGGAAAACAAACACATTCTCACACTCTTTTTCACCTTCGCCTTTGTGGTGCTCATATTGATCGCTACTAGGGCCAACGCAAATATCGTCGAGTTAACGGAGAGGATGATGTATGTATTCCGATTTAATTAATTAGTTAATTAATTAATTAGAAGACGTATGCAAAAAATAATTTTTCATTTTTTCTTTGTTCAGGCCCGCAAGGAGGAGCCTGGTTGGTTGCGAACCAACCAACTCAATCGACAATTGCTGGAGGTGCAAAGCCGATTGGGCGGATAACCGCCAAGCAATGGCGCAATGTGTGAAGGGCTTCGGAGCGGGAACCACGGGTGGGGCCGGCGGAGATATCTATGTGGTCACGGATCCTTCGGATGATGACGTGGCGCACCCAAAGGAAGGCACGTTGCGTTGGGGTGTCACCGACAACGACCCATCTGGGTGACGTTTGCGAACGACATGGTGATCAATCTGAAACACGAGTTGGTGATCACATCGGACACCACCATCGACGGGCGAGGTGCAAAGGTGGAGATCTGCAACGGAGCCGGTCTCTCTCTTTACCAGGTGAGCAACGTCATCATTCATGGACTCTACATACACGATATCAAAGAAACACCGGGTGCCACCATCGCAGCCGGAGAAGGGAAGCCGGGACCACGATCAGCCCACGATGGTGACGGGATCATGTGCTTTGGTTCTTCCAAGGTTTGGATCGATCATTGCTCGTTAGCGGGTGGCCCAGATGGGCTGATTGATGTGACCATGGGGAGCACCATGGTAACCATTTCCAACTGCAAATTCAACGATCACGATAAGGTCATGTTGCTCGGGGCCGATGATTCCCACACCGAAGATCAAGTTATGAAAGTCACGGTCGCCTACAATAAGTTCAGTACCGGATGCACCCAAAGAATGCCCAGGTGTCGATTTGGGTTCTTCCAAGTCGTTAACAACGATTATGAGAAATGGAATATGTACGCAATCAGCGGTACCATGAACCCTACCATCCTTTCACAAGGAAACAAATACGTTGCTCCCGATAATCCCCACTGTAAAAAGGTATGTATATCTAATTTTACACCAAAACATTGTGAATGTAAAAACAAAATCTGAAACGAGATGTCATTGTTTTCACATGATTCAAGTGTGTATATATATACACACACAAACGAAAGTTTGGCTGCGAAGTCAAATTTCATTGCGATTTGCGAATGTTAAGACAAACAAGAGGGCGCCACATGGCACATTCACTCTGAATAATCATGTATTATTCAAAGTGAATAAAATAACATTCACTGATATTCAGAGTGAATAATGTTGAATAATACAAAATCTTGTATTATTCATTCTGAATAATATTGAATGATGTGTGATTCGCTTTGAATAATATATGATTATTCAGAGTGAGTATGTCACGTGGCACGCTCTCAGTTGTCCTCATCTTCACAATTAAATTTGAGTTTCTATTTGAACCGGACCCTATATATTGGGTTAGCTTCAAATGAAAACTCATCTTTTCATTGTGAATATGAGGATGGCCGGCAGAACACCACGTGACATATTTAGTCTTAATAAACTTCTAATATTCAGACTGAATAACACAGCGTTCAATATTATTATATACCGTCTGAATAATACATTATTATTCAAATTGAATATGCCACGTGATGCACTTTCAGTTGTCTTCACGTTCACAATGAAATTGGAGTTCGTAAGCGAACTTTCGTCTATATAGTATATATACTATAACTCCATATCCTTGAGTAACCAAATATCTAGAAATCCGAGGAACCCGCTCATCCACTTATGTGTACGAGTAATTTCACAACTACCAAAAATATCCAAAACAAATTGTATACCGATTTTTTGTAATATGCAGGTCCAAAAACTGGAAAAAACCAACAAAAAAAAGCCCAAAACAACTTATTATTATTATTTTTATTAAACTGAAAAAAAAACCAAAATAACACATTTATACCGTTATGCACTAGTGCATGCGCATATTCACTTATGCATACAAGACAGGTGGCGGCTTTTGAGTGTGTGCCTCAGTTTTCCGGATATTTAAGATTTTCCTTTGATATAGGGTCAAGTTCAAAGGAAAAACTCAAATAATAGGAAAACTTTTTACACTTTTGCATATGGGGTAATTCGTTAAAAAAATTATATATGTACAACTGCATATGATTAAGAATGGTTGGGATATGGTGGTGTTTTGAATTAAAGGTGACAATGAGGCAACCAAAAGTCCCTGAGGCAGAGTGGAAGACATGGAACTGGAGATCTCAAGACGATGTTTTCGAAAATGGAGCCGTGTTCGTTGATTCCGGTGTTGATCCACAACTCACACCTGAACAACAAGCCGGAATGATCCCACCGGAACCAGGCTCTAACGTTCCACAACTCACCAAAGATGCCGGATTTCTGATATGCTCGCCTGGAACACCTTGTTAATTTCTTTCTTTATTTTTTATTTATTTATTCTCCTCAACCAATTCAAAACATAAAGTCATACATATATTATATTCACTCAATATATATTTAGAGCATCTACAATGGGTAACACTGTTTTTTACACCAAATGTCAAAAGTAGTGTAAGATTTAGTGTTACTAATAAATCTTCTCCAATGGGTAATACTATTTTTTACACCAAATCATTTTACATTGAAAAGTAGTGTTAAAAATAGTGTTACACCAAATATAGTGTGATACTATTCATCACACTAATTTTATTGTGAAAAATAGCGACCCCATTGGAGATGTGAATAGTAACATTTACACCAAATTTAGTGTTTAGTGTAACATTTGATGACCCCATTGGAGATGGTCTTAGTAAATAACCTTTTTGATGCGTTGCAACGGAGGAACGTTTCTCGAAAGATGGCGTTATTGGCTTGCTTCGTCGCTGCTTTTAGCTCATCTCCGACTTTAAACTCCGTTAAGTTCCGATAATAATCTCTCTCTCTATCAAATAAAACACCTTTGATTCCGCCGTGGAAGTAGAAGGCACCAGATTCGACTCCAAATCCTCAAAATTCCCAAGCAAGCATCAGAAAGCTCATCCTCAACCCTAGATCTATAGTTGTTAGGGTCATTATATTTTTTGTATTCAATTTGTAATGTTTGTAACTGTAATGCGTTTACTTTGTAATATTGGAGAAGTAGAAGGGTTTAATGTGGAAATACCCTTAGGGGTATAAATAGACAAGAGTGAGTCAGATTTTAAGTAGGATGCTTAATTGTAAAATACAAAGAGAAGTTTTTTTTTAGAAAGCTTTGTACCCCATTGTCATTGAGATAATGAAGATGATGATTTCATGATTACATGATTATGTGAAAGGTGAACTGAATTTTGTATTCTCAATTGGTATCAGAACAGGAAATCAGTGAAGTTCTAAAGCAAATTTGAGCAAAAATAGTAATAAAGTTTGTTGGGTTTTCGAAGTTTGTATTCTTCAATTTTAGGTAAATTTCTTGAATTTGAAGGTAATTTTGATGTTTTTAGTATAGATTTATATTTGAATGTTCATATAAATATGATTTGATTGATTTTGAGGTTAGATTTGATTGATTTCTCATATTCAAAGTTCTCGACATTTGAAATTCATGAATCTATTTTATCAATTTCAATCAAATTGACCGACTCGGATATGTTTTTGAGTAAAGTTGTTAGACCCGAATTTTGTTGTATCCGAAATCACAAGATGAAAAGACGATCTTAAAGGTCTAAAATGTCAAAGTTGCTAAAGCTTAATTGTTGGACTTTTCTTGTAGTTAATTAGTATAGTAGGGCTTTAATTTGTTTTGGGATTTTAATTGTAATAGGGTATAAATAGGATAGTTTTAAGGGGCTGTTTGGTTCATCGGATTCCGACGGAATGTGATGGAATTGGAATGGTCAATTCCGTTGACCAAATTCCATGGTGTTGTTTGGTTGTCAATGGAATGGAATTCAAATCCATGAGTTCCTTCATTCACAGAATTCACCATTCCTTCCCAAATCTAATGGAATTCTTCTACCATGTGATTCGCCAAATTCACACAAACAACAACCAATCGATCACTTCCCTACTTCATCGACTTCAAACAACAACTATCTTCTTGATCGAATTCTCTCAGGAATACTTCTGACATCGTCTTCTTCATCGGAACATCAGCTGTAAACATCGACTTCTCTCCTTCTTCATTTCAACTTCTTCTTCGAGCTGGAGGATCTTCTTCTTCAATCTGTTCTTCTTCTTTGATTTCATGTGGGAAGAAAAAGGAAAACTAGAGGAAGAAGCGCAGACGGCAGACCTGGAGGCTGTTAGAAAAAAATATATATACTATACAAACAGCAGGCGCTCCACCCGCCAGCACCTGCCCTGACCCAAGACCCGACCCGCGACCCAAACCCACCCTTTCCTCTCTCATTTTTTGACCCAAACCCATCCAAAACCCATCCATGACCCGCTTTAGACCCGACCATGACCTGCTTTAGACCCGCGCGTCCTCCCCCTACATCATCTCCAATTTTACATTTTTAACCCCCTCAACTTATAAGGTTTATTCACTTTATACCTTTAAGTTTTCAATAATTCGTTTTACGTTTTAGTCATATATCGTGTATTGGCTAAAAAACGTTAAAAAAAGTACGTTTTAATTTTAACAAATTACGCCATTATATTCGTATCGTCGACACGATCGAAATAAGCCTAATATTGAATATTTTTTGACGTAGTTATTTTATTATATACTATATATACGTTCAACTTCTAACCGACCTAACTCCTATATCCATTTTACATATTAACTCCATAAAAGTAGAACTTATAAGGTTTATTCACTTTACACTTTTTACTTTTTAATATTTCATTTTACGTTATAATCATATATCGTGTGTTGGCATAAAGACATTCAAAAAATACGTTTTAATTTTAACAAATTACACCATTATGTTTGTATCATCGATACGATCGAAATGAGCCTAATATTTAATATTTTTTGATGTGACTATTTTGTTATATACTATATATAAGCTCCAACCAACCTGAATACTATACCCATTTTCAAATTCACATATTAGCGCCCTAAACTTATAATATTTATTCACTTTATACCTTTACTTTTCTATATTTTATTTTACGTTTTACTCATATATCGTATATTGGTTGGAACATGTTAAAAAAATACGTTTTAATTTTAACAAATTACACAATTATAATCGTATCGTCGATACGATATAAAATATGTTAAAAAAATACGTTTTAATGTTAACAAACCGCGCCATTATAATCATATCGTCGATAAGATCGAAATGAGCCTAATATTGAATTTTTTTTTCATGTATTTATTTTATTATATACGTTCTAACCGACCCGAATCCTATATCCACCTTTAAACTTACATATCAGCCCCCTAAACTAATAATATTTATTCACGTTATATCTTTTAGTTTTTTATATTTCATTTTACGTTTTAGTCATATATAGTATATTGACTGAAATATGTTAAAGTGTCAATAGCTACGGTTCATGAACCCGGTGCGAAGCCCGGGCTTATCAACTAGTTAGGTACAAAAAAGAGGTGGATTATTTATTAGGTGAAAAAATGGGTGGATTAAGATTAGGTGAAAAGTAATTTTAATTTTAACTAAAATTGATTTTAATTTAATATAATAACTCACTAGGTGAAAAACGTAATTTATATTTTTTTAGATTAAATGTAATATATATTTTAAAAAATTATAATTGGAATCAATAAAAATGTATTTTTGTCATTTTGCATTATTCCATTCCAATTCCTTAGGGTAGCGTTTGGTACGCAGACTGGATGGGACTCAACAGGACGGGACAGAACTGGACAGGACAGACTAAGTTGTCTGTCCTACGTTTGGTACCACTAGACATGATAGAACAAAACTATTAAAATGACCAAATTGCCCTTCAAATTCAATTCCAATCAATTGCTCTAAACAACGTCAACATTCCAATAAGAAATCCAAATTAAAACTGCAAGTTCAAAGGTACCTGTGGAAGTTCTCATATCAAACAAACTGCAAGTTCTCATATCAAATTAAAAATCCAAACTAAAAATGAAGCCATGAAATCATAAAGTCTTTAAATCGTAGCAGCCATAAAATCAGAAATTGAAGACATTAAATTGCAACTAAAAAATTAGAAACTGTAGATAAATCGAAGCTATGAAATCAGAAATTGAAGACATTAAATAGCAACCATTAAATTAGGAATTGAAGACATTAAATGGCAGTCATGAAATCAAAAACTGAAGACATCAAATCGCAACCATGAAATCGAAAATCTTTGAAATCAGAATTCGAGGGTTTTAATTCGAAGTTGTGAAATCAGAAATTGAAGAAATGAAATTGAAGCCATGAACTCTCGAAATCATCTACCAGAAATCAAGGCATCATGAAATCAGAAATTGATGAAGATGACGAACAATAGAGAAGAAGTACGATGGAAAGACGGTCATGGCTTCTTCTGATTTTAGGTTATTAATCAGATGTAGGAAAAGGGCATACTGGTAATTTTTTATTCTGTCCAAGGTTGTTCCACCCTTTTGGTGGAACAATTTTTTCTAGTTTTTGTCCCATGAAAACCCAAAATAGTCCCATGTCAGTTTTGTCCCATGGTCTACCAAATATGGGACTATTTTTTTTTGTCCCGTCCCGTCCCATGTTGTCTGCGTACCAAACACACCCTAGCAAACCAAACAGACAAATTCCAAATCCTTTGACAGATTACATTCCATTCCTGTCAACCAAACATTTGATCAAACCTGATAACATTCCATTCCAATTCATTCTAGATTCCAATTCCTTTGACAGATTCCATTAATTTAGATTCCATTCTGTTAACCAAATTCCCCCTTAGGGTTTCTACGTTATGCCTCTATTTTGTAAAAACGTGTTTTTCTGTTTTTTTTAAGAAAAATAATAATACGTTGTTTTGGGTTTTTTGGTTTGACCTATATGCATTTGTGAATATATATGCATGCACATATACACGTAGGCATATTACTAATTGTTCGAATGTTCGATGATTGAGAAAAAAAAAGGATTTAAATGATTAGACGCAACACAATTAATTAAGTTATTTTGATCAAAAGTTCTTTTATGTTTATCCAAAGAGTAGAGGTTATGTTATTCAAAAACATTAAATAGGAAAAAAAAAAAAAAAACACTTTTGATATGACGACTAATTATTCACCAATATTTTATCAAGTAATATAATAATATAACCTCGAAAATGTATAACCATTTACATAAAACACATTTAGGATATATGCTTGGATAATTCAAATTAAAGTAAAGCATTTAGCATAAACAGACACATTTATGTGAACACATTATAATATATAATACTAGTTAATGACCCGTGTAATACACGGACGATTTAAACATGTTGTTTTAGCTTCTAATGAGAATTAACATTTGCATTATAAAGTTCACAAATAATTCACCACAAACCAAACGTAATATCCAATTAACAATATAAATATGACTTAGTTAATTGATATAAGAAACATTAATGATTTAGTTTAATCATAACGATTTAAGAAATTATATATATAACATTTAAATTACGTTTCTTTCATTTTTTTATTCAAAGCTTTCTTTGAAATTGAGTAAGTAGAGAATTATTATTTATTAAAATAATTCTAATTAATCAACGATTTAAATGAAAAAATAATTACTTTTACTTTATTATTATTAAATATTTTAGTCTTCTAATAGTTGTTAAAATATCTGAAATTCTTTTGTTGAAAGATTTGGATTTCGTGAATGATTCTAAAACGGAAGGGATTCTAAAATAAATTATATAGTATTTTTGATTTGTAGGGTTTTAAAAAAATTTATTATTTATAAATGATCAATAGAATTAGTAAGATTAAAAGAATGAAATCTTTAAATTTGAAGAACGTCAACAATAGCGTTTTAAATAAAATAAACTTTTATTATTTATAAATAATCTATAAAAAATTTAGATTACAAATAGGAATCTTTAAATTTCAAGAATATCAACGATAGAATTGTAATAAAATGTAAACAACTTAATTTATATCTATTCTTAATATTTACTAATATAAATAAATTTAAAAAATATTCAATATTATACTCATTTTGAATGTATCGTCGAGACGATTATAAGGGTGTAATTTATAAAAAAGGAAAACAAAAAACTTAAATGGTTTTAATTCATATACATTATTATAAGAATGTAAACTGAAAATTGAAAAACTAAGGGGTAATAAGTAATTTAATCAAATAATTATAAGGATACAAAATGTAAATTATAAAAGGGAAACTAATAAATTAATGAGAAATTTTAGGTATGTAAATTTTGGAAAAAAAATGGAAATAGATTATGACATCATCATTTGATAGGATTTGTTTAATTGACCAATGAAATCACTCAATTTGATTTTGATGACATCAGCAAAAACCTTCTTTTAATATATATATATATATATAGGGTTGAGTTCCGTTGTTAACCACAAATAGTGTGTTAACCGTGTTAACCCATCATAACCCTTAATAATCTAGATCTAGGGCCATGATTAAATTCATATAATTAGGGAATTTTTAATAATTCATAATTAAAAAATACAACAAACGCAAGTGCACAGGGGTATTTTGGGAAAGCCACCTCCATCCTCCTCCTCCACCCGGTGAACACATGTGCACCGCCGCCTCCTTCCTCCTCCTTCACTCGGTGAACACATGTGCACCGCCGCCTCCTTCCTCCTCCTCCACCCGGTGAACACATGTGCACCGCCCCCTCCTTCCTTCTCCTCCACCCGGTGAACACATGTGCATCGTCGCCTCCTTCCTCCCCTCCACCACGTGAACACATGTGCACCACCGCCTCCTTCCTCCTCCTCCACCCGGTAAACACATGTGCACCGCCATCGCCTTCCTCCCCCTCCACCCGGTGAACACATGTGCACCGCCGCCTCCTTCCCCCCCCCACCCCGTAAACACATGTGCACCGCCGCCTCCTTCCTCCTCCTCCACCCGGTGAACACATGTGCACCGCCGCCTCCTTCCTCCTGTAACACCTTAAAAAAAATCCAAACATTTAATTTAGGAAAACATTTAAAATAAGCGGAAGCCTTGTCAAAGTCTCATCTTATCAAAGAAATTAATCAAAACAGTTGTTTAAGCAAATAAATAATCCAACATAGTCGAGCCTAAGCTCATGACAAAACACGACATCCATTGTTCCAATTAAATTGACACGTGATCGGTAGTAAGTTAAAACATGTTCTATATTGTAACACCAAAATCCATGACCATGATTGACTGAGCTGCCACCTTCGGGATCATCACACGTGAGCCTTGCCTTGGTTACCCGATGCTGTACCTGACACTAAAAAGGGAAAAATAACAACGGGTAAGCTTTCGCTTAGTGAGCACATATCTATACAAACATAATCATACATACATAACTGAGTGCATAGCAATCACATATCACATAACTTGATCCATTGACACTGGTACCAGGCCGCTTAATCCATAACTTGATCCTTTGTTCCCGGAGGAACTAATTTCCCTAGTGGTAACCCGTACCAACTAGGTGTTAACATAATCCAAGCAACATATCATCACACATGCATTTCATCACATAAGCATCACCATATTCATATAGATAAAGTACTCACCTTTCAGTAGCCCGAATTACACACCATGCGCGTACAACGTTCAACACAAGTAACCTATACATTTACATGCACATCCATATCAATACATAGCCCAAAAAGACCCTTTAATACTCCATACCGAAACACTAGTCTTAGCCATAGCTAGACTAGTCTACTTGCCCTTAAAATCTACCCAAAGTCATCTCACAACATCCCTAACATAAGCCCATAGCCAAAACCCCAAAAGAACCGCAAACGAAAAATGTTGAAAACACAACAGAAAGTTGCGCCACCTGTCCCCGTGACCTCAGGTCGCGGGGCCAGGTCGCGGGGTTTTCCTGATGCCCCAAAAAACGCGACTTTGCTTCGAAAATCATACTTCCAACTCACGTTTCGACCAAACACAACCCAAAAACGATTTCTACATGATCTAGAGTCTATATGTGGCATTTACGTGCGTCTAAAACAATTCAAAACATTCTAATCCATGGATACAAGATCATAATCCATCATCAATTGGAGCATAATATTAACCAATTACACCAATTCGGTATTTATACCATCCCAACCCTAACTTGACATCAAGACCCGAAATTAGCATCAATTGTACCATAATTCTCAGTCTAGAACCCATACCTTAGCGTTAGCAATTCACATCTTACTCCGATTGATCCACCATAGCCCTCAATTGCACCTTCTTGAACCCTTGTCTTTGGCCGCCCTCCTTTCTCCCCAAATACGTTTGCTGGAAACTGAATTGAATAAGGGAAGTTGAGGGCTAACCCCTTTTATTTAATCGCATGCTAACAACCTTGCACTTCCGGTAATTACACATTGGCCCTTGATTTCGATAAAAAGAAAACTTTTAGTCACTAACTAACCCTTCACATCAAAAGAGGTTCAATTTGAAATTGGGATGTTACAACTCTCCCCCACTTACTAGGATTTCGTCCCCGAAATCGCTCAAGCTTGGAACAACTTAGAGTAGTTCCGTCTCATTTCATCCTCCGATTTCCACATTCCTTTCGACACCAATGTCCTTATTTCTCAAGACTTGGTCGTTCTTTCTAAGATCAATTTCAGTCTTTCCTCATTGAACTCTAGGTCTGATAGTACTTTATCCGCATAGCTCTTCCGGCGACCCTGAGCAGTTTTCAGTCTAACACGATTCCACTTAATACTCTCAGCCACTTTCTGAATAATTTTAGTACTTCCCAATTCTTCCTCCAGGAGATGGGAGTCCGACAACTCTTTTCTCACAACTTCATGCTCCCTAAGAGTACAACCAACCTCGTAACCTGACCTTTCGTCACATGCTCTTACTTCTAACCGGTACCTTTCGCTCTTAGACACGTCTAACACTTTTTCCACTTGCTTTTCCTATATTCTGGTCCCCCGCAATCCGACCTTACGTCTCTGACACTGAAACCTCTGCATAGTCTCAACGACTTAAATGACCATAACTGTCGGGTATTACCCGTACCACTTGATCTTTAATTCCTTCCTTCCTCGATTTCTCACTCATAACTACTTACGCTGTGACTACTTAAACATACCTACTAGCGAGGTTATCACTGACAACTTGTCTGCCACTTTAAGTTTTTTTTTAAAACACATACTTGACGAAAAACTGTTTGAAATAACCGGAAAACTCATAAAATCCAATTAAACCAACATCATCCCATCAAACATTTAGAAATTCAAACATGTACGAAAAACAACATCTTTCAACAAGTACTAGTTCCACTAAGTTAATCAAAAGTAAATTTTAAGGAAAAACTATTTAAAACTTTACGGAAGTTTTGTTCGGAAGTCATAAAATAGCAAAACCAACATTTTTCAAAAAGTTTACTATTGTAAAACATGAAACGAGACCACTCCTCTTTCGAAACATAAAAAAAATACATGTACCAAACATCACTTAAAAATATCATTAACATAAGTTTTCTTTCATCCTCTTTCATAACCAGAATCCATGTAACCCCATATCTGACGATTGTGGTTCGATAAAGTCCGTTTTGGAGACACAGGGCCCTAACCGGTCACCCCTACTCCACCACGGTTATGTTATGGAGTTGCCCAGTCCAGGTCACAACCCAAAACACGTCCACTACCACATCGTTTTCTACGGATTACAAGGATTTCGTAACGTAAACATAACTGCCCTCCGTTCCAAGAACGGATCTGATCCTGCTGTTCCTCTAACGAGCACGATACTATCCCCTTGACCCTTACGAGTACAAGGCTGTCCATACGCACACAAAACATGTTATTCGCCTCTGACATAGCTATCTATCGTCTACTATCACTTACGATATAACACACAACCAATTATAGGGTTGACGTAACTCTTACCCTTTCTATTTCTATCACATTTGTATCAACAAATCCTTTCAACATCCCTTACATCACTGTCCACATACTTCACTTAGCCCCAAACACCCAGTCCCGACAGTCCCTACTTGATCCTCGAAGCCTACGGGTGTAACCACCAGTGTAGGAAACACAAGGATCAAGTAAAGATTAGTCTGGGCAACAGGCTCGCCTTCTTCGTGCACTTAATGCACCTCACTACCATCACACCTTCTCTTATCTCCGACTCTAACATCTCAACACATACAGTTACATTCACCTTTTCATTCCTAACCCAATTCAACGACAGTTTCGAACAATCAAGCGTTCGTTCCTTGATTTACTACAATACCATTCACCAATGAAAACGATCATCGATCCATCAAGCATCGGCCTATAGACTCGATTCATCAATTTTCTGTAAGCCCAGGCGACCATAAAAGCTACCGGCGCGTTCGTCAACCTGAATGGCATCACAATGGACTCGGAATGCCCATATCGAGCACGAAGAGCCGTTTCATGTGCATCCTCTTCCCGAACTTCAACTGGTGGTACCCTGAGCGAAGATCTATCTTCGAGAACCACATGGCTCCCTGAAGTTGATCGAAAAGATCGCCGATCCTCGGCAGCGGGTATCTATCCCTTACCATAAGCTTGATTAACCCTCGGTAATCGATTCACATCCGCAACAATTCCTGCATCTCCAGAGGTGCTAACCGGTACGGGCCTTAGCTATCGGCGCCGTCCCCGGAACTCGCTCAATCCGATACTCCACTTGCTTCTCGGGTAAAATTCCAGGCAAATCATTCGGAAATACACCTCGATACTCGCTGACCACAGGCACGTCTGCTACCGTTTTCTTCTTCGTCTCAGCTCGGCTATCGACCACGTACGCTAAGAAGCTGCTACCTCTATGTAGGACATGCTTTCTGGCCTTAGCCAAAGTACTTACCTTCGGTAGTCTCTTTCCGTCCCTTTCAATAGTAAGTTCTCCCCCACTCGGGTTTGAACTACTACCTGCTGCTTCTCTCGGTCAATGCAGACTCGTTTTCGATTCAATCAGTCCATATCAACTATTACATTCCCTCTTATACACGTCACTATACCAGCAGTACTCCTCGTCCGCTACTTCTACTTCTAACGACTTCCATGCTTGCTTCATTCACAACGTCCGGCTCCGTCCTTGCCTCTTCTGCTGTCGACTAAAACACACGCTCCCGATTCTTGGAGGTATCATTCTTTTCTTTGCCTCCCCATTACTAACTCTCTAACCCGGTTACCTCGTGCATCTGATAAATCAGTGCACCTTACTGTCACCGAAGCTTCTCTCACCATTAGCCGAGGTATCTTCTGTTTCCCTTCAAGGCCAAGGAGTTGCTCCATCGTCATACCCTTCACTTGCTTTGTTGTCCTTTAATGAACAATTAACTTCCATAATTCCTCCGCGGCTTCCCCAAACAGGCTCATAGCAACCTGACCTCCACTTCTGCCTTGCAACCCAGTGCAGAAAGCATTTCCCGTCACAGAGATCCGATGGTTAAGCCACTGAATCTTTCTTCCTTCGAAAATCGGCGATTGACAATCCGGAATTCCTCGTAACCAACTGCTCTAGCCTGATCAGACTGAGAGTTTACTGCATCACCGGCTCATGCGGCCATAACTGCTTCTAGACTGCTATTAATCACCTGGGTTAATTCCTGCTTCTCATGCTCGAAAGTCTAGGAAGGATCTCATAGAGGACTTCTTCTACCTCATCTGCTACACTCTCTAATCCACTGACTGTACACATGTAATCCATCATACACTTATCACTTTTCCCATATAACGAGGACACTCTTTGTCCATAACCCGTACTAATCCAAAAATCATCACGCTTTAAGCTAACCACTTCCCCTTTCGTCTAGTCCACGAATATTCGGGTCAACGACCCCCTTTATACCTCTCATTTCCCAACATGCTATTGAGTGGTCTATCTTTACTGGCTCAATTAACATGCTACCTTAAATACCACTCTACCTTCCGTCCCATGCCATCTACTAGCTTAGGTCAATGACCTTAGCTTCCAATTCTCTCCTCATCACGTGCCTCTTAAGGGTCTAACCACTTACCTTACGGACACTCATGAAGGTCCTATCATGCTACTACCCCATCCCGACAATCCAGTGGATTCATAGAACTCCTTGTAACTATGTCAATTCTCTGATATGCACAATGTATTTGCAATGATACGGGCCCTTGTATCACTATAAATACATCCTACATATCTAGCTTCGACACCATCACAAAGTTCCTATTTCCCAACTAGTTGTCCCATACATAACCTTTACACTAGAGCTTAACAGCTCGCCTACCATTCAATCACATAAAAACATGCATCATGCTATTATACTCGTAACCACATAACCATATGTCTACACAAAGGTACAACATGTATGTCTACTATTCCATAGTCTCTATTCCACATTATAACACATTCTAACCACTTAACATCAAGAACTCAGACTCGTTCATCTCTCAACAACTATTATAGTGATACCTGCTCCCTATGTCCTTTATATAGGACCTCATGCTTCATAACAATATACATAACTTATTATCATGTCCATACATATAATTAATCCGTTTAAAGCACATTTATATGTTCAAACAACATATACATGTCCATTTATATTGATCTCATGTTCATATATGCACATATCTTAATCCCATGCGTATCTCATTCTCATTACATGTCATAACATGTGTATCATATCATGCTTAACTCATTACATTATTGGTAGATAAAGTATCATGTTTTCTTATCCAAGTATAGTGTGCTCACCTCACGTTGATGTCCCGGCCCGCAGCTCAGTCTCTTATCCATTTCTTATCCAACTCCAAATTTTGAAAATTCTTAGTTAGAAAACAAGAACACTTGGTTTAAGTTCAAACACTCACTACCCGTGAATGCCTGAATCTCTTAAACCAGGGCTCTGATACCAATTGTAACACCTTAAAAAAATCCAAACATTTAATTTAGGAAAACATTTAAAATAAGCGGAAGCCTTGTCAAAGTCTCATCTTATCAAAGAAATTAATCAAAACAGTTGTTTAAGCAAATAAATAATCCAACATAGTCGAGCCTAAGCTCATGACAAAACACGACATCCATTGTTCCAATTAAATTGACACGTGATCGGTAGTAAGTTAAAACATGTTCTATATTGTAACACCAAAATCCATGACCATGATTGACTGAGCTGCCACCTTCGGGATCATCACACGTGAGCCTTGCCTTGGTTACCCGATGCTGTACCTGACACTAAAAAGGGAAAAATAACAACGGGTAAGCTTTCGCTTAGTGAGCACATATCTATACAAACATAATCATACATACATAACTGAGTGCATAGCAATCACATATCACATAACTTGATCCATTGACACTGGTACCAGGCCGCTTAATCCATAACTTGATCCTTTGTTCCCGGAGGAACTAATTTCCCTAGTGGTAACCCGTACCAACTAGGTGTTAACATAATCCAAGCAACATATCATCACACATGCATTTCATCACATAAGCATCACCATATTCATATAGATAAAGTACTCACCTTTCAGTAGCCCGAATTACACACCATGCGCGTACAACGTTCAACACAAGTAACCTATACATTTACATGCACATCCATATCAATACATAGCCCAAAAAGACCCTTTAATACTCCATACCGAAACACTAGTCTTAGCCATAGCTAGACTAGTCTACTTGCCCTTAAAATCTACCCAAAGTCATCTCACAACATCCCTAACATAAGCCCATAGCCAAAACCCCAAAAGAACCGCAAACGAAAAATGTTGAAAACACAACAGAAAGTTGCGCCACCTGTCCCCGTGACCTCAGGTCGCGGGGCCAGGTCGCGGGGTTTTCCTGATGCCCCAAAAAACGCGACTTTGCTTCGAAAATCATACTTCCAACTCACGTTTCGACCAAACACAACCCAAAAACGATTTCTACATGATCTAGAGTCGATATGTGGCATTTACGTGCGTCTAAAACAATTCAAAACATTCTAATCCATGGATACAAGATCATAATCCATCATCAATTGGAGCATAATATTAACCAATTACACCAATTCGGTATTTATACCATCCCAACCCTAACTTGACATCAAGACCCGAAATTAGCATCAATTGTACCATAATTCTCAGTCTAGAACCCATACCTTAGCGTTAGCAATTCACATCTTACTCCGATTGATCCACCATAGCCCTCAATTGCACCTTCTTGAACCCTTGTCTTTGGCCGCCCTCCTTTCTCCCCAAATACGTTTGCTGGAAACTGAATTGAATAAGGGAAGTTGAGGGCTAACCCCTTTTATTTAATCGCATGCTAACAACCTTGCACTTCCGGTAATTACACATTGGCCCTTGATTTCGATAAAAAGAAAACTTTTAGTCACTAACTAACCCTTCACATCAAAAGAGGTTCAATTTGAAATTGGGATGTTACACCTCCCCTCCACCCGATGAACACATGTGCACAGCCTCCTTCCTCCTCCTCCACCCGGTGAACACATGTGCACCGCCGCATCCTTCCTCCTCTACCCAGTAAACACATGTGCATAACCACCACCATCAAAGCTACCACCAACACCATCACCACACCCACCACCACTAGTCCACCACCAATACAACCACCACCATCACAGCTACCACCACCACCACACCCACCATCTCCAAACCACCACAACACCCACCAAAAATGAAGAAAAAATAAAAAGAATAATGAAAATGTATGGAAAATTTCATCCTCATTGTGAACCTATTTACCTCATCTAGTTTCATCGGGAGGAGGAAGAATTAATGGAGAACGAAATTAGGTTTTTAGCAGAGAAGAGTTTCTGAAGCTTCTTGTAATTGAGGCTGGTAGCAGCGGATTTGGCGATGGAGGTTGTGGTGGCGGTGAGGTGGTGGTAGTTGGCGATGGTGGTGGTGGTGGTAGACCGCATATCCTACGACGGTGGTGGTGGTGGTCGTCGTAGATCCGACAGCGGTGGTGTAGGCTTCAGATCCGGCGACGGTTGTGGTAGGGGAAGGCTGCAGATCCGGCGACGGTTGCGGTGGCGGAAGGTTGCAGATCCGGCGACGGTTGCGGTGGCGGAAGGTTGCAGATCCGGTGACGGTTGCGGTGGCGGAAGGTTGCAGATCCGATGACGGTTGCGGTGGCGGAAGGATGCAGATCCGCCGACGGTTGCGGTGGTGGAAGGCTGCAGATCCGCCGACGGTTGCGGTGGTGGAAGGCTGCAGATCCGCCGACGGTAGCGGTGGTGGAAGGCTGCAGATCCGCCGACGGTTGCGGTGGTGGAAGGTTGCAGATCCGCCGACGGTTGCGGTGGTGGAAGGTTGCAGATCCGCCGATGGTTGTGGTGGTGGTGGAGGAAAGCGGTGGCTCAGGTGGTGGTGGAGGGTGGCGGTTGGGAGGTAGACGAGAGTAGGGGTTGGGGTGGTGGTGGTGGTGGAGGGTGGTGGTGGTGGTTGTGTGAGAGATGGAAGGGTTGTGGTTTGGAAGAGATGGTGTAATTAGTTGACAAAATTCCTGATATACCCTTCAAAGACCTAAAGTGATGGAGTAATTTAATTGGTTGAATTTGGTTAACAAGGTTAACACACTATTTGCGGTTAACAACGGAACTCTCCTCTATATATATATATATATATAGAGATTTTAGAGGAATGGTGAACGGTAAAGTGTTACGATGAAGTATGATTTTTGTTTTTGTGGTTTGATATTTATAACGTTTTTCAACTTTGGTATTTAAAAACTGCTTTTTGCATCCAAAATCTCTTATAACATTAATATTTTTTATTTATTGATTTATTAAAACTTTTTTATTTATTTTAAAAACTTTTTTATTAATGTGTGTGTGGACACACACACATTATCTAAATGCTAATAGCCACGTAAAATAGACATCAGATGCACCATATATCTCTTTTTTATTGTAAACACATAGTTAAATATCAAACACAATGCATGAAGTCTATCATACTAACCTTTCGTATGACATATGTCATATAAATCCTTCTTACTAATGAAAAAACCTTTCAGTTTATAACCCAGAGCGGAGGCTGGGCTCTTAATATATAACTAGTTTAAATACAACTACATATCAATCTCTACTAATATGATAGAATGCTTAATCAAAGTGATAATCAACCCAAAAGTCTTTCACTATTTAAAACCATAAAATAAAACTATAAGAGAGAAATAAAATAAAATGACACGTGAATCATGATCGAGAATTTATTCTCGTAGCTTCTAAATTGAGTTTTTTCTTGCACGAGTTAACACAACAAGATTTTATTTGTATTTAAGAATTATATTAAGGAATGTATGTATCTACATAAAATAATTAACAATTAAGTCATATATCCTAGCTACTATATTTAGATGCCTTAACAACATATTCTAATCATATGCATACACAAAATTTCGGAATCCGACATCTACTCTTCATGTCTAATTTTATAGAAGTAATCGACTTATAAATACCCAATCAACCTCATAATACATATTTCCATCATCAAACAAAGAAGCAACATTTGCTTATATATACAATGGGGAACAAACACATTTTCTTCGCCATCGCCTTTTTGGTGTCCGTTATGATCGCTACCAGGGCCAACGCCGATGGCCTGCTCGACTTAGTCGAGAAGGCCAAGGTGTACGTATTCAATTAACTAATTAATTCCTCTTATTTACATTATTCTTGCATTTAATTTGAACCCGTTTGTAAAAACACTATTTTTCACTTCTTCTTCTTTTTTTTTTTTTTTGGCGTTCAGGCCTTTAAGGAGGAGCCTGGCTGGCTGTGAACCAACCAACCCAATCGACAATTGCTGGAGGTGCAAAGCCGATTGGGCGGATAACCGCCAAGCAATGGCGCAATGTGTGAAGGGTTTTGGAGCGGGGACCACCGGTGGGGCCGCGGGAGAAATCTACGTAGTCACGGATCCTTCTGATGACGACGTTGCCAATCCAAAAGAAGGCACGTTCCGTTGGGGTGTCACCCGAGATCGCCCCATCTGGGTGACATTCGCGAAAGACATGACGTTCAATCTGAAACACGAGATGGTGATCACTTCCGACACCACCATCGATGGCCGAGGTGCAAAGGTCGAGATCTGCAACGGAGCCGGTCTCTCCCTTTACCAGGTGAGCAACGTCATCATTCACGGACTCTACATACACGATATCAGAGAAACACCCGGTGGCACCATCGCAGCCGGAGAAGGGAAGCCAGGACCACGAGCCCCCCACGATGGTGACGGGATCATGTGTGTCGGTTCTACCAAGATTTGGATCGATCATTGCTCATTGGCGGGTGGCCCAGATGGGCTGATTGATGTCACCCTGGGGAGCAGCATGGTAACCATTTCCAACTGCAAATTCAACGATCACGATAAGGTCATGTTGCTCGGGGCCGATGATGGCCACACCCAAGATCAAAACATGAAAGTCACGGTCGCCTACAATAAGTTCAGTACCGGATGCACCCAAAGAATGCCGAGGTGTCGATTTGGGTTCTTCCAGGTCGTTAACAACGATTATGAGAAATGGAAAATGTACGCAATCGGCGGTACCAAGAACCCTACCATCCTTTCACAAGGAAACAAATACGTTGCTCCCGATGATCCCAACTGTAAAAAGGTATGTATATCTAATTTTATATATTCCCGCCTTTATTGACTAGTCTCCGCCACGTGTTGCGCTCTCGGCTGTCCTCATGTTCACAACCAAAAAGTTGTTCACATTTGAACTTTCCTCTATATGTGTGTGTGTGTGTGCGCGTGCGTGTGTGTGCATGTGTGTGTATAGGATCAGGTTGAAATGGAAACTCAAATTTGATTGCATGGGAACGTGAGGACAATCGAGAGCACGCCACGTCTCCTATTTGGCTCATATTCAGTAATGAATAATATAATTCAGTATTATGGTCTGAATATTGTATTATTCACCTTGAAGAATGCATAACATTCAGTTATTCATTATTCTTAAAAATCTTGGTATTATTCTGACTTAATATGCCACATGAGGCGCTCTCAGTTGTTCTTATGTTTGCAATGAAAAATGAGTTTCCGGTTTAACTTCTCTCTCTATCTCTCTCTCTCTCTCTCTCTATATATATATATATATATATATATACACACGCACACGCACGATTAATTAAAGATTGGATGTGATATGGTGGTGTTTTGAATTGAAGGTGACAATGAGGCAACCAGAAATCCCCGAGGCAGAGTGGAAGACATGGAACTGGAGATCTACAGATGATCTTTTCGAAAATGGAGCCGTGTTCGTTGATTCCGGTTCTGATCCAACTCTCACGGGTGACCAACAATCCGGAATGATCCCACCGGAACCAGCCGCCAACGTTCCAACCCTCACCAAAGACGCCGGATTTCTCACATGCTCGGCTGGATCACCTTGTTAATTTCTTTCTTTCTTTCTTTCTTTCTTTTTTTCTTATACTTATTCTCCTCAACCAATTCAATAACATAAAGTCATACATATATAGTATATACACTCGATCGAATCGAGTTGTAAATAACCTTTACAATGCGTTGCAATGGGCACTATTCGGCAGCATCAAGGAGTACTGTTGGAGCTATTAGAAGATGCTCTTACGGTGGTGGTGGTGGTCGGAACCCTAGAATCAAAAGAAGGCCTGGCTGGAGTTGCGGCTTTTGGCGCCATTTTTTTAGCATAAAACTCCCTTTTCCTTCCTACTGTAATACAAAGAAGATTGTTTAGATTTTAAGGAATTGATAGCAAAGTTAGGGATTTGAAAGCGGGCAATACATACATAATTGAAGATATCCATGATAATAAATTGTTATTTAATTTATATATACATCTGTATATCTTAAGTAAAGAGTGAATTACATATTTTTGTCCCATTTCGTGTCAATTAAAGCAATCATATGGATAGCACACCATGCATGGGTAGTTTTGTTATTTAACTTCATTTTTTTTTTCATTTGCAATTAAAATCACAGCAACAAAATGTGTAATCAATCTATTTAGAGTTGTAATTATGTATATATAAAGTTGGATTCCAGTGACATCAAATTGTTTTCGTGAGACCGGTGAGACCAACACCTTTTTGTATGAAACTTCACAGCAAAACACTGTAAAGGTTAAAAAAACTCGAACATTCATCGAAAAAAACATACTAAAAACACCATTGAGAAAAAAAAATTCCAAAAAAGGTAAAAAAAAAAACGAAACTTTCACAACTCAACAAATTGTGAAGGTAACAAATAAATAATTCGAACCTTTACACCAAAAATGTTGTGAAGGTAAAAAAATCGAACTTCACCTTAAAAAACATCGTGAACGTAACATTTACAGTGTTTCTACGATGAATGTTCGATTTTTTTTTAACTTTCAGGGTGTTTTGCTCTGAAGTTTAATGTAAAAGCATTGGTGTAACACCCCCTGTCCCGCGTGGTTCAGAACGGGGGAATATTACAATTCAAGGAACAAACACAACAATATCTGCTTGTTAGACAAATAAAATTTAGAGTTCGACTAAACTGTAATAACCATTAAAATTTCAAACCATCATTGGAAGACAACTATAACTATGAGTTAAAAGTTACATATTCATGCGTCATACCCCAAAAAGAAACAAAAGTAGTTTATCAAAAGATCTTCAAAGGCGTCCAAAATAGTTGTCTTCCCTCCTCGATAATCTCGACCCCTGTCTACGTCTAAGTACCTGCCGCGTCAACAAAACACACGACTGAGCAACTTTGCCCAGTGAACGGATTATAATGATAAAATAAACAATAACTAACAAATGGAAACTAAAATGAGATAAACGAACATTGATATTAGCAAATATCATACAAATACTCATTAAGCATAGACGATAATGGCCCATCTAATTCACATTGTTTCAAAAATATATAACAAGAACATGTTTATTAAGAATAGAATCAGAAAGTACATCAAACATCACGAAGATATAACAAGGGTCACAAAGACCGGTGTGTATCACGAAGACACATTGTCCTCACGGGTTGATCAAACCACGTGAGTCTAATGGGGTAGCAGCGTGGGCACACTCACCATCTAACCCCTGCCGTGAATGATTCACGACCTGACTCATGTAACTAGGATCAATCCATTCGCCCTCGATAGCCGTTACTTGGCCAGACCCCATACGTGTCCATTCTAAGTGAGGACGCCACGATTGTATAGCCACCGTGGAAGCATCCCGACCTTGGTGTCCCCAATGGTCAAGTGTTCTATAAAATCGAAATGGAAATCATAGGTCTAACAACACATGTGATCTCATGAAACAATGTTCTGAAATCCAATAAACCTCAAAGGTTGAAATTCGATTGTTTATGAATGATTCACAATCCAAAGCGAGTAAGCATCATATAAATGATTAAATAAAATTACCTTTAATTAAGCAATAAAGCTACAAGATGATTCGAAGTTCAATACGGATATTTACCCTTTCACATATGTGATAGGAAAAATATGGTGTACCATATTCAAGGAGTAGACACATATATACAAACGTGTGTCCATGTGTCAAACGAAGATAGAAATCCGTACCTTTTTGTAAATAAGAGCCTCTAGTGAGGTTTAGCCAAAGTTGATCACGTTTCCACAAATCGAAGGCCTAAACAATAAGCAAAAATGTTTAGGATTTATTCCTCCTAAACTCATGAAAATCCAAGCTTAACACCCTTAAGAACCTTCTACATAACTTAAGTTTGAGTCCCAACACGTCTTAATAGGTTCATAACACAAAGATATAGGCTAACATCAATGCTAAATAATCCAAACAACCTAAACTATGCTGCACCTGACAGCAGAGCTATCCTTCGGGTTTTGGCTTCGTAACCTTATTTAGAAGCCAAACTAGACGATAATATCCAAAACAAAGTTGTTCTTTCATCTCTTATGAATCATATGGTTTTGGAATCAACCCGATCGGAGCAGCGACCAAATAAATATGACGCTTGAACAAACAGTGTGCAGAATCCGGACTAGCTTCAAAAGGTCACTGTTTCGGGCTGTTTAGAGTTGGAACTGGGTCACGGTTAAAACTACAAAGTTGTAGAAGACTCAAAGATCTTACTAACTGCAATTTTTTAGAATTTTTAGACGTACGAGTGATTTTATGCGAATTTTTGAACATCGGGACAGATCAGGACAGATTGTTAAAACTCAACAGCAAATGGAAAATTTCTTTGAGGCATTTTAGCAAACGCCTTGTGAGCATTAATTCAAGAAGCTCAAAAATATTTCCATGGCTTATACCACTTGCCCAATGTTGATATCAATAGCTAACCAATGATTCAAAATAACAATTCTAACTCAAATTCACAACCAAATCAAGATTTACACCATGGAAACCCTTAATACTTTATCTACTTACACTTAAACAACTAAAATCATAGTGTTCAATTAAAGACATGCAAACATAAATCTACAATCAGATTTATATAACCTAAAAGGGCATCTAAACAATCTTCAATTAGTAAAATCAAAGATGGAAAGATGTATACCTTCAAAAGTATGGTTCCAATCTTCAATATCTTCAACCCTAAGCTTGATTTTACTATGAAATTGAGTTTGGAGAGAAGTCGATGAATGGGATGAGCATAAGTCGGTCTTGAAGCTGAAATCAATTAAAGGGATAAATTTTCAGCTTCTATCTTTTTCAAATTTACACAACCAACCCCTCAAGTCTCATTTATTGCACTTTTGACCTGGTTAGACGATTTCTTTACATTCTAAGTGAAATAGGGAAAGTTGTGTAACTAACATAAAGTTGGCTTATAAACAAGCTTATAGTCAAAACCAGTTCTGTAAGATTCAATTCTGTTTTCTAGTAACCTTTAAATTACAATAGGTTTTTCCGTAACAGATAACAATGAAATGTACATATTAACATGTTCATAAGGACTACTATAATAGCCTCAAAGTAGAAACTTCATCGAATACACATATAGGAACAAAATTACGGTGACTTTGTGTTCGAATTTGTGCATTATACCATTTTCATATGCATGGAATAGTTTGAGGATCGTTTGTCTAACTAAAATTTTGATAATCATCTTAAATATGCATTATACCATTTTCATATGCACCTCATTGTAGTAGTGTGTGGGATAAACAAAACTACACTAACTTCTATCTTTTCACCAACTACAACTCTTTGTAAAAAAAATAAATCAAAATTATAAAAAATTAGAAAAATACTAATGAATCTCTCTCATTGTGCCATCTCATTTTATAGGATTCTTCCTTTTATATATATATAAATGATAAATAATATAAAAACACATTTAAGTACAACATCATGTCAATCCCTAGCTAGTAACATAATATAGTGGAATTATAAATCGACTCCCTTAAGAAAAATAGTATTACATGAATGTGTAGGTGAGACCCGGTATGAGAGATCAACATTTATATGAGTGAATAAAATGTTTAAGGGGTCCTATAACAACTCTATCCAACTATCAAGGTCATAATCAACCAAAAGTCCAAAACTCTTTCACTACCACCACAAAATAATACCAAAAAGTGATGATCATCCAGAATATTAACTTCTAAATTGAGATTTTATTATAGGACCAAATTAATTATAGGACAACTATATTTAGATACCTTAAAAGTAATAACTTAAACTTGTACTTAAACCGACATCCACTCTCCATCTCTAAATTTATAGAAGTAATCCCCTTATAAATAATACCAATCAACTCATCATATTTCATCATCAATTACAAATTAAAGAAGCAACACATATACATGATGACTAACACAATGGGAAACAAACACATTTTCACTCTCTTCTTCGCGTTTGCGTTTTTTGTGCCGGTATGATCGCTAGTAGGTCCAATGCAAACGATACCGCCATGCTCGAATTAGCCGAGAAGGCCAAAGTGTACGTATTCAGTTAATTAATTAGTTATATATCGATCTACGTATAGTTAATTTAGAATCCAATTTGCCATTAAAAAAGGTTATGATCGCTACCAGGGCCAAACACAAGCGATGGCCTACTCGACTTAGGGGCCGTTTACTTGAACACTTACCCGGTAAGTGCTTACCGGTAAAATTGAATACTATCACCTACCATATGGTACAACATTTTAGTCTCTTAAAACGGTATTGTATGCAACAATTTATCCGGTAAGCTCTTACCGGGTAAGAGTTGTGGATCTCACTTACCCGGGTAAGACTTTTGGTCCATGCTATCGCTCTTACTTGGTAAGATTGTAGTCATGTTCATGTTCTCCCCGTAAGGTAAATTGACCCGGTAAGTACTTACCGGGTAAGCGTCAAGTAAACGGGCCCTTAGTCGAGAAGGCCAGCGTGTGCGTATTCAATTAATTATTCCTCTTATTTACATTATTTGTGCATTTAATTTAATTTGAACCCTTTTGCAAAAAAATAGAAATTTTCACCCTATTTTTTGTGTTGTTCAGGCCTTTAAGGAGGAACCTGGCTGGCTGCGAACCAACCAACCCAATCGACAATTGCTGGAGGTGCAAAGCCGATTGGGCGGATAACCGCCAAGCAATGGCGCAATGTGTGAAGGGTTTCGGAGCGGGGACCACGGGTGGGGCCGCGGGAGAAATCTACGTGGTCACGGATCCTTCTGATGACGACGTTGCCAATCCAAAAGAAGGCACGTTCCGTTGGGGAGTCACCCGAGACCGACCCATCTGGGTGACGTTCGAGAAAGACATGACGTTCAATCTAAAACACGAGATGGTGATCACTTCCGACACCACCATCGATGGCCGAGGTGCAAAGGTCGAGATCTGCAACGGAGCCGGTCTCTCCCTTTACCAGGTGAGCAACGTCATCATTCACGGACTCTACATTCACGATATCAAGGAAACACCAGGGGGCACCATCGCAGCCGGAGAAGGGAAGCCAGGACCACGAGCCCCCCACGATGGTGACGGGATCATGTGTGTCGGTTCTACCAAGATTTGGATCGATCATTGCTCATTGGCGGGTGGCCCAGATGGGTTGATTGATGTCACCCTGGGGAGCAGCATGGTAACCATTTCCAACTGCAAATTCAACGATCACGATAAGGTCATGTTGCTCGGGGCCGATGATGGCCACACCCAAGATCAAAACATGAAAGTCACGGTCGCCTACAATAAGTTCAGTACCGGATGCACCCAAAGAATGCCCAGGTGTCGATTTGGGTTCTTCCAAGTCGTTAACAACGATTACGAGAAATGGAAAATGTACGCAATCGGCGGTACCAAGAACCCTACCATCCTTTCACAAGGAAACAAATACGTTGCTCCAGATGACCCCAACTGTAAAAAGGTATGTATATCTAATTTTATATATTCCTTTACACTTGAAACTATATATATATATATATATATATGTGATTAATTAAGAATGGATGGGATATGGTGGTGTTTTGAATTGAAGGTGACAATGAGGCAACCAGAAATCCCTGAAGCAGAGTGGAAGACATGGAACTGGAGATCTACAGATGATCTTTTCGAAAATGGAGCCGTGTTCGTTGATTCCGGTTCTGATCCAACTCTCACGGGTGACCAACAATCCGGAATGATCCCACCGGAACCAGCCGCCAACGTTCCAACCCTCACCAAAGACGCCGG
This sequence comes from Centaurea solstitialis, assembly GCA_030169165.1. Lineage (NCBI taxonomy): Eukaryota > Viridiplantae > Streptophyta > Magnoliopsida > Asterales > Asteraceae > Centaurea > Centaurea solstitialis. The sequence continues at coordinate 67,919,958 of CM058044.1, read as the reverse complement.
ATTTCTCACATGCTCGGCTGGAACACCTTGTTAATTTCTTTCTTTCTTTCTTTCTTTCTTTCTTTCTTTCTTTACTTATTTTTTCTTTATATTTATTCTCCTCAACCAATTCATAAACATAAAGTCATACATATATAGTATATACACTCGATCGATATCGAGTTGTAAATAACCTTTTCAATGCGTTGCAACGAGACGTTTCTGACGTCATCGACCGTTGCAATTAGAAGATGCTCTTACGTTGGTGGTGGTGGTGGTCGGAACCCTAGAATAAAAAAGAAGGCCGGCCTGGCTGGAGTTTCGGCTTTTGGCGCCATTTTTTTTAAGCATAAAACTCCCTCTTCCTACTGCAATACAAAGAAGAGTGTCTAGATTTTAAGGAATTGATAGCAAAGTTAGGGATTTGTAATCGACAACAATTCGATTACGTTGTTTGTTAGAATCATTGAAGATATGGCAATACATAATTGAAGATATCCATGATAAGAAATTGTTATTTGAGTTTAAATACATCTTTGTATATTTTAAAATGAAAATAAGACAAAATTACATATTTTTCTGTCCGTTAGAGCAATTATGTGCACGACACACGATGAATAATTCAGTTTGAAGATCAGACAGGGGAAATCGGAAACCTAAAAAACAAGTCCATCATCAACACTTTCACTAAAGAAAAAACCAACCCATTAAACATTAAATACTTAAATCCAAAACCTAAATCAAGTTCAAATCCAACTGTAAAAGTTAATTCAAACCTTAAAAATTGAAGAATGCGTACGATCTTTAAAGCTAATCACATTCAACTTTAGAAAATTCAAACATTTATACAGCATTAAAAGTTAAATCAGATTCAAACCCAAAAACATTCAAACATTAATGCAAAATGATTCAAACCTATACCAAATGTGAATTAAGAACTAAATCTAGATCAAACCTTAGACCTCCATATCGAGTCCGTGATTAGAATTCATTATTGGTTGTTTGAGTTCTAGATCGACTTCCATATCAAGCCCATCGTTTGAGCTTCAAACGAAGTTTGTTGTTTGTTTTACTTTTTACCTAGATCAGTAGTTGTTCACTACCAAAAAACAAGCTATCAGCAACCGAAAATTCCGTCACTAATCCGTCACTGAAACTCGGATATGTCGTTGATCCGTCACTGAAAGTCTGTCACATGACATACCCGTTGTTGATACCTTCATATCAGCAGCGGATTTCAAAGACAGATCAACGACAGGTAGCTTTCAGCGACGGATCAGCTACGGATCCTTATTAGTAACAAATCAGCGACGGATGCCGATTCAGCGATAGGTCAGCGATAGGTCAGCGACGAGGAATAAAAATCGTAGTGGTATACACCCTTTTATCTGGGTGAAGCTAAAATCAATGGATATGCTTAGACCCATAAAATTAGGGTATGATCTCTTAAGATAGAAAATCGATGGATATGCTTTGTCATAAAAATCGAGTTTTTAAACAATCTGAAAATCAAGTTCTGAAAATCGAGAGGAGATGGGATGAACATCGTGTCTAGAAGATGTAGGGTTTGGTGAAGAAGAATTTTGCAAGGGACTTTTATGTAGAGAAACATTGGGTTAGGCTATCAGCAGCCAATCCTCCCAACTCTCTCACTTTTTAATGCCACATCAGCTGATACATCAGCTTTTTCTCAACTCTCTCTTAATCCTTCCAAAGTCCTCTGCAACCCTCTACAACTCTTACCCAACCCTTCCAACCCTCTCACACAACACACGCCACACACACACAACTCACGCAATTTTGTTCGGGTTCTCCAACCCGCAAAGGTTGCAACCCGCCGGCTGACATTTTTGTGCAGCCAACCCTCCCAAGCCCGGCGCCGGCAGGTAAAGAGGAAGCCAGCGGGCTTCACCCGCCCATACCGGCACCACCACCGGTGTGGATAGCCTTAGTCAATTTTTTAGTGGGACCTCATAGATGGACCCCACACCATGAAGAAGAGTAGCTCTGCCTCTGTTCAAGTATAAAATGTGGATTTTATAACTGGTGGATACTCATGATACTATCATAGAGAAAATAGAAGATGGCAAACCATTAAAATCCCTCAAATTTCCATCCCTTTTCTTTTATATGTATGTACTATACCAACATTAAAAGATATTTTCATTCAATTTTATGTCAAGCCCACTGGAATTTATATTTAAAGTTGATGGGATGATATTAGTTTTGTTTGTTAATACAATGATAAGTATCATCTTTTTGTTTCTAGTTGTTGTTTTGAAGGTTAATGAAGTTTGGGGTTTACCTTCCTGATTATTTTAAAGTTGAATATCTTTTGTATTTTTGTGTGTATTGTGGGTTAGTTTACGAAAAACAAATTATTTATATAGATTTTGAACTTCTGACCTTTGTCAATTTACAAAGACAAACAGTCTTATTGATTCAGATTTTCAGACTTCAGACGTTTGTCAGAATACAAAAACAAAGAGTCTTATTGATTCAGATTTTCAAACTTCAGCACCACCACTTAAAAATCAGAAGTGAAACCGGATTCAGACTTCAGCACCTCTTAAAAAAATAAACGCTATTGTAGTGTTGAATTTTACTGGTAAGCATTTACCAAGGTAAGCATTTTCCCGGGTAAGCGTTTGGTAAGTAAACGATTCCTTAGTGGGATGCTGTAGAAATCTCATCCTCGCTAGGTTTGAATCTAGGCACCGGCAAAGATGATTCTCCTTTAAGAGATAATTATATTTTGCAATGATTAGTAATAAAGATGATTCTCTTCAAGCAATTAGTGCAAGGATGGATGGATGTATTACTCTAATTAATATACACTATTATTGAGGTTGTGTTTGAAGAACTTTCGACAAAAAAAAACTGTACATTCGGATACAAAGTACAAACTTTGTTTAAATTGTTGGGAGGTTTGATAACTAAAACATTATCACTTTGAAAACATACCCTGGATTTGTAGTCAATTGGCAAGGTATAAAACATGAAACAGTATACGTAGTCTAGTTAGTCAGAAGCTGCCAAAGCCCTTGTGCCCCTGGAGGTTCACATGCAATTAATGACTCCAGACCATCCATGGTCGCCACTAGGGGATTAGTCGGTGCACATGAGCTGGCTCGGGAACCACAGTTACCCCAAAAAAAATGTAATAACACTTGAAGGATGAATCCAATTACAACACCTACTTATGTCAAATGTGCTCTTGCTTAACTATGCATGATTTATGAATTCATATTATACTATAATAATATATATATATATATACTCTTAATTACTAACATGTTTTCTTACAAATTCATTATCAATCAATACAATACTCTTATTAGTATACAAAACTTGGCTTTGCTAAATATAGCCCAATGCCAAGGTATCATATATACTTGAACATTAGTTCATTTAACATCAAGTGTTTATGATGCTTCCCATACCTTGTAATCGTTGCCTTCATATGCCATCGACCAGTTTTGGGACCCACTTTCGGGTTCGTAATGGCCTGGCCCCATCTTCATTGCCACCTTTTCATCAATTATGGCAGCATAGACATCTCTTTCTGTCTTGGTTACTCTAACCTATATATACATATAACAGAAACAGGAATATTACTGATTATGAATCAAACACTACCTCTAATCAGTTTACTTACTGGATTATGTAACTATATGCATAAATAAATAAAATCAAAGAGAAGTTTATGATACTTACTTTACTCCGGCATTGGATCTTGTTGCGGTTTCTAATGGAGATAAGTGCAGCAATCTCAGACTTGTGGTGGGAGAACAAATGATCGTAGAAGACTGATGGTGTTCCAGGGTGAGTCAGGATGTAAGCATACCCTTGCATCTCCTTTCCACCAGGAAACCGCCAGTGACCCTTAATGATTTTCAAATATAAATGTAATGTATGTATTAATTAATACTCATTTTTTAAAAGAATCCATATAACCAAATGGGAATATTCACTCACCTGCGTAGAACCAGTATCGTGATTTTCAATAAAGGTGACAGCACGAGATGGCCACCAGCCAACGACACCCGGTGGTTTTCCATTTGAATCACATAATCTCCAGTATTCACATCTTTCAATTGCCTGCAATTAAGAAATTATGAATGGATCCAAACCCAATGCACCCAGAGGATAAATCTTAAAGTTAGTTAAAAAAATAATACATTCATGTAGTTCAACTTACAGAATGAAGAATTCCTTTTGTTGTGACATCAAAGGCTCCCGCGGTTCCATTGGTAGCGTTAATCCAGTCAACGATCCTCTGGCGATGGGCATCTTGATTATGATCCATCGCACCATACGTGTAACTTAGAGAATCCCAATACTCACCAACAGCAAAGTAAGGTTCACTTGTTTCCATGTACTCCTTCACATAACCCCCCCAAAATCCCCTCACGTAATCCAGCCTCCATCCATCGTACCCAATCTCTTTCCTGCACTTACCAGTTACCCCCAACTTATAACATCATATACAAGAATTAATGGAGCTCAAATAATCTACTCTAAATAAGACTAACCTAAGCCAACGTAACCATTCACCAAGATCTTTTCTCACAAACTCTTGTGAATGGTCGATATTTGGAGCAGCATGAAAATTATCTCCGCTACTCTTATTTCCACGTCCCTACAAGAAAAAGAAAAAAAAAACTTTTTGCTCTGAAATGCTCAACAATATCACCATCAAAATAAATGCATTATACCTGAAAATGTGGATCATCAGCAACAACTGCACGATCGTCCCAATTCAATAGACCACCAAAAATGTTCCAAACACCATTTTGGTTCTGATAATGTGCACAACGATGATTTATGACCGCGTCCCCTAGAACTCTAAGACCGGCTTTATGATATTTCTTCACTAGTGACTTCAACTCATCAACACTTCCATACCTGATCAGCACATCAGAATAAATAAGAAACTAAATGAGATGCCATTGTTTTAGCTAACAACTTCACGTCTATCACTAAAATACGTACTTGGAGTTCAAATTATATAGATCCCTCGGCATGTAGCCTTCGGCTGAGATAGATTCCGTTGGTGGAGGCAACCAAACAATGGTGAAGCCAAGTGAGGCCAACTCTTGGGCTTTTTCCTCTAGTTCCAGATACCATTTTCCGGACTTGTTGGACTCCCAATTAAATCCCTGTAACAGAATTTCAAAACCCGAACCAACTGCTGAACTTACTTTTACCCGGTCCTCGACCTCCTCAGAATCAGACCCGACCTCCGGTAAACTTTGAACAGAGCTTCTGAAGATACCATAGGCTTCTGCAGCTAATTTTTCAATCTCTTGAAGAATGGTTTCTTGTGCCTCTTTGCTTTTGGCTTTTCGGTTTGCTCCGGAGGATATGCCAGTTACCAGGTGTCTGATTTCATTGATGATTTCATTAGTATATATAGAAACTTCTTCATCGACTTCCGCATCACTCCCAGAGATATCATTTTCTTTGGAACCCTGTGTACTTTCCTTCGGAATAGGTATGTAAAAATCATTCCCCTTACAATTAATCCATGTCTCATCCTTAAGTTTCAAAACAAAAAGAAATCCTCTAGTTTCTTCGTCTAATGGAAATACTCCAGAGCAGCCCTGCCCATCTTCTTTTAGCTGCAAAGAAGGTGCACTATTAGCAATTACCATCTGGTAAATAAGTACCAACGAGTATAAACCTCAACATTCATGATGGTTCACTTGGTTCCAACAAACTGCAAGTCCTGTGTGATATGTTAAATCTCGCCACTTCCCCTTGGAATTCACATCAGAAATGAAGCATGTAATTCTTTTTTTTTTAATGTCCTTAAATAAATGGGACTTGAATAATATCCATTTTCTACCACAAATAAGACTACTATCCTTCCATTAGTTATTTTATAGATGTGTTCCTAACTCCACTTGTTATGCATGAACCAACACCATTCTAGATGTGCTCCCCTACACAACAAGGTATGAATAACTGTTTCCTACTGTGAAGTATACAAGCTTACAATGTATATGTCAAATCCATATAACAAATAGGAAAGATTAAAATCTGAAATACTAAACGGAATCGGACTAGAAAACTGATATTGTTTTTTTTTCTTTCTAGATGGAGAGAGAATTCATGTCATGAATCATGAACTAATGCAACGTCTAATTAAATGTGCTTACTCTTACTGTTTAAGCTGCATCAGTCATTTCACAAAGTGACAAAAAAGTATATTACTGACTTCTCTAACTTTGTTCGTTTGTACATTTTATCAAAATCCCTGCATCATTAACCTTGAGGATTAGCTCAACTGGCAATAAGACTGGAGGTTTCCGGGTATCCCCCAGAGGTCAAGCTTTCTATTCCCTCTAAGGCCAGCGGGGATTTTCCTAGCTGTTTCCCAAAGCTGCATGGGATTAGTTAAGGTGCGCCCAAGCTGGCCCAGACAACCACGGATACCCAAGAAAATCCCTACATCAGTACTATACAAAAATACATGTAAAAAGCAGACAATATTGCCACCCCTCATCTGCTATGAACTACTGGAGGAATTTATATATTGTGCAAGAATTAGTGATATAAACATACCGGCAATTGAGTACGCAAAGCCTTGTTCTTATATACTGATGTATTAGCCGGATACGGTTCAGCAGGAATTTCCCACTTCTTACTCTCATCCTTGCAGACACCCCAATGAACAATAACATCACCAGGAATATCAGTTTCTATATGCAGAAGATTACTAGATGCCTCAGAAGATCTCTTCATGTAAACATTCATGGAGTTCTGAAGCTGGGTTTCTTTTACAATGCAATGCTCTTCATAGAAACTCTGGAGGCTCCTGTTTTGCTGAATAGATTCTTTCGAGTCATCGCTTTCCTTTTCTCCTTCTGATTGGAGCAGCTTGCTGGATAACTCCCCTGAAGTCCCTGTTCAAAAGGACAGATGTGTTAACCATCTTGTTCTAGTTCTAGAAATAACAGAAGTTAGAGATAATACAAGTTAGATAATATTCGTTTTCTAGTTCAACAAAGAATCGGCATAGACAAAGTCGGTATGGTCCAACCTGGCCATACGGCAAACCCCTGTTTAGACGCTACTGCATTGCCATTATCATTGGGGAAATCCATAAGTGGAACCTTAAAATCTCTCCCTCTATACTGATACCAAGATCCAGTTTCTTCATCCTAAATCATTTCAGAGACATTAGTAATTAAGTGCAAAAAAGCCAGAATTAAGATGCAAACGAAGATCACAAATCACTAACAACTTCAACTATTACCTTCAATACAAAATTAATAGTGGCAATTGAGCTTTTAGTGTTAAAATCAATTTTCACTTCATAAATTTGATCTGCTTCTGTCGCTGTCGACGATTTCACTAAAGGGGTCTCAACTGCATAGTCCTGAAAAGAAGGGGTGCTACAAAATCTTATACATTCCACCAGAAAACAATGAAGTGCACTTGACCAAAATAAACTTGAGCAAATTAGATACCTTTATGGAAATAGATTCCGGGGTCTCATCTCAACAGGAGGCTGATCCCATTCACTACAGGCATTGAATAAACAGAGTATGAAAATCAAAGTGATTCATGCAAGGACACCATAGGTTAAAGACAATGCGTGTAAATGGGAATCCAAATGACCAACAATGACTTAACTCTTGAGACATCGGATAACGCACTTTTAAAGGGGCAGAAAATATTTGAGATCATAATAGATGAAAACATGTGTCCATCGTGAAGAACATGATGGAACCTTTTCTCGATTAGACCAAAACTGTGTTCTTTACACACACATACACACACACACACACACACACACATATATATATATATATATATATATATATGAAGAGAGAGGGAGGGAGAGACTTTGACACATATGTGCATATGTTACATATATATGTATGTGTGCACATTTTTATATATTGTTATAAGCTTTGTTCAAACTTCAAAGTATCGGAACATATACTTTAACAAGAGTGCAAAAAGAGATAACTATCACTACATGGTCAACCAAACCTGCCAATGTCGTTGACATAATTAACTCCCCAATGAAGAACCCATTTCCCTGGAAGGTTACATCCTACAGTTAGCTGCCAGTTCTCCTCATCCTTACCACTATCTAATCTGATTAATATCTTTCCTTCCACCTGTCAGTGATATTCAACCATTAACAATCCAACAAAGCTACACATACAAGTTGGGTGCAAGAAGAAATACAACAACAACAACCACAACACTTGATATAGGACTTAATATCGATATTGCATCTCTTATAAGAAGAAAAGAATAAAGGAATAACCAAAGGAATCTTGTGTTTCCATGTTCTACAGGACTGTTATTTTCCTTTACTATTATTTAAAAGTATTAGAAGTAAAAAAGCATATAAAAAAATTTATGTATCATTCCTGGTTATATCAAGCATAGAGTTACCGGTCCTGTAATCTGCTTTCATACTATTTTCATCATTTCCTCTTGTTGTGGACCAGTTCTGTCTCCATTGTCCATTACATTTTGTTTTATGTATCTAATCATGCCTGGTTATACTCTACGAGAGTGAGGAGGTCATCAACTTATCCCCATGCTTCAATGATGTAACGCCCCTAGAACCCGTAGCACAATACAGTCCGCTTTGCCCCTGGATTTAACCAACGTGTAGCGCAGGGTTTTGTTTCCGGCATGGTACAAGTTCCACTCAAAAGGCCTCATGTTTTGAGAGGTGTCTACACCCTTATAAGGCATGCTTCGTTCACCTCTCCAACCGATGTGGAACGGATGTTACAAATGAGCCTTGGTGACTGCATTTTAGCCTTGTTGAACCACTTTTCAGTCAATTCCTGAAGTTCAGATAAATTTTCAGTTGCAGATAATCCAGAGACTGTTAGACAAATTCCCGATATCTTTGGACTTCGCAGTTCCTTTCTGGTAGTGTTTTGCAAATTAATTGGAAGTCCAGTATAACTATTGTGTCCTCTATGTCATTTGTTAGCATGATACCCTACTTGCAATAATCTCTTGAAGTTGGTTCAAGCTTTCACTTCCAACTTTTCTCAATTGTTGCAAGTCTTTTGATGTAGTACCATGTCATCCGCATGTCCTGTTGTAGATCTTGAAGGACATCTCAGATGATGTTTTGTTGCCACTTCTATTGAGTATTGACCTTTAAGAATGATTTCATATTGACATTCTTGAGGACCCATGCAGCAGACCTTGCTCTACCATGGTGACTTGCTACTTGTTTCCTTATTTTCTCTAGTCTCTGTTAGCATATCATGTATATTGTTACAATATCATGTATGTCTCTTTATAATAGGCATGTCAATGTATTGTATATAGGCTTGATCTCCTAGTGATATCTAGCATAAATTAGCGTTGTACATCTCCTATATATTGGAACCATATGGAATAAAATAACGCAGGAATTCATTATCGGTCATTTACGATCATTTTTTTATGATTCTATCGTTGATTCTCTATGTAAGTTTACGTTACATTTACATAGTTTCTAATGGTTAATAGAATTTCTTTTGTGAAATGAACATAAGAGCAGTAAATTCTAACATGGTTTCTTTCTTGGAATTTTATACTAGTACTACATCCTCCATTTTCAATTTTGATTTTTTATGTCAAACATAGTATTTTCTGAAATAAATTGGAATGAAATATGTTGCAAATTTGATAGCAAAACTGTACTGCTTGTAGTTCTAGTACTTGTTATTAAAGCAGATTTCTAAATCTGCTATTGGAATTCACAAAACACCAAAAGAAGTCACTGATTTGGTATTGATTTCACACTGATTTGGGATCAATTTGGGTTTCCAATTTGGTTGATTACTCACTGATTTTGATTTTTACAGAAAAACCCAAAATTTATCCAACACTAAAAACAACTTATCACATTTTGACAACTGAAAGCAAACCAGGAAAAAGAAAAACCCAAAAGCGAACCAAAAAACCAAACGGTTTGGATTTTCAAATACTAAATGGTTTGGTCTATGGTTCGGCCAAAAACCGAACCGAACCATGCTCATCCCTAAATATATATTACATATATTAATATAATTAAATCCAAAAATGTAACATTAGGCTTATTTTGAAGGTAGCTTGTTAAAATTAAAACATATTTTTTAATATACTTTATTTTGTACACGATTATACATGTTAATATAATATAAAAAAATGTAAAATAGAAAACAAAAAATAACCAAGTAAATTAACTTTAACAGGTACAAGGGGTGTAAAATGTAATTTTAAATTAAAAACATAAAATCTAATGAATGTGAATACAATGCACTATCAACTAGTTCAATTTAGATGTGTAAACCACACGAGACCTACTCGGTCAAAACTCGACTCGAACAGAGCTCTACTCGACATGCTAACGAGTCGAGTCGAATCGAGCTACCTGATACTCGGACCGACTCGGCTTGTTTACGCCCCTACCTCAACCAATCCAACAAAACATAAAAAGACATAGATGAGATATTGAGTTCGGAAAGAACCTTTTCAATGCGTTGCAATGGAAACGTTTCTCGGAAGATGACGTCATCGGAGACAGCTGCATCAAGCACAGCCGTGTTGCCGGAGCTATTAGAGGAAGCTCTTATTACCGTCCTGCTCGGAACCCTAGAATCAAAACGAGGCCTCCAGTTGCGGATTTTGGCGCCATTTTTTAGGATAAAACTCCCTTTCCTACTGCAATCCAAAGAAGATTGCTTAGATTTTAAGGAATTGATGGTAAATTTAGGGATTTCTAACCGACAACAATGGTGGAGATGAGCCCCAAGAGGAACCGTCGCCATTTTCAGGAAGAAGAAGAAGAAGAAGAAGAAGAAGAAGAGAGAGACTGATGAGAATTGAATTTGTGTTGCAGGTTGGTTTCTGTTAATATTATTGGTTCAAACTCTTGTTTATTTATATTTTACACCATTAAGTTTCAAGATATTCAATTAAGACCCCCCTTTCTATTATCACAACTTTTTATGGGAGAAAAATTTTGCCACATTGAAGGCTTCCTAAAATAGATAAAGTTGTAACTTTCGTTATCAATAATTTCCTTTAACTTTTTATTAACAATAATGTTAGATCTTGATTTTAATATGGTATTTGAATTATGATTGAAGAAAACTATTTAAGAACTTGATGAATATTTTTGTGTTTTGGTTTATCTGAAATCAAATTGTAATAGGATAGTTAAGCTTGTGTTTGGCAAAGTAACTAGTTGGTAGCTTATAGGTTAATTGTTGACAAATAAGCTAGCTAGTAGCTGATAAGCTAGCTTATGAATAACTTATATTTAGCAAAAACTAGCTTATGAGTATGTAAAATGATCAAAAAATGTTTATTGGGATATAATAATTAATACTAATAAAGGTATAATTCGAAAAAAGCTACAGAAAGCTCCTAAAACACTACTTCAACTAACATTTCAATAAGTTAGATTATAAGCTCCTAAAACCCTTAACCTTTCATGTCATATCAACGTCACATCAGTTTTCCACTTTTCTACTCCTATGCTCTTGCCTTACCCTCAAGTCCCTTACTATAAACATCTTATACCCTCCTATCCTCTGATTTATTATTATTATTTTAATATATATTTTAAAGAAAGAAAGAGATAAAGAGGGAAGAGAGAGAGACGGGTTCAACGAATTTAAACCTTTCACCATACCCACTTGATGGTATGCTAGCACCAAGCCGTCGAACCCACTGAAATTTTACCCCTAGTCCCCTACCCACTTGCGTACCTATTTTTGGTATAGAAGGCGTTATAAGCTAACTTATTATCCATCCAAACATGTACTAGTTGTCAGCTAGCTTATTTTTACTAAATACATTTATAAAAATAAAACAATAACATGTGTCTATATTAAATTAGAGTGCGATAATTAATTGGAAAAAAAATGAAACTAATGAAACTTGGAAGCTGTCCAAATTTTCTTCGATTATGTTGCTAAAATCAAAATGAATAAATTGCTCTTAGAGCGATACATAGTTAAAGACATGCATGATAAGAAATCGGTACTTACTTTAAATACATATTTGTATATTTTAAAATAAAATGATTTTTAGACATTGAGAAAAAAAAATTATGGAGAAGGAACCATTTTAAAAATATCTTTGCAAACTTATGGATTCAGACAAATCATGGAAGAGCTTTCCAGCAGTGTCGACTTGATTATAACCACATAAAAAAGCTATACAAGGCCCCACACACACACACACGCACATGATTTAAAACTCAAATAATTAAGGGACTTTTCTGTCATTATGTGAAAACTTAAGGGGGGATTTTGTAACGTAAACATTCTTGTAATCTCTTCGCTTGGATAAAAAACTAGGCCCCTTTGTCGACGATTTTTTTCAAAAACAAACAAGAAGTCAACTGTCATTGGTTGTTTTGCATTTGAATGAAAACATTAAAACCACGTTGGTTATGAATCTGAAAATTTTGAAATATGTCAATTTTATTGATCAAAATTGTATTCAATTTTTTTGATTTATATGTAAAATAGAACAAATTTAAGGTATTTCAGTGTTAGTGGATTTGATCATTTTATCGTATATATGATTGAATTTCCTACTGGACTTAGTAATTGGTATGATACCAAATTTTTCATTCAATATCATATATCAATGGGGTATAGTTGATACATGAAATTTTATATTATGTACTAATTTGTTGTACTTAATAACAACTTTTTTCGATTTTTTACATGTTAGTATTGATTTTGTATCAACTTAAAGTTATATGTATGAAAATTGTTATTTTGTTCGAATTTGAATGACATTTTCAGATTGCAAGTAATATGCGTTGTGTTTAAAGAGTTTTGATCGCAAGGAATAAAGCTTGAAAACATTCCTGCGTTCAAAATAACTAAAACTATAATGTTTAATATTCGATACATAAAAACTACAATAATTAAGAAATAATTAAATAAATCGATACCATGTATTATCGTGATACATTTTCAATACTATATACCAACCAATTTTGCATATATTACTCATTTCCTTTGTTCATATTATTTCTAAATTTTAACACTTGTCAAGTAATAAAGTAGGTAGAAGGATTGAGTAGGTTAAAAGAGCAAGAGAAAATATAATTTCTGTTATATAGATAAACATCCTACATTTTTATAAATTGATTTGTTTTATTAAGAATAGTTACATGAGTAATAATTCAATAAAACAATAACTAACAAATATTGACACAAGCTTATAAACGTTTGTTATGTTCATTAGGGTTATTTCTTAAATCTTGTAAGCTAAATTCTATTAGTTAATTAGATGGGAAAATTGTCGAAAAAGGTAACATAAATGTCCAAAAAATCCAATCAGGGGAACGTACATTTTTTTTGCCGAGAAAGGACTATACATTTAATTTTGTCAAAAAAAAGGGGAAAGAGTAACTGGTAACTTGTACAACCGGTTACTCTTCCCCATTTTTTGACAAAATCAAATATATAGTCCTTTCTCGGAAAAAAAATATATGTTCCCCTGATTGGATTTTTTAGACATTCATGTTACCTTTTCCGGCAAAATCAGTAAGTGGTGGTGGGAGTGGGTGGCAGGGAGTGGTGGGGGCGGTGGGTGGTGAGGAGTCGTGGGTTGCAGCGGGTGGCGGTGGGTGGCAGGGGACGTGGGTGGTGGGGGGTGGCGGCGGACGTGGGTGGTGGTGGTGCTTGACTCGCCTACCTCATCTATACGCAATTAGATGTTGAATTCTAAGAAAGAGGGGGGATGGGTGGGTGGTAGTCGGTGGCGGTGCGTGGCGATGGCAGTCGATGGCGGTGCGTGGCTATGGCAGTCGATGGCGGTGCGTGGCTACGTCACCTGGTTACCCGTGACTAAGCAACCATCAAGTTAAATCATGTCACATTCCTTTTTTTTGACAAAATCAAATGCATAGTCATTTCTCGGCAAAAAAAAATGTACGTTCCCCTAATTGGATTTTTTTGACATGTATGTTACCTTTTTCGGCAATTTGATGGTGCTGACTGGACTGCCACTTGGACAGACACGTAAGCAGGTTACCTGCTGACTAAGCAATCATCAAGTTAATCAGGTCACATTCCCTTTTTTTGACAAAATCAAATGCATAGTCCTTTCTCGGCAAAAAAAAATGTACGTTCCCTTGATTGGATTTTTTTGACATTTATGTTACCTTTTTCGGCAATTTTCCCTATTTAGATTGATAAATAAATATGTATCAATTAGGCCCTCCGTAGCACCATGTGGTTTCACGCGGGCTCCTCCATGCGGGCTTGTGGGCTCGAGTGGGCAGAGATACGCCCTACAACGGGCTTCAGGCGGGCTCAAGGGGTCGGTTTTGGCAACCTAGTAAGCCTAATCTCTTTTCATCTCTCGCTCTCTTTTTTTCTTTTTTCTTTTTATGAAATACACACCAGGGACGGACCTAGAAATTTTTTTTAACGGTGGCACCATTTGACTATAAGAAACATATATAATTTTTTTTAATAAAAACAATATTGGTTTAGTGGTTGGTGCTTTGCTTTTTAATTGATAGGTCTCGTATTCGATTTTTATTATTACAATGTTTTTAGAAACATAACAATATGATATTAAAAGCTAAAAACTAGAAAAATGACTCTAACAAGATTTGAACCCATGACCTCCCCTTTGAAAAGCAAGGAACTTACCACCTAAACTAAGAAAAGTTTGTGTTTTTATTGCAGTTTCAAAATATTTATGGTGGCACACAGCAAATTAATACGGTGGCACCTTTCACGACCCTATTTTTTTACACTGCAACGGAGGAACGATACGGTGGCACGTGCCACCCTTGGCACTTAAGTGGGTCCGCCCCTGATACACACACACACATTGGGTATTCGGGCTTGTAGGTGGGTGATACTCCTATTTCAGACTTATTATGGGTTTGTGGGTAAAGCTGATATGACAGCTCGAACTTTACGGGTTTGTGGGTTGCACTACCGAAGGTCTTCAAAGGTTTTTCTTTTTGACTTATAAAGTTAGGTACATACATAGGGTTGGCAATGGAGGGATTTTGAGGGAGAGGGGGAGGTAAATTTGGGTGGGAAAACAAAAAGGGAGGGATTTTGGGTTCGTATCGACCTATTTCGTGTTCGGTTCAGGTTGGGTTTTGGGAATGGGTCTCAGATTTCCAGCCCTAATCAATCCGATCATCTATTGGATATTCGATTTTTTCAACCATACCGATCTAATCATTCATTGAATGTTGAATTCTTCCAATTAAATGAATGATTGGATCAATTTGGTTCCATCCATTAGATATTCATGTTGGATGTGCATTGGATCAAATGGATTCATCTGACATCCAATGGATGGTGAATTGTTTTAATATTATATATATAATACTAAATTAATTATTAATTGTCCTTTAAAAAAGTTATTAATCGGATGGGTAGTTGGATGATGACTGGATGGTAATTGGATGGATAATCATAAATCCAATCCGAAAAGTGGGGCTAGTGCCCGTTAAGGGGTACCCACCCCATATTCTCCCCGTTACCATCCCTAATCACAAGCGCTAATTGTATGTATGTATGTATGTCATTTTTGAAAATATACACAATGTATATATATATGTAGATATGTATGTGTGTATATGTGTATATATAGGGTCAGATTCAATGAAAGCTCATTTTTCATTGCGAGCATGAGAATAGTCAAGAGCGTGCCACGTGACATATTCACTCTAAATTATCATGTATTATTCGGAGTGAATAACACATCATTTAGTGTTATTCAAAGTAAATAATATTGAATAATACAGAATGTTGTATTATTCACTTTGAATAACACTGAATGTTGTGTTATTCACTCTCAATAATACATGATTATTTAGGGTGAATATGCCACATGGCGTGCTTTCGGCTGTCCTCACGTTCGCAATAAAATTTGAGTTCGTAGCCGAACTTTCGTCGAGAGAGAGAGAGAGGAAAGTTTAAATGTGAACCACTTTTTGGTTGTGAACGTGAGGACAACCGAAAGCGCGACACATGGCGACTTTGATTGTGGTCCCCCCCCCCCCTTTAATTTAATGCCCTCCCATGAATTGCGCCTAGTCACCCGTCGTGGACCTGACGTGGCGCCTTATCATCCGTCACATGTCGCCCTCTCGGCTGTCCTCACGTTCACAACCAAAAATGGTTCACATTTGAACCCACCCCTATATATATATATATATATATATATATAGAGAGAGAGAGAGAGAGAGAGAGAGAGGTTCAAATGTAAACCCAAAAAAGAGTGTAAACTTTGTAAACCCATGGGAGTCGTTGATTAATCAAATAGATGATTATGATTGATTAGGAGTTGCAAGGTGGCATAATTGTAATATTTTAATTACAAATGGACACACATGGAATTAATAATCATAAGTGAAGGTAAAGTGGTCAATTGAGTCTGATATCAATCTAAAAGAAAACAATGATATATGACAACATAACAAGGATTCCAAAATCAAACAAATGTTTCGCTCGAAATATACGTGTTTTTATATCGAAAATCAAGCTTATTTATAAAGACCGCAAGCGTACGATATCGCAACGTAGCATACGGGTCGAACACGGGGAGAAAATGGACAAATCAAAGAGTTACATCTCTAATTCGCAAGTTATGCGGGTTTCGAGGTTCAAAATTTGGTTTCCTAAACTAATGAATGAAGTAACCTCTTATGTAAACCTAAATAAGCAACATACTAAACTTGGAGAAAGAATTAGCAACTACTCAAAATACTAAAGAACTACAAAAATAACAAACATTACACTATGATTAACTAGAGAATGCTAACCGAAAAGGAACTCTAGACTATCTAAACAAGCAAGAATCTAGGAATGACGAGTACTAAGGAAGTGGAAAACTAGCAAATGAATTGGAAAGACGCATTTCTCAAAAACGATTTGGACATTCCATTATCATGAATCAAGAGATTTCCAAACAAAAGAACATCCGCACTTCTCCCGAAGTAAAGGATTAATTCTCGACAAGCTCCGGTTACTTCCGTACCGAACTTTATCAAGAATTATGTTCGGAATGCGATCTTATCGATAATCGATGCCTACTTCCGTGACACGATATCAATATTTGGCTAATTGTACTAAATTGTTACCGGACTTCCGTTTAAGTAACAATTGTTTAGAAAACGAGTTGAAAAAGGATGAATCCACCTAGCTAAGTTAACTTCCGTTAATTAGCTTAGTTCGATTTCATAAACTACAACTTAGTCAAAATTAGGACCAAAAAGCCAAACATGATTCTTAATAATGCAATTTCCAAACATGATTTCAAGAAATGTTCAATCACAACTCATGAATATACTAATCATTTGAACCTAATTCTACACCTACACATGAACCTAAACTTATCAATCAAAAATGATTCACAACCTAAATCTACAACTAAAGTGATCATCAATCTAAAGTAATAAAAACAATTGAAAAACCTATATCTAAACATGCAATGGACAAATTGAAGCATACTTGATCTAAAACACACAAATTCACTATTCATCATGCAACAAAGTTGAAGATATGGAAACTAAGCATCAATTTGAAAGCATCTATGAACTAAAACCACAATTCACAATCAATTATCAACTAAGTGCAGTAAAACATGAACAATTAACCTAGAAAAGCAATATGAATCAATCTAACATCTAATCAATTCAATTGAGACAAAATAATCCTAAAATTAACAATTGAATAGCAAAAACTAACAAAGATAGATGAGAAGAAGATACAATTACTATCAATTGGAAGAATCTTCATAGGAATTGAAGCTTTTCATCAAATTCAATCCAAATTCAAGCAAAGATCCCCAATCTCCATTAAAGCTCCAATCTAGATCTAAACTACCAAAAACCAACTTTAACTACTTGCAAAAATACCAAAATGTTGAGTCTAATACCACTGCTCTCATGAAAAGTTAATACTGCTGGTTACCACTGCTGGCAATGGAAGGTTACTACTGCTAATGAAGATTGAAGTCTACTACTGCTGGTATGTGATGAAGGAATGAAGATCAAGGTTACCACTGCTGTATCAGATTACTACTGCTTTTGAAGTTAACATTGCTGGTTTTGAAGTTAACACTGCTGGTGCAAAGTTAACCCTGCTTATGTTTTTACCACTGCTATCAGAAGACGATAAGGAAAGGATTGTGATGACTTGAAGATATAGACAAGATACGATATGCTTGGAGATATTTTAGAGATTATCTTGTAAATCTAGTTTCCTTATTATGTCGTATATATAGCTGATAGGTTGGTTATTGTTAGATACGAGTTTTTGATAGCTTTTGTGTTAGAATTAAGAGCCTCAAGATTGTTCTTGAAATCCCTGCAATAGAGAAGTATTGCACGTCTGTTTTGAGCCTGTTCAAACAGATTGGGGCTTGTAGTTGTAATCATTAAGCTATTAAGATCAATATACACAGTTGTTTGAATTCATTGTTCTGTTTTTATAATCAAAGTGTTATTCCGCAAACTTCTTTGATTAAGTATTCTGTTCTTGATATTGAGATTCAGATCCTGTCACAAAATGAAGTCTGAATCTCAAAAACCACGTGCAGAAAGGTATATAAAGGAGTACAAAAAGACCAAAATGCCCTTGGGCAACAAAAGTTCGCGCAGTAGTTTTGCGTCGCTAGCGATCGCTAGCCTGTCTAGCTAGCGATCGCTAGCTAGCTGAAATTCTTGATTTCTTGCTTTCTTGGTTGTTTTCGATCCACCTTCACTCTTCATCCCGAGCTCCTTTCTAGCATTCTTTCCCGTCCATCCCATCATCACTCTCATCCTCTATCTTGCCATCTTGATCCTCCTCGGCTCCACCTCGCATATCACCACCGTTTGTACCAAGTCCCTATATAAATAAGCTCAAAACACCCAATTAACGTACCAATAATATAACACTCGCACTTTGAACGGAAAAATGCAAAATAAGAAGAAAAATGCATGAACTAAATAAACTAAAAAGGAAAACAACCTATCTAATGCATGAAAAAGATGTAAAATACATGCAAAACAAAATACCCACAAGCTATCCTTTCTTGTCCCCAAGAAAGAATCGCCCGAAAGTATGAAAGAAAACACACACACAAGCAATAAAAATGACAATCTCCACGAAGTTTATACAAAATAATCACTAATCCTCAATAAACATGCTCAAATAAGTTGGCTTTCCGTATCAAATTACAATAAATTACAACAAGCTAAAACCGTTATTCGAAAGGATTCTCAAGTACCAAAGTGCTCAACCTTTTACAAACCAAATTAACAAAACATAACATGCATCACCTAAGATTTCTCTAAACTTCATAACCACTAAGGGAAGGGGCGGTGATCAAACTCGGACGGATACTCACGTTATCACTCTAGCCACTCATGTGTATAAAGGGTTAGTGTATACTCTCAAAAACCTTCCCAATCAAGTGCACTTTTGACGCGTTTGACATGATTCTCGAATCCAATTATTCTAATAAATCGCATAAAAATGAGGACTTTTCGGGTTGGCTACGGGTTAGGGTGATTCGGGAAATGATAAAGGCTTTATAAAGTGGTTTATGGGTTGATTATTCAAAAAAATTTCGGTTACACACTTAAGTCAACTCCTAAAGCACATGGATCAAACTTATTGGAATGCAAACTACACTAATCTATCTTTTATTCTATTTTTCTCCTTTTTTTTCATATGCTTTTGCTTTATTTTTTTCTATTTTGCTCTTTTTTTTTCTTTTCATATATTTTTTTTCTTTTGTTTTTCTCTTTTTTTTTTCTTTTTTTTTTCTCACCACCCACAAGTATGCTTGTTTTAGGGGTTTACTATCTATACAGATACAAACTAATGTCTAATCCAAAATACTTTTCGGAAATTAACTAAAGTGTGCATTTTCTTGGTTTAAAGGGTTTGAAAAGAAAAAAGTTAAGACTTTGGCTCAAAGAGGGTAACAAAGGGAAACATTAAATTTTTTTTCTTTCAAAGGATAAGAAAATGAGGGCCTCTATGCAACCTATAAGAACTTAGATTAAGAACTATGTCAAATGCCTAAAGACATAACTCAACGGGAAGTACACACAAGAAGCGAAAGTTAGGAATGATTATGAACGTGTCAATCCAAGGCTCAAATCCTAACTAGGTTAGTCCATCCGAGCGTCACAAATTTGATGTAGGGGGGCTACGAAAATGAAGCTAGTCCTAGGGTCAACACGAAATGTAAAGCTAATCGGTAAGCGTAAGTGACAAACTAAGGCACAAGAGAATTTCCTAACTAAAACGATCCTCGCAAGTAGTAATGAATTGTAATATCATACAAGAAGGCCTCTTATTCAATTATGTCTTAAAAGATAAGCACTTATTTTGCTAAACAAAGTGGAGAATGTCAAAAATAGAATAGAAAATAATTAAAAAAAATCAAAGAGAAAAAAAATCAAAAATAAAATACAAAACACACACACAAAATAAAGGAAAGATAAAACTAAAAAGAACCTAAGATACCACCCACAAGCAAAACCGAGCATAGTCCTCGATGCTCATAGTTGGATGAATGCAATGCATGAACCTAAATGCAAACCTAAAATGCAAAAAGAAAAGAAAAAGAAAAAGTGCGAGAGTTAAGCACCACCGGAACCACCGGCTCCATCGTGACGATCTCGATACCCTTGAAATCCGTAAAAGTCGTAGAACCCATGCAAAGATTGTTGCATGCCTCGGATAAGGGCATTAGTATCATTAAGAGCATTTGTGTTATCGGCGATGGCTTGGGTGTTATGGTCCACCCGAGTGCTCAAATCATTGAAACGGGCCACAAAATCAAAGTCCTCGGGATAGTTGGGAACTTGGTGTTGTGGTGGTGCTTGGTGTTGTGCGGGAGGAGGAGGTACAACACCATTATCGGGAGGGTAAGACCAATTAGTGTTCTCGATGTTAGTGCCTTCGGGGTTCGGCAAATACGAATGGTGCTCAAAGGTAGCCCCATACCGCCACGAATAGCGATAACCCGCGGTACGTATCATGTGCATGTGTTGTAGAGCGCCCACAGAAAGAGTAGTTAACCCAGGAGCCTTTTCGAGCAGTGGTTGTTGCTAGGTACATCAAAAGTTCATCTCCGGGCATAATCACGACGACTTTGGGCATGTTATCCGTTTCGTCACCGTCGTTGTACACTGTGTTCTCCGTCTTCTGAGACTTGTCGCCATTCTCCACGTTAGCACCGGCCGTCGGCGATTGGTTTTGCCGTTGAGAGCACGCCAGAATCACTAGCACCACCACTATCAACAAAAGTATTTGTGTGTGTGTGTTTGTGTGTGTTCTTGGTGTTTTTAATGTATGTCGAGGGATCGCCGCTTTGAAGACGACGGGTTTCATACGAAGTTTGTGTTTCATACGAAGTTTGTTTTTCTTATTTGATTTTGTTTACAAAAACATTTTGATGTTATTTTTGTTTCATAGGTTATCTGTTGTCCCAAATAACAATGAAAGAACAAAGAAATGGATGGAAATCAAGAAAGTGTGATTGAAATCATATAAAGCTTGAAGAACTTGCAACAATGGAGTTTTGCCCAAAATAGATAATGTATGAAATCAATACTAAAACCCTAAACATCCTTTACCTTTTATAGGTAGAAGGAAGTTACACAAAAGTACGATAAAGGCCCCCGAGGTTACACACCTCTAAACAAGGGCAATAAAACAGTAAATTGTTTACAATGTAAAACTAACTATTGAAAGCATGTAAAGATAGTGAATTCTGACTCTTCACAACAAAGAGGTCCTACAGTCTCCCCCTTTGTGAAGAAGTCAGAATGGTGGTGGAAGCTCCAGAGCAGGCTCCCACTTGGACATCTGCAGGTATTCCTCCCACTCGCCGATTATCCGCGCTCTCATCTGCATTGCAGCCTCTGCCCGTCTGTACATCAACCGTTCCTTGAGCTTCCTCTCGATCAATCTCATCGCCTCCAGCAGCTTTCCTTTTCCGTCTATGATTCTCCGGCTTGGTACCTGATCCGCCAGTAGTCTACTCTGCATGCCATTGTAGACATAAAGAAGGGTCCCATCGCAGAACTTGGAGAGCTCGCCGAATCTCATAAACCTGCGCTCCCTCTTCTTCTGTGTGATGTAAAGAACCCCATGCTCAGGTATCCTGGTTGGCATGTACGGAATGTAGGCATCGATACCAGGAATGAGCAGGTTTGGCCTGAGCAGGTTGACTTTCGGCTGGCGGCTTTCGATGGCAAGCTGGTAGTCCGTCACTCTCGTGAGAGAGATTGCGTGACGGACGTATTTCTTCAATATCTCTGTGCCGTCTCTGTAGTGCTCTGGTCGGAGAATCGGGCCTTGGAGGTACTTGATGATCGTGAGAAGGTCTTCTAGATGTACCCGATCTAAATCAGCTTCCGTGAAGGTCCAGTTCTGCAATTCACCTCGAGGGACACCGGTGCCGTACATACGGACATCGTACTCAAGGAATAACTGATGGCCATGTCTGTAGGGGCGCATAGCAGTTACCTTGATAAAGCGACGTCTGATCCTCTGGCGTCCATGAGTGGCCCATTTGCACATACGCTGATGCACGTACGCTGTCCTTCGTCTCTTGGTCTTGATGTGAGAGATCCCGAAGTAGACCTTTCGGGACCAGGCGTGCAGCTTCTCTTGTTGGTAGATGCGGGTGAACGATTCCTCAAGGAATGGACGGAAGATGATGGAGTGGTTCCAGTTGAGCTGGATGACGGTAGGAGCAGCGGTTTCTGGATCAGTAGAGTGGACGGTTCGTGGAGCGTCTGGTGTGGGGAACACAAATGCCGCGGAGAGGTTGGAGTAGTCAGAATCCCGGACAATGTCGTCTCCCTTCTGATATATCCTGAGACTCTGAGCAAGCGACCTCAAGATCTTCCGGGCTGCTTCCGGAATCTGGAACTCTGAGGGATCCGTCGGTGCTGCTTCTGGGAGAACGGCATCAATCTGAGCCGTGTCCGTCATCTGGGGGAACTGTACTGACTCCCCTTCCGGGATCCGCTCATATCGCCAACTCCCCATGTCCGGAATGTCTTCTGTCTCAGAGTCGACATAGGGAGCTTCGGCGGCATCGGAGTCTGTGGGAGCACTCGAGGGGGCGGCTGAGGAACCTGGAGCTGTCGAACCGGATCCGGAACCAGGTTGGAGGTCGGTGCGAAGCCTTTTTGCAGCTTGCACCTCCCCCTCATGAGGACCTGGTGCGGAGTCATCAGCGTCATCATGCCTCCTCTTTGAAGGCTGAGCCTGGGACCGACACACGGCCTCCAGTTCTCGAATCCTTTGCTGGAGTAGCTCGATCTGGGCCTCTTGATCTCTGACCTGGGCAGACAGGCGGTCGTTCTGAGTGGTGTAGGAAGTGATCAGCATCAAGTGTTCCACCTCAGTGACGTAGCCTGGGATCGGAGGAAGGTCGCCCGAAGTCGGAGGGGCAAGCCAGAGAACGTCTTCTGATGGCCTGGGAATGGGAGCTTCAGTAGATGGGGCAGCCTCGGAGTGTTTGCCCTTGATCTTCCGTTTGAGCTCGTAGAGCTCCGCATCCCGGTCTTCTTGAAGCTTGCGTGACGCCTCAAGATCGGCCAGTCGTTTCCTCTCCGTCTCGGCCAAGGCTTTCTCAAGTGCCTCGACCCGTGCATCGCGAGCCCGGTTGGCTTCCTCCACCGCTAGTAACCTGCTTTGGACGACTTTTAGGATGTCGTCCGAATCCGTCGGACTCACAAGTCCCGTTGTTACTGTGGTGGTTTTAGGGATTCCACCAGAATCCGTCAGGCTCAGAATCCCCGATGTTGCGTGAGCATCTTTATAGACTTTGCTCGAGTCTGTCGGACCCGGTCCCGGAAGTGCTAAACCTGGTGCCACTTGGGCTCCAGTTGACGAGTAGAGTCCTACCGAGGTGCTCTCTCGACCCGATGTCACCGCTAGTATAATGTTGACGGTGTCGGGGCTTCCGGTGGATCCTCGAAGGGCGTCCGTTGACGCACCAACTCTCCCCGTTCCGGCCTCGCCACTTGGGCGGGCAGATGATGCATCCAAAAGTGTCCTATCCAAATGAATGACCCTAAAGGTCTCAGTAACGGGCTCTAGGACTACTGGTGCACGGAAAGAAGTCGAGAGGCGGGGCGGTTCCTCTCTCATTTCAACACCAACAGACTCCAAGTGAGTGGTTGGTGGAAGTTGAGCTAATTCCCCGTGTGAAGATGAAACGACCATCTGTTGAGAGATGGTCGAGTGGTCGGTTGGGGTGTGCAAATGCGCTAGTTGGCGGCTAGCGTCTTGACCAGACACCGTAGGGTGCCCAGTCTCAGTGTGGGTTGCCTCTGTGGTGGATGGACTCAAGGAATGAGGAACTGCCGATTCTAACCTGTGCGGCTCTACTTCTGCGTCCGCCTCCTCTAATTGAGCCCAAGGCTCGCCTAACTGGACCTCAACGTCTTCGGTCTCTTTTTCTCTGCTCTCTCTCTCTCCTTTTCTCCCCTCTCTCTCTCTATCTTCTTCTTCGCTGTCATATCTTCCCCAGCCGGTAGCGACCTCGGCCTCACCTTCTTCCTCACGACCGACGGTCCGATCGTCTGACGCTAGATCCTCGGCAAGTACTGGATCGCCGGAGATTCGGTCGTCATTGAAGGAAGAGGTGGCTTCATCCAAATCTATCACTTGGGCCTTCCCGCCCTTCGTTGGTTCTGACAGCTGGAACTCGGAGTCGGATCCGTAGTCCACTTGTTCTGAATCAGTTGCCTCGTCATCGGGCTCACGACGGTCCGAAGGAGTGTGCTCGGAGGACTCGTGACCGTCGGAGTCACCGCCAGATGGATCGCCGGAGGGTTCTGCTGCTTGAGTAGTGACGGCCGCCGAAGGTGATGGTGGAGGGACGTGTGCTTGTTCTTGTGGGGAAGCTTCCACGTCCTCCCCAATAGGTTGTTGCGGCGGTGTCGGCGATCTGCGCTCCTCCGATGACGAATGGATTGGGGACTGCTGAAGGACGCCCATGTACTGCTTCACCCGGAAATGGCTTGTGAACTCGCGTGTGCGGATGGCATCAGAAGTTTCCTCCACAACAGTAGGAGTGCGGGCACGAGTGGCTCGGTTCTGGATCATCATCTGATATGCACCGGCTCGAGAAGTGTGCGGAGTGGCAGACGTACCAACTATTCTACCCTCTCCTCCCCTAACGTCAACGCTCATCACTCCCGAGCCAGAAGCTCCCCCACTGGAGCTCTGGCCCGCCGTACCAGAGGCACGGCTTCTAGGTAGGACGGGTTGCACGTCTTGGGCAGGGCTCCTCGGCTCTGAGGAGTCCGTAGACGTGTCTTCTAAGCCTATGGAGATGCGGTACATCCTAACACTCATTGACCTACGGTCTGCCATGTTGAGCACGTTTGCAGGAATGTGCATTTCTACCTGACCAGGCCTCAGATTCTTCTTGTTGGCTCGGCCGATCTGCTGGCTTTCGAAGCGGAGATGGCTTGATCTGCGTCGGACAGCACGGTTCTGAGTCATGTGATCTCGGATAATCAGGCTGAAGAAGCGCATCCAAGGGATGGATGTGTGTTTCGCACGTGCTGGCCCAGCTCTGACGTCATTGATGATGTCTGCCCAAAGTTGTTGAGCAAAGTCGATCCGCCTCCCGTAGGCGACCGCATGGATGATGTGCCAGAACTGGGTGGATGCCTTGTCCACGCCGTGAGTCTTGGAAGAGAGCGTGCGGTTGAGGATGTTGAAGAAAGAGTACCAGATCGGGGGCAGCATTCCCTGAGTGATCTGAGAGATTCCTTTCGGCCTGTTGTTTTCGGTGTAGTGGACCCCTAGGGCGAGCACTTCGCTGAAGAGCTCAGGTCCAGACACGAGAGGGTCAAACGGGGCCTCCGGAGTTGCAGCTGGCAAACGAAGGATTCTCCGAAGATCCTCCATAGTGAAGACCAGGTCAGTTTGGTCCACCCGGCCGATGATAGTTGGCACACCCGTCCCGGTTCTCGACACGTGAAGTGTTCCAGAACTGCTGTAGATAGATCATCGGGATGTCAGCAGTGGCTTGCATCGCGTATGCAAGGGATGAGCTCGAAGTATCTCGAGGACCACATCGTCTTGGACTGTGAAGTTTGCCAGGTCGACGAACTGGTTGTTCTGGTGGATCTCGCGGATTTCAGTCGGGTTGATGAGAGCGAGGTCAGCAGCATTGGCGACAGGTGAGGTAGGAGCAATTGGTTGTTGATCAGCCATTTCTGCAAGACATTAAGTGTTAGAAACAATGCAACGTGAAAAGGCTATACCCTCGACTAAGCGCGAGTCGGAAAACCTCGAAAACCCAATAATGAGTATTTCGTATTTTCCGAGTCGGAAAACGAGCAAACTATACGAGGGAGTTTTCCGATTCGGAAAAGAGTGTTTTCCGATTCGGAAAACTCAACACATAGGAAAGATAGCACAAGATTAAAAAGACAAGTTTTCCGATTCGGAAAAGGTGATTTTCCGAATCGGGAAACTCCTACACTTAGAAAGATTTGAGATTAAAAACACGTAGGTTTTCCGATTCGGAAAACATAGTTTTCCGATTCGGAAAATGTCTCAACACTTAAAAGAAAATTTGGCAAGACTTGGTCTCTCAAACGAGTCGGAAAACCTTGGAAACCCATAAGGGTAGTTCCATGTTTTCCGAGTCGGAAAAGATACACTTAAAAACCGAGACCAAGACGGATTCGGAAACCTGATAATCCGATTCGGATTTATCTGGTTTTCCGAATCGGAAAATACCAAGAACAGTCATCGTCCTTGAATGCGGAAAACTTGAATGTTCAAGTTTTCCGATTCGGAAAACTTGAACATTCAAGTTTTCCGAGTCGGAAAACCGAAACCGTTCGCATTCCAGGCTCAAAAACCGTCCAGAAACTACTGATTTTGTACTCTAAACTATCTACGAAAGATCTAGAATGATAAATAACAAGTTTAGAAGCATAATGGGATCGAAAAAACACCCCAAAATCCCATTCCAAGAAGTTTGGGTTTCGGGTAAGTTTTAAAACTTTTAGGCTTCAATCCAGGCCTTAAAACAGAAGATATAGATGTTATAACTATATAAGGGTTGATCGTTTACTTACCAGGAATCCGAATATGTAAAAAGATCAACGATCGGAGCACAAACGAACGAGAATCGAAATCGAGCGCGAAGTGGGTTCGGGTGAGAATCCAGAGAGAAAAAGATGAAAATTTGAAATTTGTGAAAAGTTAATCTTGAAAACCGGTATTTATATTTTTACCGACTTACACTGTGTTTGGGTAAAAACACTGTGTTTGGCTCTCCTTTTGGCTCTCTTAACCCGACTTTCACCATTTGGCAAAAACCACCCCTGGACTTGAAGTTTGGGGAAACTTACAACCAAGTCCCTGAACTTGTATTTTCAGAAAGTTTCAAAACAGACCCTGGACTATAAGTTTCACAAGATTTGCAAAACGAGTCCCTGAACTTCCAGAAACAGAAAGTGGCAAAGTTAGTCCCCGAACTTGTAAGTTCAAGACATGTACTCTACCGCCCCCTAAACTTTCAAGTTCACAAAAATTTACAAGTTCAGCGCTCGACTCCCGAGAAACGAGACTTACCTGGTACGTCTCGACAAGGTTTTGCGCGAGTTCTGATCTGAAGTAACCAGAAGTCGTAGTGAGGATCCACACCTACAAAATAGAATATAAGAATGGTATCCAAGGTGATGTGGATCCGAGACGTTAGTGAGCACACTAAACATTAAATACAGGACTTAGTACTCCCCCTCGATTCATGCAATTCTACAGAGTTCCTACAGACTCCCCCTACACACATGCATACACTATAAGAACTCCCGACTCCCCCTAGACCTCAGGCTGGGAGGTCTAGCATTCCTAACTTGCTTAGGAGGAAAAAGTGACGCTTCTCGTCAAACGGCTTGGTGAACAAATCAGCAAGCTGATAGTCACTCTCAACAAAGTATAGTTCAATATTACCTTTCTCGACGTGATCTTTGATGAAATGATATCGAATGTCGATATGCTTCGTCCGAGAATGTTGAACCGGATTTGCCGTGATCTGAATCGCACTTTTGGAGTCGCAGTAGATGGGAATTCGATGCATGGTGTATCCAAAGTCAGCTAGTTGGGTTTTCATCCATAGAACTTGCGAGCAGCAGCAGGCGGCGGCTACATATTCTGCCTCCGCGGTGGATAGGGAGACGCAATTCTGCTTCCGGGATGACCAACTTACCAACTTGTCCCCGAGAAATTGACAGGCACCAGAAGTGCTTTTCCTGTTTAGCTTACAACCTGCATGGTCTGAGTCTGTATATGCAATTAGTTCAAAACCAGAATCCTTTGGGTACCAAAGGCCAAAATCCGGTGTGCCCTTCAGATACCTAAGGATTCTCTTGACTGCAGACAGATGTGAATCCCGTGGGTCACACTGAAAACGAGCGCAGACACCCGTGGAAAAGACGATATCTGGTCTACTAGCCGTGAGATATAAAAGGGAACCAATGATTGCCCGATAGGTTTTCTGGTCAACCGGTTTACCAGAAGTATCTGCAGTTAGTTGAAAATTTCTGGGCATTGGTGTGGCCGCAGAGTTTGAACCACCGAAATCAAATCGTTTTAAAAGATCTTGAACATATTTGGCTTGATTTATGAAAATGCCATCAGGGCGTTGTCGAACTTGAAGTCCTAAAAAGAACGTCAACTCGCCCATCATGCTCATTTTGAATTGGGATTTCATGGTGTTCTCAAACTCTTGGCACATCTCAGGCTTCGTAGATGCAAAGATGATGTCATCCACGTATATCTGAACGATAATTAAATCTTTACCTGACCTCTTGAGAAACAGAGTGGGATCGATTGTACCTTTCTTGTAGCCAACTCCTAGCAAGTAGTCAGTGAGTGTTTCGTACCATGCCCTCGGAGCTTGCTTGAGACCGTAAAGTGCCTTGTCCAAATGTAGACGTGATTCGGGAATCGAGAATCGACGAACCCTTTCGGTTGTTCTACGTACACTTCTTCTTGAAGAACTCCATTCAAGAAGGCACATTTGACGTCCATCTGATAGACTGTCATGTTTTTGTGTGCAGCATACGCAAGGAAGATTCGGATTGCTTCGATTCGGGCTACTGGCGCGTACGTCTCATCATAGTCGATACCCTCTTGTTGGCGATAACCCTTGGCGACCAGTCGAGCTTTGTTCCGGATGATGAGATTATTCTCGTCGGTTTTGTTCCGGAGTATCCACTTGAGGCCGATGATAGTCTTTCCCCATGGTCGTTCTACCAAGCGCCAAACTTTGTTTCTCTCGAATTCGGCCAGCTCATCTTGCATAGCGATCACCCAGTCGGGATCGGTGAGAGCTTGCCAAACATCCGTAGGTTCAAAATCGCTCAAGAACCCACCGAATAGGATCAGATTTTCAGTGTGCTTTGCAGATCGAGTGGTTACAGGTTGTGAGGGACTCCCGATGATCTGGGAGGGGGGATGATCTTTTGTCCACCTGCGAGTGTGAGGATGAGTGACATAAGCTTGTCGGTTGTTTGTGGCGTCGTTCTCATCTTGCACGGCAAAGACCTCTTGCTGGTTTCTACTTGATGATCCGGCCGTCGGATTATTCTGCGGTGATGCCTTCAACCGGGGCTCACACACTACCTGAGCATAAGTTCTTTGAGCTGAGCTAGGTGAAGGTAGTGGAGCATCTTCTGGGATGGGAGCAAGAGCAGATTGAGGAGTCGGCTCTTGGAAGGGTTCCAGTGAGGCAGATGAAGAGATTTCAGGGGGAGAAACCGCAGTAGATTCCGGAGACACTGAGTTTGTTGATGTACTTGTAGATGGCTCAGTGATGAAGGCATCGGAAGTCACGGAAGTAGAAGTAGAACCAGCATGAGCAGGAACTACAATCGGATCCGTGAGTGTGGGTAGATCATAATCTGCGAGGTCTAAGAAGTCTAGAGCAGAAAAGTTAGTGGAAGAATCTGTGCTCGGTGGTGCGGTGAACAGTTCAGGAAAGGCTGCATTTACATTACTTGAACTAGCCACAGAATAAGTTTCGGTTTCTGAAAAATCAACATTTGAGCTTTCCAGGATGGTTCTGGTCCGTTTGTTGAAAACCCTATAAGCCTTAGAGTTATGTGAGTATCCGATGAAGATAGACTCATCAGACTTGGGTTCAAACTTTCCCAAATCATCCCGGTCGTTTAAAACATAGCATTTACATCCAAAAACTCGAAAGTAATCGATATTAGGCTTACGCTGTTCGACCATCTCGTAGCGGTTTTACCGGTCCGCTTGACGATTAGAGTCCGATTCTGCGTGTAGCATGCTGTTGATACTGCTTCAGCCCAAAATGATTGAGGAACTCCAGAATGAGCCATCATGGATCTCGCTGCTTCAACCAACGTCCGGTTCTTCCTTTCTACTACCCCATTTTGCTGAGGTGTGCGCACTGCTGAGAAGTTGTGAGAGATTCCCACGTCTTCAAGAAAGGATTGCAACTTTGCATTGCGAAACTCGGTTCCGTTGTCACTTCTCAACTTCTTCACTCGGCGACCCAAGAGAACTTGAATTCGCTTGATGAAGGCAATGATTCGATCGGCAGCGTCAGACTTGGCTCGCAGGAATTCAACCCATGTAAACCTAGAGAACTCATCAACGAGAACTAACATGTATTTCTTTCTAGCTAAGCTCTCGGTTCTGGTAGGTCCACAAAGATCCATGTGAATCATGTCAAGGGGACTTTTGCTACTAGTATCCATCCTCGGTGGATGAGAGCTTCTCGTCATCTTTCCTTGTTCGCAAGCAGGACACAGTGTATCCTTGGAAAGGCGAGTCTCTGGTAGTCCCTTGACTAGATTTTTCGAAACCAGCTTGTTCATGTCTTTGAAATTCTGATGGCAGAGTCTTCGATGCCATAACCAACTGTCCTCCTTTGAAGCCTTTGTGAGCAGACAGATTGCATTCCTCGGATCAGAAATTGCTGCAAACTGAGGGTGAGTCTGAGGGATTGAACGGAAGACGGTGGAGTAAAGATTGCCATTCCTTCGTGCACTGAGGATGACGTTGTTATCTTCATCATTCACGTTGCTTCCGTATTGAAATTGCTTCACCCAGTATCCGTTGTCGCAGAACTGGCTGGAGCTGAACATGTTGAAACCCAATCCCTCGACATACCTTACATCTTTAATGATGTATTTCCCATCCGTAATTTTCCCATAACCCACCATTGGCCTAAGCGTCTTGTCGGCTGTTTTAACATATCCCTCGAACCTTTCAACATAGTCGAAAAGGAAGGATCTCTGACCAGTCATGTGTCTATATGCGCCGGAGTCGAAGTACCACACATGACTGACCTGCAAGACAATTAAGCTTGTTTAGGGACCCATTGCCAAATGGGTTCCTGTGGGTTAGATACAGATAAATCTGTCGGTGAAGTCCCCTTTTCGGATTTCTCCTTAGGCTGAGGAGACTTCACTGACGAGGAGGATTTTCCTTTTCCTCTTTTTCTTCCCCTTCTCTTTCGGGATTTGACATTAGAGTTGGGAGCATAGAAAGAGTTAGGCACACCATAACGCAGGAAATTATCAAACATAAAGCACATGTCATTGCGAAAAGTATTAAAAGCATCGTTCAAGTTGCGATTAGAATTAACAGACATGTTCAAATTCTTTCCTACACTAGGTGGAACATAGCCTAAACCCGCACGGCTAGGACTATGTTTCTTAGGGAAAGCAGAAAAAGAGTTGTTCCTCCCATGATGATCCTTTCTTGGTGGCTTCACATTCGATCCACCATCTTTCCTCCTCGCATCTGCATGAAAAGCACGGTGTGAGTTAGAGGACGGTATTGTGGGAATGGAGTTACCACCTTTTCCAGATGACTTTTTAGAAAATTTAGGTTTAGTGGAATTGAAAGGTTGATTTGGTTGTAACTGAGATGTTTCACCCACTTCAAAGGAGCTTGAATGAAATTCAAGACTTTTAATGGGTTTGACTGAGTTACGAGCATCGTTAGACTTTGAATGCTTTTTCTGGAGTCCTTTGGGTGCGTGTGGCTTAACTGACTTGCCCTTCTCAGTACCTACACATTTTCCACCCTCTGGATTGCTTTTCTCAGAAATAGGAGCTCGTGACTCAGCAGACTGCTCAGGTTTGACAACAACAGATTTTGGCTTCTTTGGAATAAAGCCTGAAGGATCATCACCCTCATCTAAAAACACCTTCATATCATATTCAACATTTGGATCTTGGACAGTCTTGGGTTCGGCTATCCTATGGTGTGAGTTAGGGGGTTCATCGTCATCTGATATTATGGAGTAATAGTCCTCAGTATCTAAGACAGGTTTTGGTTGGGGAGCGACTATTGGATTGTTGAGGATTGGAGCAGTCTTATCATCAACTGAGTTTGAAAAGTAGAGATTTTCAAGATTCATCACTTTCCTTTTTAAAATGGAGTTAGACACCCGTTGGTTGGTTAAAGATTGGCGATACATTATCCGTTCATCATGATCAAGTTCTTTTAAAAGTTCAAAGTGGATATCTAGGATAACGTATCGAGCCTGAAGATCTGCAACCTTGATTTGAAAATCAGTGAAGGCTGAGGTTGCGGTCTCACATTCTGAAGAAAGCCTAATTCTTTCGGCATTTGCTTCAAGCAAGTCTTTCTCCAGATTGCGAACCAAGGAATCTTTCTCCGACACAATGACCTTCAGATTCAGGATCTGATGTTGACATGCATCCAAATCCATGGCTTTTAACCTAAGAGCAAACACCTCCTTTTCTAGCTTGACTAGGTCGGGACACTTAGTTGCGGAAGTATCCTCGGGTGGGATAACTAAGGTCTCCTCTGAAAGTTCCATTTCCCTAGTCTCATAGCTTGAGTTAAGGTCTGTGTAATTGATGGGAGGCATTGCTACTCTAGGGGTTCTGGCCTTAATGCCTTCCCAGGTGGGTTTAGAGTTGGTTGGATCACTAGCCGGAACAAAGATTGGTTTATTGGGAGTAGGGCTAGTGGGTGGACTGCTAGAGGAGCTGTTTGTTGGACTGATGGTTGTGGTTATGGTCTCACCGTTTATGACTTCGGTGTATGTGACAGTCTGCCTAACAAATTCCTCGGTCACATGTCCTCCCACTATGGCAGGTTTGGGCTTGGAGGCTGCCATATCCTCAAAGTTGTATAGATGAGAAGGTGCTTTATCTAAAACATGGTTTTCAGACAGACCTAGGCCGGGTTTAGCTGTGTAAAAGGGATTCTTTTTGGCATGGTGAGTGAGGATACTTAAAGTCTGTTCAGATTGTCCTCTTTTAAAATTGTTGTCCTCAAGCTCTTGTATTTTTGAAAACAACCGAGTTCTCTCTTCCGAAAGCAACTGGAATTTAATGTTGAGCTCCCCATGGGCTTTTTGAAGACAACTAAGTTTGTTTGCAAAATTGGACTCTCTAATTCCAGACTCAAGTGTTTCACGGTTATAGACTATGGTCAAATCCTCGAGAGAGTCTTTATAAATTGCACTGTCGATTCTAAATTTCGTGACGAGAGTTCTCTCCGCTTGGAGACATCTCTCCAATTCACAAATTTTAGATTCCAACATTGCCACAGTGTCAGTTATATCAGGGATAGAGGATACCTCAGACGGATCTATGTCCTGATAAGTGCTTGGTCCAACGGCTTCCGATCCCTCAAAGTCAGCCATCAAGCAGGGACCTTGCACCAAGTGATCTTCCTCGTCTGAACTCTCCTCTTCACATACCCAGTTCTCTTCATCTACCATCAAGGCCACCCCTTTTTCTTTCTTCCTCATCAGTGAGGCCTTCCGCTCAAAGTACGCAGCATCCTTGTACTTTACGGAGCAATCTCGAGCGTAGTGTCCCAACTTTCCACACTTGTAACAAGTGGTAGTGGGACTTGCGGTTTGCTGAGGAGTGGGGTTTTGGGTTATGGGACCCTGGGAAGGATTTGCCCGTTGAATTCCTTGATCATTGTGAATCGGTTGATCTTCCCTTTGAACCTGTTTGGAGCTGTTTCCCCTGGAATCGCCTCCTTGGTAGATGCCTTTCCCGTGATTCACTCTCTCATCTTGCCTTTGATCACCCCTATGCTGCTCATACCCGTATCCTGGCCCTTGATCTAGCCTTCCACTCTCATATCTTCCTCCATAACCAATCTCATATCCCTGACGATCAATATACCCAGATTCCGGAGTGTATTGCCTCAAGCTGTTCCGGTAGTTGATGTCTGAGACTTGTCCTCTCCAATCTCCTTGACTACCTTGACCTCCTTGGTAGTCAAACTCCTCGGCTGATCTCTATATCTGCCTTGATCTTCTCTGAACCTTCCCTGGTTTCTCCTATAACTTCCTTGATCGTATGCTGGCATACCCCCTTGTTGATAGCTTCCTCTCCCTTGATTTCCGTACTAACTCCTTTCAGGTTGATAATGACCTCCTCTACCTTGCCCCATTCTTCCTCCACTGGGAAAACCGGATCCTCGTCCACAGTTGTATCCACGATTTGCGTTCAGTCGTTGTACGCTGTGTGAAATGAGGGCAAGGGACTCATTCACATGGAAGAGTTCATCATCAGAGATGGAAATAATCACCGGTTCGTCGGGATGTTGTACGCTTGAGCCATAGTTCGGGTTGAACTCTTGACTGTATTCTTCAGGATAGTACTGGGGAGAGACGCTGTTGTATGGCATTAGTTGGACGGGAGCAGTGTTTGGTCCTCCAAAGGGCACGGCCGACAATGCCAGAGGATCAACTGCTCTCTTGGAGCGTCCGCCGGTGATGAAATCTTCGTGTTGTACCATCATACTGAACAGGTCATGTAGACCCAAAGTTCCCAGATTCCGGCTGAGCTGGATGTTGATGGCCATGTTTTGCCATTCTTGGTTGAGATTCTTCAAGAATTTCACGTTTACTTCATACTTTGACTTCTCAACCCCGAGTCGTCTCAAGTCGTTGACGAAAGCGTTCAATCTTTGGTAAGAGTCAATGAGGGATTCGTTTTCCCTGGCTTTGAAGCCTTCGTAAGCATTGAGGGCACTTTCCTTCTGACTCTCCACAGCAGAGTCACCTCCCTGCATTTGTTGTTCAATTTCCAACCAGACGTCTCGTGCGTTGGTCAGACTGTCCACTCTTGCGTACATATCGTTTGGGAGAGCCATAATCAGGAGGGTCAGTGCACGCTTGTCAATGAGATGTCGGGCTCTTTGTTCGGGATTGAACATCTCAACAGGCTTCTCGACCACGTACGCCGAAAGTTCGGGACAAGTATCGGTCTTTGGTACGGCAGCGACGGTGACGGTCGGTCGGATAGGTCCTTCTCGAATGGACTTCATCAGGTTTTCATCAAGCAGGTCGAGGAAGTGAATCATCCTGCGTCTCCATTGTTGGTACTCGCCCATCACCAGGACGGGAGGACGAGTTTCGGAACCTATCCCAAGGATTTCCTTCGACATTTCAAAAAAAATGAGACCTCCTCGTACGATTCGCTTGGCTTAAAACAGAAGAAAGGTTTTTGAAAAACGGGTATTTTGAGCGCCTCGGGACACAAAAAGCTTGGAAAAAGTAAAGGGTTTTGAAAGCAAGCTTAGTGTCGGATTTGAGAAACAAAACTACAAGAGTTTCGGCTCAAAGAGGCGAAATCCGACTTGGAAACAGATGTTTTCCGATTCGGATTTGGCTCAAAATGGCTGGATGCGGAAAACAGGCTTTTCCGATTCGGAAAATACAGTTTTCCGATTCGGAAAAGTTTGGGTGCGGAAAAGGGAAATTTGAAAAGAGACTTTTCAGGAGCAAGACCCCAAGTCAGAGACTCGTTCTCCGATTCGGAAAACAGTGTTTTCCGATTCGGAAAAGGAGAGTTCTCCGATTCGGAGAGAATGCAATTTCCGACTCGGAAAATTTAAGCTGAAAATTCAGCTCTTGTTTTCCGATGCGGAAAACCTGCACAGAAAACTCCGAAAAATTTCTCAAAAACGCTTAAAACCTCTTAAAAAATCAGTGTTTAGACCCCCAAATTGTAGGAAAAAGCTTAGAAATCATTGGGGAATCACTTAACACTTAATTTTACCCTTTTAAAACCACCTTTTGGATTGAAAACCCAAAAGTTTTGAAAAACTCAAAACTTAAAAACCTTTTGAAATCTTATCAAAAACCAAAAACAAAAACCAAGGAATCAACAAGGTTGGCTCTGATACCAATTGTTGTCCCAAATAACAATGAAAGAACAAAGAAATGGATGGAAATCAAGAAAGTGTGATTGAAATCATATAAAGCTTGAAGAACTTGCAACAATGGAGTTTTGCCCAAAATAGATAATGTATGAAATCAATACTAAAACCCTAAACATCCTTTACCTTTTATAGGTAGAAGGAAGTTACACAAAAGTACGATAAAGGCCCCCGAGGTTACACACCTCTAAACAAGGGCAATAAAACAGTAAATTGTTTACAATGTAAAACTAACTATTGAAAGCATGTAAAGATAGTGAATTCTGACTCTTCACAACAAAGAGGTCCTACATTATCTAAAACGGTGAAACTTTTTCCATGTGTCTTCTTTCCAATTTGGTTTCACTACTAACCTTCATTTGTTGACACAATATCATTATTCTCAGCTGGTGTTTCATACTCATCATATTCATAAGATTGTTCATCATCGACAACATCTTCGAAATACTCATCAAATTGATCCATTTGAAATTTCGTCTTATGAAACAAAAGTAAAAGGTAGTGAGTTTCAATAACGTTCGAAAAATGGATGATATGCAACTCTAATGATGATTCAATTGGAATTAAACATCTTAATCTTAGGCATGAAATTAGGGAATTATAGATACATACTCTAAAATAGGTTGCTGATAAGTATGGAAATATAATATTGTTTATTTTTTATATTACTTATATTTCATAATGACATTTATCCCCTTTTTATATTAAAGAAAAAAAATTGAAACGGAAATTTCTGATTGGCTGTGATGGGCTTACACCCTTTTTGGGTTAACAATTGAACCTTTATAGAGAGAGAGTTCAAATGAAAACTCATTTTTCATTGTGAACGTGGGGACCACAAAAATCACGCCACATGGCAATATTCACTCTCATAGTGAATATTGCCATGTGGCATGATTTTTGTGGTCCCCACGGTCACAACCAAAATTGAGTTCACATTTGAACCTAACACTATATGTGTGTGTCTGTGGCATGTTCATACAAAAACCAACCCAATTTGTGGAAACTAACTATAGCCATATATTGATGTGGGTCCACTGGGTCCCACGTATTAAAAAGTCATATATGATTCAGTGGTGGGACCTACCTTAATCATAAATGATTTTATAATATGTGGGACCCACATGGGCCCACATAATATTTAATTGTAGTTAGTTCATTTATTTTTACAAATTGGGTGGGTTCTAATTTGAACCCACTTATATATATATATAAGAGAGAGAGGGGGGGGGGGAATAATCTAATGAAAACCCTTTTATTTGTGTGAACTTGAGGAATAATCTAGACCATTAGATATTATAAATCAAGAGCTATTAATAAAAGAAGATCATGATAACAACTCTTAAATTTTTGATAGTGCAACACTTGATTATAACCCAAAAGGGTATTTTGGACCTTTTAAAATTCTGATCCCATCTCCTTCTTCTTTCTTACCAACCACCACATCACTTTCAAGTCTCAATCCTACCCAAACCCTAACCCATTTCAGATATGAGAAACAGCAGTTCCAGCACTATCGTCGGTGCCACCACCACCGTCGACGCCACCACCATTCGCCGCACCCCTCCCTCCTCACTTCTTCGATGAACAAGATCAGCGACCACCACCACCGCTCCACCGCACGCCGCCATACGTTCTCTGCCTCTCGAGATCTGTTTTCTAAGCTTTCGTTTGTAGATCACTTCGTCGGTTCCGGCAGCGTACAGATCCATCTTCGACGGATCCAACGACGTTCAGTTACAAGAAGTGAAAAGAAGAAGATTGGTTTCTATCTTTTAAACAAAATCTTTAAGTTAATGGATGGTTTTGAATCATAAAAAGCTTACCGACATTAACGATGATGAACAGCGGCGGCCAGAGCTTGTGGCAGTGACAGTTTCTTGTGAGAGTGGCGGATTTTGCCCACAAATTTCTTCTGATGACGACATCACCAATTGGGCTAGAATATAGGCCACTTGTAGAAAAAACTAAAGCCCTTTAAACAAGTTATAAGACTTACCCATATACTATGTACTTATCGACATGTTTGGTACTTGATCTTTCATATTGCGAATCAAATAAAAAGAACATCCCTCAATTTTAAAAAATCAATGGTTTTCACAAAGATTTAAACAAGGTTTTGATACATACGATTCGCTATGAGTCATTATGTATATAACGCTTTTTATAACCAAATTTTGAAGTTGTAGACGATTTTAGTTGTTATTTACTTATGAATAAAAATGTAATGGACATTTTGTTTTGTATTAATAAGGTGAATATTCACCTGGTGAATGAATTTATATGATTTTCATCGAGTGAATATGAATATTCATATGATGAATATGAATATTCATATGATGAATATGAATATTCATATGATGAATATGATGTGAATATGAATATTCATATGGTGAATATGATAAGGTGAATATTAATATTTATCTGGTGAATGAATTTATATGTTTCTTTTGGTTAATTTTCAAATTCATAAGATGAATATTAATAGTCATCTAGTGAATTTGAAAATTCATAAGATGAATATGAAATATGAATATTCATATAGTGAATAAACTGTGATTTTTTTATTACCAAATGACGATCATGCCCTTTTCAGATCAAAGGCTTAGATAAGTCTTCAAGTTTTCACTAATAAAATGATTTTCTCTAGATGTTACCTCTCTCTCTATATATATATATAGAAAGAGAGAGAGAGAGAGAGAGAGAGAGAGCGAGAGAAAAAAAGTGATCATAGTTGAGATCAAATGTTCAAATGAGAAGTGCTAAAAAATACAAAGTAGAAAAGTGATCTCAACCGTTGAGATCATAGTTGACTAGTCAAAGATTGCAGCTTTCACCAGCCAAAGCCCAAAAGCCACAATTTTTGACTAGTCAAAGTTCGGTTGGACGCGATTCACGGAAGGGCAGAGGTCAAAGCCGCCTTTATTAACCAGATGAGTGATAAAGATCACTTTTCTACTTAGTATTTTTTAGCAATTCTAATTTGAACCTAATACTCTATATATATATATATATGGGTGTGTGTGTGTGTGTGTGTGTGTGTAAAAAGTCAAAAAGTTCTAGAAGTTCCAGC
This sequence comes from Centaurea solstitialis, assembly GCA_030169165.1. Taxonomy (NCBI): domain Eukaryota; kingdom Viridiplantae; phylum Streptophyta; class Magnoliopsida; order Asterales; family Asteraceae; genus Centaurea; species Centaurea solstitialis. Next base: position 67,880,685 of record CM058044.1, on the reverse strand, counting down.
AGATAAGAAGATAATTGATGGATCTGTTTATCCTTTAATTAGGAGAGTTTGTTAGTAATTTAATTTGTTTCTTTTCCCTCAAATAAAGGTTAGTTAGTTAGTTGTATCTGGCTTTAAATAATTAGTGTATTTTTCTGTTTTTTGATAGAATTAATAAGAGAATTACTCTCTCTTGTTCATAATTTTCTATATGGTATCAGAGCAGTCATGATCCATTCTAATCACCATGACGAAATATCGTAACACATCCTTGGTCAGCGAATTAGAAAGTGGCACCTCTGATTCAACCAAACAGCCGACAATGACAAACACCACTCAATCATAAAGCAAAATCATTATGATCACTGGTCACAAGCTCATAGGTCACATCTTGAATTAGTGGTCGCACTCCTTGATGAACTTCATAAGCAGAAAAGGAAAGGAAGAGTACTTAACAGGAGCAGCCCCACCGCCAGCGGAGGATAGTCCATACTATCGTACATGGAAGACTGAGAACAACATGGTAATGTCTTGGCTTTTGAACTTAATGACTAACAAAACAGGTAAGAAATTTATGTATTACAAGAAAACCAAGGAGATACAGGAAGCCGTTTGAGATAATGTCGAATAAAGATAACGCATCCGCAATCTTTGAAATAAAGGGAGTATTGCACGATTTACGCCAGCAAGAAAGAAACGTAACAGAATACTTCAACCAGTTGACTCGTCTCTGGCAACAGTTTCTTGAATGATATTTCATGAAGTTGTCCCACTGACATGAAAAAATATAGAGAGATTCAAGAAAAAGAGCGAGTTTAAAATTCTTACTCCGTTTGAATCAAAATCTTGATGAGGTCTGATGAAAGATACTAGGTTGTAAGCCTTTACCTAGCGTATGAGAAGCCATCTCGGAAGTTTGTAAAGAAGAAACGCGAATAAAAGTGATGTTGAGATCAACGACTATTGAACCAAATAAGGAATGATCAGCGTTGGTGGCCAAAACACAGAACATGTATTGCGGTAAATAGTAAGGTAGTTATGGCCTAAAACAACCTTAAGGAAACTTTCACAACAATGAAACCAACAATGCTCAACGATCAGGTAATCCTCCTTGGTGTGACCATTGAAAAATTCTTGATCACACGTTGGAAACTGCACAGAAAGCCTCAGACAAAACAATCGTCCAGTCCGTCCGGTCATTTGGCAGAAGTAGAAAAGAATCCATTTAATCGAGAACAATTGGAGATGTTGGAAAGGATGCTGCAGTTAACCATTAAATCAGCAACAGGAGGAAACTCCACAACAATTGTGGCTCAAGGTGATCACTCGTTCATTGCCCTTAATGCAAACTTAATACATGTGAATGGATTGTTGACACCAGAGCTACTACTGATCATATGAGCGGGATTAGTCTTCAGCGAACTTCTGCCTGACAATACCAAAGCCATAGTTCGTACTGCTGATGGGATTTTTTCAGATGTGAAGGGTATACGTTCTATCATTATCTTAAAAGAGATAACTCTCAAATCAGTTCTCTACGTTCTTAATCTTACCTATAACTTAGTATCCGCTATTAAACTCACGCGAGATCTTAATTGTATTACTAAGTTATCTCCCACCTTATGTGAATTTCAAGATTCAAACTCGGGGATGATGATTGGCAGTGCTAAAGTGCATAGGGATCTCTACTTCTTGAAAACAAGTCGTATGCCACCTAGATATCCTATTAGTGTTATTTCCGCGTTCAAAAGAAGGATAACATCCATCTTTTGCATTGTAGATTAGGACATGCAAGTTTCATGTACTTGCAAAAATTATTTCCAAGATTAATTAATACAAGTACAGTTCTGTTTAAATCTGAAGTTTGTCAATTCTCTAAACATACTCGAAATTCATATCATGCCCAGCCATATAAGGCTTCTTACCCATTTCACTTAATCCACAGCGATGTGTGGGGACCATCAAGAATAAAAAATATATCAGGGTCGAGATGGTTGTAAATGGGTGTTCACGGGTGAAATATAATGTTGATAGAACGGTTAGTCGATTCAAGGCAAGATTGATGGCCAAAGGGTTCACACAATCCTATGGCATTGATTGGTGGCCCAAGTTCAACTTTATAAGAGAGTTGCTTGCACTGGTAGCAAGTCTGGACTGGTCCTTGCATCAGTTGGATATAAAGAATGCTTTTCTCAATGGGGAGTTAGAAGAGGAAGTGTACATGGATGTACCACCCCGTCTCAACTTAGAAGAATCCTTTTGTAAGGTGTGTAAGCTTAGAAAGTCATTGTATGGACTCAAACAGTCACCAAAGGCATGGTTTGAAGGACTAACTTGGGTCATGAAGCAACAAGGGTTCATTTAATGTCAAACTGATCATACTATGTTTGTGAAAAACTGTTCAACAAGTAAGAAAGCCATCATGATCGTCTACAAAGCTGGTCGACAAAGGAAGCTATTAGAGATTAGTTGGAAAGCTTATTTATTTGTCACACACTTGGCCTGATATTAGCTTCGCAGTATGGATGGTTAGTGCATACATGAATCGACCAATCAAAGATCACCAATATGTTGTATTGCGCATCCTTCAATATTTGAAACAAAGCCAAGGAAAGGGGATTTTCTTCAGCAAGACCTCTAAGCGATAGATAGAAGTTTTCACTTATGCAGATTGGGGTGGATCAAGAATGGATGGGAGATCTACTACAGGCTACTGCACTTATATTTGAGGAAATTTAGTCATGTGATGTGAAGAAGCAAAAAACAAGTTGTCTCCCGAAGCCCAAAAGAACCGAAAAAATGAAGAATCGAACCGAACCGTATGATCCAAAATTGAGAAAATTGATACCCGAATAACCCATGACCCGAAAAAACCCAAAAATAAGGGTACCTGCTAAGTCGCGAGTCAGGTTCGGTTCTGTTAGGTCTCAAAAAGGAGATAAACTAGGCTAACAGGGTTTTGTAGAAGGGGGGTTGAATGCAAAACCGTAAAAATTTGAAGACAGAGAAGTACTTTTAAATTCTTTGTATTGAAAAATTTCAACTAAGAATTACACTAAGTTCACAAAGACTGATTGCTGCGGAAAACAAATAACTTAAGCTACTTGAACAATCAAAACACTAAGTCACTAAGACACTTAGACACCAGAACTACAAGAACAACTATGGAACACTCAGTGACACTATGAACTTGAAGGTGGTGGAAGCACTCTTTCTCTCTGATTTGCTATGTTGCTCTAAATCTGAAAGCTTGAATGCGTGAGGAAGACTGAGACCAAAGACCTGTATTTATAGTCCCAGCTTCATCAAGTACAATGGACGCGTGTCAACATTTGTCTTGCTGCATGAGGATCTCCATACTGGGTATTGAAGCCAAGTCAAATCTTCAAGACTCCTTTTTGCAGATATTCATTCTTTAGTGAATATTTTGCATTAATGGAGACAAGCCAAACCTCCTGCAGAGGAATCTCTCCAAGTAGTATGGCACAGAGTCAAAATTCCTTTACTCCTTTTTGCAGGTAGACAATGTTCAATGAAACTTTGTATTTATTGAGATGACCATCTTCAGACAAAATCTTAAACCAAGCATTCTTGAACTACGAGCCATCCTTGGTCCATTGCACAAAGAGTTATCCAAATGATCTAATTGAGTGGACTCAGATCAGGATGGACTTGTCCGGATGGCTTGTCCGGATGGACTAGTCCGGATGAACTCGTCCGGATGGATTGGCCGGATGGACTTATCCGGATGACTTGTCTTGATGTACTCCTCCGGAGGGACTCTTCAGACACTTAGCCAAAATCACATACATTCCACATTGTTGACGATTTCAGCTGATATCAATTCTTCTTTGAATAATTGATTTATTTAGTACCTGAGAGAAGATAGATTTACAATAAAGAATATAGAAGGTCATTGGAGTACATCTTCAAATGAAGTGTTCCAACAATCTCCCCCTATTTGAGGATGTGATCCGGCACAAAGATTGTAAACTATCTTCGTATAAGAGATGACCCATTTTATTCTTTTTGGGTTCTTTTCTTTTCTTTTCTTTTCTTTTCTTCTTTTTTTTTGTATAAATAAGTATCTACAGTAACATGAACTATTTACAACAAAAGAGAGAAAAAAAAAAATTTAATCACTGAGAGATACTTTTAATTTCATCGATAAAGAGTACATCGGTGAGATTACAAAAGTATTATAGATAGAAGTAGACTGATAAGAAACATAGATAGATAGTGAACACAAAGGAACTACTTAGCTCGCTCACTCAAGGTTGAGAAGATTTTCTTTTCTTCTTCAGAGAGGACTATGTTGTATTCGCTCCTGACCTTTCCCAAGCTGACATAGAGTTTGTCAAGGAAACCCATGATTTCTTTGTAGACCGGATCTGGGATCTGCTTGTCATCCAGTAAGAAAAGAATCTCATTCCATTCGGTGACACCAAAGTTCTTTAGGGACAGAAGGTTGAAGGTTTCAGAGGGAGTAGTTTCTGGGGAATTGCCAGCTCTCTGAACAGCCATCCAGATGATTTGACCTTCCTTTTTGGCTCTGACTTTGGTAATTTCCTTTGGATCCTTTCTTCGAGTGAGGCAGTCATGAAAGTGTTTTACCACATTGTCTACTACCTTCTGCTTTTCCTTTGCTACATCCTTGGCTACCTTTGTACCAAGAAAAGAGAAATCAGGACCGAACACTGAAGATGTGTTAGAAGGAGGCTTAAGCCTGAGCTTGTCAAACTCGCTTATTTTTTGTTGAAGGACCTTCTTTTTGGCAATTTCTTCTGCGGCTTCTTGGTCAGGAGTGAGCTTGTTTTTCCCTTTTTCTTTAGATGAGTCTTCATCAGCCTTTGAAGAGATTCTGGTTTCCTCCCCCTGAAGAGATGCATCGGATGGAGGAGAAGTAGTGACAACATCCTTAGCTATTTGCATTTGCCTCGGATGAACTCTCTTTCTGCTGCTTATGTCCGGACCAGTTCTTTGTTTAGGAACAGTCGGTCGAGGTTGATCCTCCCCCTCAGCAGATGCAACTACTACCTGTTTCTCCCCCTCAGCTGCTGGGGGAGTCTCAAAAGAGACCTCAGCATCGGAAATCCGGGCCTTAAGGAAGTGTAGTATCTCGCGATCAGAAGAAGTGAAGAGAGCCGGACCTTGCTGGGAGAGAAGCTGATACTGATCAAGATGGGCGGAGATGGCCTTGAGGGTGGTGCCGTGATCAGAAGAGGCCACCCTCAAAGCCTCAATGGATTCTGCATGCTGCTCAGTGGTCTTGGAGAGAGAAGCCAAAGAGTCTGAAATCTTTGAGAGAACATCACTCGGAGGAGAAGAGATAGAGGAAGCAAGCTGCTGGATATCCGTCTTCAAGGAGTCAACGGAGGCTGCAACAGTAGAGGAGAAGTGCTCAACATGAGTAGTGAGCTTCGAAAGAACCTGACGATGGATCTTTTCATTTTCCCCCAATACAGTGAGCAATCTATGAGAGACAGTCTGAGAGTCCTCTAAAGCCTTCAAGCGAGTGTCATGCTGAGCCAAATAGGTCCGGAAGTCTCCGGATAGAGTGGCCAACTGAGATTCCAGTGACCCAACCTTCCGACTACCGTGAAGAACATCAGAGAAGAAGTCTCCAATAGGCATCCGACTGATCGGACAAGTAGATGAGGAGAAGGCCCGGTGTCGCTCCGGAGAAAGGGATCGCGTCGGAGAAGGAGTCCGTCGAGGAGGGGACTCACGCCGTGGAGAATGGACAATAGCAGGAGTGTCCGTAAAGTCAAATGCCGGTGGCGCCAAACTTTCGTGTCCGGCCGGAGGAGAATCTGCCTCAAGAAAAGTAGAAAGAAAGACAGCCTCAGGAATAATGGGACCCTCATCGGCTGGTGCAGTGTGTGAAAGGCCGTGCAGTGTGGTAGTTTGGCCTCGGGTCGGAGCAGAACCCAAGTCATCCACCACAACCTTTTGGGAGGAAGTGGCAGGTGTAAGTAGGGACTCCTTGAATACAACCGACGTGTGTTGAGACACGCCAGAGGAGGTGGTAGAGGTGGATTGTGTGCCCCCGGGTCCAATTGGGGCAGTAGAAGTGTTACCTTCGGGGATGACCCTAGGAAGAACCTTAGACCTCTTAGGAGAAGATCCAAGGGGGGATGTGGAGCGCCTCCGCAAAAGAGGTTTAGAGGCTGGGATTCCCTCCGATGGGTTGGTCGGAGGGATAGCCATTTTGGAGTGTGCGGAGGGTTTGGCGGGTCCTGGCTGTTTTTTCTTGGATCCCGCCAATTTTGCTCGGGAAAAGGTATAGGAGTGAGGTCGCATCTTGCCAGGTGGAGGAAGGGTAGGAGCAGTGGCACCCCATGATAGATCAGAGGATGCTAGTCTGAGCACAAAGTCCGGAAGAGGCTTATCGGTCGCCAAAGGCTCACGGTCCAAGAGCTTGACAGACAAAGTAGGCGAAGTCAGATCATAAATCACTTGTGGGTTGGGAGTGTTTGAATCCGCCAGTATAGCATCCGCCAGTTTCATATTGATAATCAAGGACATGAACCTAGGATAGGCAACTGCGGTGGACTGATTGTTACCAATCATCATGACCATAGAATCAAAGAAGAAGCCCGCAAAATTGATGGGACGCTGATGGAGAATAGCATGAGCTAACTCGGTTACATACCCCGGGCATTGGTCTTGGCCACCGGCCTTCCTAGAAAGGCAGTAAATGATGTGGCTGAAAAAGTGGTGCCAGACCCCACCCATGCTATTTCTAAAAAGGGTGACCTGACTCTTGTGTTCTTCTTTGGGAGTGTAGTTCATGAGAGCTACCATAGAGTCATGCTCATAGTGAAGAGGGAAAAGTGCAAAGTCTGGTGTATCAGGTAAGCGAAGGACCGTGCGAACATCAGCCTCGTCAAAGGATAAATCATTTTCAGTGAGGACAGAAGCTACTATACAATCAGTATGACTATCAAAAGATGCAGTGGCCCAAAAATTACCTAACAACAAAGAGCTCATCCTAGTGTTCGCAGTAAAGGCATACAAAAGGGGAGACTTTTTAAGGTAGTTGTTCATGGGTTCAAACTCCGGATGATTCTCAATGGTAGAGAATCTAGCTAAGTGATTACATGGAGGAAAGGTTATCTTAGCCGGGTCTAAATTGTTGTCATTAAGAGGACCCGGAGGAAAAGCCATCCTAATATAGAATCCTAAGATAGAGGGAGAGAAAGACTTATCTCAATAGAGGCAGTACACACACAATCCGGTCGGAACCGGAGGAGATGGCCGGGGGCGAGCAGGGCCGCGGAGACGCGGTGACCGGAGCAAGAGACGGAGCTCGGTGGTGGCCGGAGCGGATGAGTTCGTCGGCCGGATCGCCGGTGGTGACCGGAGCGGACGGATGGCGGGGGCTAATGCGGACAGCGGCGCCGGAGCGCGGAGGTGCGGACGGCGGTGTCGGCCCGGAGCAGGTGGCTGCCGGAGCGCGGTGGAGGCCGGAAGCAGGCGGTGACTCGAACACGGCGGCGGCCGAAGGAAGGCGGCGGCGGAGGACGGGCGGCGAACGGATCACGGCGGTGGCGACCGGAGGACGGCGGCGTTGGCCGGAGCACGGCGATGGCGCCCGAGGACGGCGGCGGCGGCCAGAGGACGGCGGTGGCGCCGGAGGACGGCGGCGGCGACCGGAGGGCGGCGGCGCCGGAGACAGGCGGCGGCCGGAGGTTGCTGGTGGCGACCGGTGGCAGCTGGTGGTCGCGGTGGATGATTCTCCCGTTGAAGAAATTGGAGAGGTTGGTTGAGAGAGGAGGGAGAGAGGTTTTTATGGTGTGGTGAAAAGTGAAGAGGGTAAAGGGGTTTTATAGGAGAGATTAGGGTTAGGAGTGAAGGAGTTGGGGTAAAAATCTGATGGGTATTAGGGAGTTGGGCTTAGGCTAGGGTTAGGGTAGAGGTATGTGTCAATTGTTGAGTGGAGGGAGGAGGAATGGTTGGGATTGGGGAAAAAAAATTTGGTCTCTTGGGTGTGAGTGAGGAAAACGGACGAATTGGGAGGGTGGGGTTTCTGCCGGAGTCGGAGGAGGGAAGGAAGGGTGTTCGTCGGAGTTGGAGGAGGGAGTTCGGCGGAGGCTTTTGCGGTTTCGACGGAGGATGGTTGATGTTGGAGACGGCGGACGCGGAGGAGGGAGTGGTTCGGTGGAGGGGATGTCATCGGAGGGGATTGGATCCGGGTGTCTTCGGTTTCGGAGAGAGAAGATCGGAGGCGGGTGGGATGGTGGCGGAGGAGGGTTGCGGTCGAGGTTGGAGGAGGGTATTTGGTGGTTGGATGGTGTTGTTGGGAGATGGCGGAGGCGGAGGCTTGTTGGTGCGGAGGCGGAGGCCGGCTAGGAGCCGGAGCCAAAGGGAAGTGGTCAAGCGGAAGTGTTTGGTTGGCGCATTAGGATCTCGGATCGGAGCCGAGAACGTCGTAGACCGGGGTCGGAGTGAGAACGGCTCTTGATGCGGTGTCGTCGGACCAAGTTTTTCGTTGGACGCGTTTTGTCGGAGCGAGATCTCGGAGGATCGAATCGGATCCGGTCGGATCGAGTCGTTGCTAGGAGTCGGAATTGAATGGAGTTGGATCCAGAATTCCTTGGATCCGGAGGAAGAGCTCGGAGCCGTTTTTGTCGGAGGAGCGCGGATCGGAGAGGGAGAGCTCAAGGCCCTGTTGGATTCTTTGGAGGAGACCATAAGAGAATGAACTCACTATGGTGATGTCATCTAGATGACATCACTCCCTTTAACTTCTTTTTTTTTTTTTTTTTTTTTTTTTTACCTTTTTTTTTTTTTTTAACAAAGAAAGAAAGAAAAAAAAAATGTACATACACATAGCTAAGATCTATGGGAGATTGATCATGCCAAGCTCTCCAAGGAGAAATTTGAACCGAGCTTCATCTAGAGGCTTTGTGAACAGGTCTGCTAACTGATACTCCGTTGGTATAAAATGGAGTTCAACATCACCTTTGATGATGTGGTCTCGGATGAAGTGATAGCGAATATCTATATGCTTGGATCTGGAGTGAAGCACTGGATTGTTTGCTATCGCGATGGCGCTTGAGTTGTCACACAGAATGGGCACCTGAGAGAATTGTTGATCGTAATCTTGAAGCTGATTTTTCATCCACAATATCTGGGCACATCAGCTTCCAGCAGCTACATATTCAGCCTCAGCGGTAGAGGTGGAGACTGAATGCTGCTTCTTACTTGACCAACTCACCAACTTTCCTCCGAGAAGTTGGCAGCTTCCGGTTGTACTCTTCCTGTCTAATTTAGATCCTGCAAAATCAGAATCTGAATACCCAATTAGATCAAAACCTGAGTCTTTGGGATACCAAAGACCCAGATCAGGAGTACCCTTCAGGTACCGGAAGATGCGTTTTACAGCATATAAATGAGACTCTTTAGGATCGGCTTGAAAACGAGCACACAGACACGTAGAGAACATGATATCTGGCCTACTAGCAGTAAGATAAAGTAAAGAGCCAATCATTCCTCTATATTCAGTGATATTTACAGAATTGCCATTAGGATCAGAATCAAGTTTAAGAGGAGGAGCCATGGGGGTTTTCATTGGAGAGCAAGATTCAAAACTGAATTTCTTTAAAAGATCTTTAGTATACTTGCTTTGGTTTATAAAAATTCCTTCTTTTGTTTGTTTTACTTGTAAACCAAGAAAAAATGATAATTCCCCCATCATGCTCATTTCATAGTTAGTACTCATGAGATTGGCAAATTCATCACACATAGAGGGATCAGTGGCTCCGAAAATAATATCATCCACATAGATTTGAACAAGAATGATATTACCTGCCTTTTTCTTGAAGAAGAGAGTGTTGTCAATTTTACCTCGGATGTACTTGTTGGAGGTGAGAAACTCAGAGAGAGTATCATACCAGGCTCTCGGAGCTTGCTTTAGACCATACAAGGCCTTGTCAAGCTTGTAAACATAGTCTGGATGGTGAGGATCTTCAAAGCCTGGAGGTTGCTTCACATAGACTTCCTCCGACAGCTTCCCATTTAGGAAAGCACTTTTCACGTCCATCTGGTACACCTTGATGTTGAGAAAGGCAGCATGAGCCAGGAAGATTCTGATGGCTTCTAGTCTGGCCACCGGAGCGAACGTCTCGTCATAGTCGATCCCTTCCTCTTGTCGGTAGCCTTGAGCAACGAGTCTGGCTTTGTTTCGAACAACAGTACCAAGCTCATCCATCTTGTTTCTGAAGATCCACTTAGTTCCGATGATAGTTTTAAGAAAAGGTTACGGAACCAGCTTCCAGACTTTGTTTCTGATGAACTGTTCAAGTTCTTCTTGCATGGCCAGAACCCAACTTGAATCACTTAGAGCTTCATTAATGGACTTGGGTTCAGTGATTGACAGGAAGTTTACATATAAACATATGTTTCCAGTTCCTCTCCTGGTTCGAACACCGGCTTGCTGATCACCAATGATTTGATCGATGGGATGATCCCGAGTCCACTTAATGGCTGGAGGAAGAGGATGAGGATGATTATGAAGATGAGGTAAAGGTGAGGACAGGTTTGGATTAGAAGATTGAGGGTCTGTAAAGAGGTGAGTTTGAGAATTATTAGTAGGTTGGAATGGAACAATAGCTTGGGTTACATTTGGGTTTGATGAAGTGGAAGGCTCATTGGAGTGTGGTGAGAAGGAAGAGGGATTGACAAATGGAGGAGATGGATCTGGACCCAGATAGGAGTCTACCCAATCATTTAGTTCTTCAGAGTTCGAAGATAATGACGAGGTTTTGGAGTCATCAAAGTCAACATGTATTGATTCATCAATACATTTTCGTCGGAGATTGTATACTCGGTAGGCTTTGGGAGTGAGAGAATATCCACAAAGATTCCCTCATCACCTTTGGGATCAAACTTTCCCAGATGATCTCTATCATTCAACACATAGCAAGTACACCCAAACACATGAAAGAAACCAATTTTGGGCTTCTTTCCTTTGAACAGTTCATAAGGAGTTTTTCCCAATCTCTTGGTGATTAGAGATCGGTTTTGAGTGTAGCAGGCTGTGTTTACTGCTTCAGCCCAGAAGTAGGTGGGAAGATTAGCTTCACACAGCATGGATCTGGCAGCTTCACACAGCGTCCTGTTCTTCCTTTCCACCACTCCATTTTGTTGAGGAGATCTTACAGCAGAGAATTGTTGAGAGATTCCTTTGTCATTCAGAAAGGCATCAAGAGTGTAATTCTTGAATTCCGTTCCGTTGTCACTTCTAATGGATCTGACCGGAAGACCCGTCCGGACCTCAATCTTTTTGATGAAGAGAATAATCTCTTCGGCTGCATCTCCTTTGTGCCTGAGAAAGAAAGTCCAAGTGAAACGTGAGAATTCATCAACCAGAACGAGAATGTACCTTTTACCACCAAGGCTTGGTGTGCTGACTGGTCCACATAGATCCACGTGCAGCAGCTGAAGAGGAGTGTTGATAGAGAAATTTTGCTTTGACTTGAAAGATGACCGGGAGATCTTTCCTTTCTCACAAGCACCGCACACTTTGTCTTTCAGAATATTGAGCTTTGGAAGCCCAATCACCAAGTCTTTAGAGGATAGAGAATGAAGCGTTCTGAAGTTCAGATGAGAAAGCTTTTTGTGCCAGAGCCAGCTTTTCTTTTCAGCATCGTCAGAGATGAAGCAGATGCTTTCAGCTTCCGTATTATTGTCCATATTTATGATATACACATTTTCTTTTCTTGAGCCGGATAGAACAGATTCTCCTTGGTTGTTTATTACATTGCATGCACAAATGTCAAAGATGACTTTGTAACCAAGATCACACAGTTGACTTATGCTTAGAAGATTATGCATAAGTCCCTCCACATAGGCCACTTTGTTGAAGGTGATGATTCCATTTGAGAGAGTACCGTATCCTTTGGTGATGCCCTTTGCGTCATCTCCGAACGTAACAGACGGACCCTTTTCAGACACATAGTTAAGTAAGAGAGATTTGTTTCCGGTCATATGTCTAGAACACCCACTATCAAGATACCATGTCTTGTGGGGTTTTATGACCTGCACACACAGAAAAGTTAGTTTCTAAGAACCCACTTGGCTTTGGGTCCTTTTGGTTTAGAAGAAGAAGGTATAGCAGATTTTCTGTCAATTTTGTCTGACGGACAGTCTTTTGCATAATGAGAGGTATCTCCACAGTTGTAACATTTTCGGTAATTAAAAGTCATGTTTGGAGTGTTGCACACAGTCTTTTTGAGAAAATTTAGTTTAATGTGAGGCTCTTGAGGTTTGACTCCTAACACACCTTTTCCTTTACTAAAATGAGTTTCCTTGTTTAAATTCACAGACCTAGGAACAAAAGGAGGTTGAGCCTTAGAAGCCTTTCTTTTAGAAGGTTCAGAAAAATGAGCCAAAGATTTTCCTTTGTTCTTACCAATACTCTTTTTATTTTTAGGAAAATCGATTTTGGGAATCTTTGAAGGTTTGGAGGAAGAAGAACACTTGTCGTCAATGGTTAGATTGTTGAGCAAGTGATTCACAGATAAATCAGGAGTTTCAAGATCATTTGAATCATTTACTTCTTGAAGTTCTTTTGCTTTTACAAAGTTTCCAAATTTGAGTTGCTCCCTTAGATCTAAGGAGTTTACAGAACACATAGACATGGAGTCTGAAGACAAAAGATCATCTGAAGAGACATTTAAAGGGAGGTCACTAAGTTCAGAAGCAGAAGGAGGAAAAGCCATTTCAAAATCAGACTTCCAGTAACCAAGACCAGTTTTATCATCATGAGGAATCTGATCTTTAAAGATTTGAGAAAGATTTCTGGAAGCAGTGTTCCATTTTTCAACAACTTTTTGTTCATTTTGGAGCATATTTTGAAGTTTGTACTTTTCTTTTGAAATCACAGAGTTTATGGTTTTCAAATCATCAATGTCAGACTTGAGTTTTTCAAGTTCTTTTGATTGAGCAGAGTAATCACGAAGTTGAGAAGACAGTGATTTGACTAAAGCAGATATTTTCTTCTTTTCATGTTTCAGATTATGATAGTCCACAGTTAAAGAGTCATAAGCGTTAATCTTTTCAGATTCTGTCAGAGAGTGAAAAGGATGTACCTTAGAGGTGGAGGGAATCTCAGTAGAGACAAGAGCAGTGGATGAGTCTTCCTCCATGTCTTCATCTATTATGGCCATCAAGCAGTTGACGGTCTCCTTTGGTTCATCATCAGAGGAAGTGGGCTCATCAACCCAGTCATTTGACTCAGCTAGAAGTCCCTTCCCTTTTCGTGCAGCATTTCTTTCCTTTTCACGAACATATTTGGCCTTGTACTTCACGGCTGCCTTGTCAGAGGAATCACCAGATCTTTCGAATCTTCCGGAAGAGGACCTTTCGAAACGGTCAGAGGAAGATTTTTCAAATCTCCCGGAAGAGGATCTTTCGGACCCATCCGACTGAAGACTACCAGATCTGGAAGGTCGATGAGGCCCAAAGGATGGTCGGATGGACTGCTGACTTGATTTGCAATCTGCTGAGAAATGACCCTTCTTTCCACAGTTGAAGCAGGTGGTGGATTTAGAGAAGGATCTTCCATTTGTGAACCTTTTTCCATTTCTGAATCTGGATGAGGGCTTTCTAGAGAAACCCGACATGGCCATTTCATCTGATAGTTGGTCCACACAGGCATCGGTGCCTTCATCATCACCATCACAATCATGAACTTCGGAGGAGAGGTGATGATCCTCCACATCACTGACATCTGAGTCGGAACCAGGAAAGGTGATTTGAGGGACACACACAGATTTGGATTTAGAGTTTTCACTCATGAAGGCTATGGAAGAAGTTTTGACATCCCTAATGAGAGACTTCCTTTGAAGTTTAGTTTGCTCATAGTTCACTAAGGTTCCAAAAAGCACAGTGAGAGGCATTGTTTCCAAGTCCTTGGAGGTTTTGATGCAAGTACAGATATTTTCCCAGAAATCAGGAAGACCATCCATAAACTTGTTCAGTACCTCCTCGTTATCATAAACTTTGCCCAAGAGGAGAAGGTCATTCAGAAGACTATTAAAACGGTTGTAGTAGTTGGTAATAGACTCACCCTTTTCATGACAAAACAATTCATATTTTCGAACCAGAGAAATTTTCTTACTCTTTTTGACCTCATTTGACCCTTCATACAACACACAGAGGGTCGACCACATTTCTTTGGCTGTAGAAAAATTTACTAGGGAGTGATACACCTCATCTGGAAGAGACATAGCTATGATAGACTTAACCTTAGTATCCAGAGACACAAGCTTCCAGTCTTCCTCGGTGTATTTCTTCTCAGACTTTAGGATAAATCTCCCAGTAGCTGAGGTTCTGTCTTCCTCAGAGGAGGACCCATCTTTATCTTTGTTAAAGCGGTCCCAAACTCTAGGAACAAGAGGACCATCACGAAGAATGGTAAGGTATCTGGAGTCAATACCTTCCATGAAAAGCAACATCCTGTTTTTCCACAAAGAGAAATTTGAGGGATTAAAGCGAGGTGGTTTTGAAGTAGTGCCATTATCCAGAAAAACAGAAACATTGTTAATGCTGGTTGTTTCAGAATTCGACCCTGAGGTAGCCATTGCAGATCTAGTTTATTGGATTAAACTAACCCGCTCTGATACCACTTGTTAGGTCTCAAAAAGGAGATAAACTAGGCTAACAGGGTTTTGTAGAAGGGGGGTTGAATGCAAAACCGTAAAAATTTGAAGACAGAGAAGTACTTTTAAATTCTTTGTATTGAAAAATTTCAACTAAGAATTACACTAAGTTCACAAAGACTGATTGCTGCGGAAAACAAATAACTTAAGCTACTTGAACAATCAAAACACTAAGTCACTAAGACACTTAGACACCAGAACTACAAGAACAACTATGGAACACTCAGTGACACTATGAACTTGAAGGTGGTGGAAGCACTCTTTCTCTCTGATTTGCTATGTTGCTCTAAATCTGAAAGCTTGAATGCGTGAGGAAGACTGAGACCAAAGACCTGTATTTATAGTCCCAGCTTCATCAAGTACAATGGACGCGTGTCAACATTTGTCTTGTTGCATGAGGATCTCCATACTGGGTATTGAAGCCAAGTCAAATCTTCAAGACTCCTTTTTGCAGATATTCATTCTTTAGTGAATATTTTGCATTAATGGAGACAAGCCAAACCTCCTGCAGAGGAATCTCTCCAAGTAGTATGGCACAGAGTCAAAATTCCTTTACTCCTTTTTGCAGGTAGACAATGTTCAATGAAACTTTGTATTTATTGAGATGACCATCTTCAGACAAAATCTTAAACCAAGCATTCTTGAACTACGAGCCATCCTTGGTCCATTGCACAAAGAGTTATCCAAATGATCTAATTGAGTGGACTCAGATCAGGATGGACTTGTCCGGATGGCTTGTCCGGATGGACTAGTCCGGATGAACTCGTCCGGATGGATTGGCCGGATGGACTTATCCGGATGACTTGTCTTGATGTACTCCTCCGGAGGGACTCTTCAGACACTTAGCCAAAATCACATACATTCCACATTGTTGACGATTTCAGCTGATATCAATTCTTCTTTGAATAATTGATTTATTTAGTACCTGAGAGAAGATAGATTTACAATAAAGAATATAGAAGGTCATTGGAGTACATCTTCAAATGAAGTGTTCCAACAGGTTCTTACTATCTACGGGTACCCACCCCTCCCCGTATATATTTAGTTTATATAGAAAAATATATTCGTCAATATTTCATAATAAAAAGTTACTGATATTAAAAAAAATCTCCATCGCATACCGTGTTTTCTTCGTTCACCCCCTGTCATTGGTTTGTCGGTCAGATTCAGTCTAGAGTGTTTTTCACACTCGTATCAACGACAATCCTCCATACTCTTATTTTCATTTTCTAATACTTTTAGTGTTAATTGCTTTAGTTTGTCACAAAATAACTTCATTTTCTAGTATATATTTTCTGTAAATCAAAACACTCGCCAAAATGCGGGTGCCCGTGAATTGAACCGTAGGTACCCGCTCCTTTTCGGTCCAGTTCGACACGAGTACCTGCCCCGCGTGGTTAAGTTTTGGATAGTAAAATTAGGTACCTGTCCCATACATGTTGTTATGAAAAGTTTTACTACTCGACATTGTCAACACTATCTCTAACAATAATGTGGTTGTACCAAGGAGGCCCGATTGGGAAACGCTTACTTCCTTGGGAGTCCCGAATCAAATCCGAGCAAACTTTGAGAAGCAAGCAATTGGAGAAGACGGTGACGTTTACTTCACGTGCCCATGCATGGGAAAGGGTTTTTGATCTCAACGAGCCACTCTATCGGGAACTTATCATAGAGTTCATGACCACCTTCACATTTGAGTCTCGAGTCGCTAATTTGGATTGTCGACAACAGTGCATGAACTTCCGTCTTGGTGGCACTTGGCATAATCTGTCATTGGCCGAATTCGTCATAGTTTTGGGAATCTACACCGAGCGTGAAGTGAACCATCCAGGTTTTGACGAGTATATGGTCGTTAGCAAGGGTACGTACGATGGAGACTTCAGTCCTCAAACCATTTGGGGAATTTTTGGAGTGGGGCCTTATTCTACGAGCATCAAGGGAAAGGGTATCATGTCTTCCGAGGATCGTCTCTTGCATCGAATGTTGGTTCACGCGGTCAACACCCGTACCTCTAGTCACGAGAAGATTAGCATATACGATCTTTGGCTCCTTGACCAACTTAAAACCGAGGACAACTACCCTAATCTACCTTTCATTATTGTTACAATGCTTGCAAAAGCAAGTGGTTTTCGAGAGGGTAGTCAAATGATCGGAGGCCAATATATAACACGCCTGGCTCGCCACTTTGGTATCTTAACCGATGATGCCATTCACTCGTTAACCGAGGTGGGAGAGATGAGACTTATCGATATTCAGCAAATGAAAGGCATGGAGATAGTGACGAGTGTTCGGCAAGGAGGTCAATTGTCCTACATGTGGAACCAAAATCCGACCCAACATGAAGCGAGGGAAGCCCCAACTAGGACTCAAGAGAGAAGAGAAACTTCGAGCACGGCTCATCAATCCCAACAACATCAAGATTGGAATCCTTACACGGCATATCAAGGAATTACCCAACAATTATCTGACATGTCTATTTTGAAGGGTAATCATTTTCAAAGGGTGGAGTATCACTCGGTGGAAGGTCTTCGCCAACAAAACTGGCAAAGTGGCGCGATCAACACGATGGCTACACACCTTAGCGTGGATTTGCAACCACCATACGCTCTATCACCGATATGGCCGTACAACACCCAAAGTCCTCCCGAATATCCATCATTTGAGGATTGGGAACGCCAATTCCATGGCCCCCAATGATCTTTCTTTCTTTTATCTTTATCATTAGATACGGTTATTCTAAACAATTTACTTTTATTTTGTTTGTGTGGTTTGGTTTGAAGACAATTTTATTTGCTTGTTTAGGATTTTTGTTTGGGACTTTAAGTAATTGTTTGGTGTGGTTTATTTTTATTTTTATTCTGTTTTTAAGTTTTTGTTTTTGTTTTGGTAATAGCTGCAGCGTTTGATGATCCCGCATCGAGGTAGATTTCGGAAATTTTCTTTTTCACTGAAGGTTCTAAGTCTCAAAACCTAGGGGAGTTCTCTGTTTCCGTACCTTGTTACTTGTTTTTAACTGTTGTATTGAGGACACTGCAAACTTTAAGTGTGAGGAGGGGGTTAAGTAGACTTAACTGTTACTTTTATGGGTTAACCTTTTACTTTTGTATTGTTCTTCGTCAAATTTTTGAAAATTTCAAAATTTGATACCATTTTTTTTCAAAATTTTTTATCGTTGTGGAAACATAGAGTCTTGTGTTAGGAAGTCACTAAATAAGGTTATTTGAGTTTGATAGATGCCATGGGATGCTAATTGCCATGAGTGTCGCACCCTATTCCACGAGAGATTGAGTCTTTAATTATTTATTCGTTTCGTAAGGATGCCGACTTTGACCCACGGTAGAACTTGTCACTTTAATGCTTGTCGAGACCACAAGGAAAGTATTCATCACAATTGCACTGATAGAGACCTTCGTTTCAAACCCAGTTTTAGCTTTCGTTTTCGTTAAATAATCCCATTATAGGATTATTTAATTTACCAAAGCCCTTATTATCTTTAGTACTTTACCCCTTGAAACCTCTTTGAGTCTTAGGCTATGTTTGGCAAGCGTAGCTTATAAGCTAGCTGGTAGCTGATAAGCTAGCGGATAGCTGATAAGCTAGCGGATAGCTGATAAGCTTGCTAGTAGCTGATAAGCTAGCTGTTGAACAAATTATGTTTGGCAAAAACTAGCTTATGATTATGTAAAATGACCAAAAAGGGTATATTTGAATTTAATAATTAATATTAATAAGAGTATAATTGGAAAAAGCTACAATAAGCTCCTCATAAGCTACTCAAAGTAGCGTTTCAAAAAGCTAGCTTATAAGCTAGCTGATAAGCTAGCTTCCTGGTACATGTTTGGATGGACTAGCTTATGCTTGCCAAACAAAGCCTTAGTCTTTTCGTTTGTTACGCAATGTCCTATATCCTTTAACCATTTATTTTTATCTTTTTTTTTATCATAGCTTAAAGTTGAAAGCTTTTCTAAGTTTTTTTTGTCCATCTTATAAAATCTAACCTATCTATTTGATTCGTTTTTGTTAAACTAGTGGGTATCTTAAGAAAAAGGAAATCTGAAGAAAATAAATAGAAGGCAAATTATGGGGGTTGAAGAAATTGTGTAGCAGCCATCAGCCTCCCTGAAACTCCATCGGAAACTTGACCAACCTCCGTGGAAACAGCAAGCTCTCCGGCGGAGCAATCGCCGGAATCTCAGTCGGGTCAGTTCTCATCATCACCACCACAATTTTCTTTCTGTGTTTAATTTCGATTTCGATTTTGTGTTCCACCATCTGTTTTTACTTCTAGGTTTTGTTTTCTTCTTTGTGTTTCCATCTTAGATTGCCATGGGAGAATCAACCTGTTTCATGAACTCTTTACCTTTTGCTTCTGCATTGCCTAATGAGCCCAACAATCATGTAACCTTTAACAAATTTAATGTGGGTTGGTGTCATTTACTGTAGGATTTTTAGTTATTGAGCATAAAGTGTTCGACGAAATGCTTAAATGAGTTAGGTTTTTAGGAAGTCATGCTTTTCTGCACTCAAACCGGTTTTTGATTGTGGGATTGTGGATGTTTATTTTTTGACAGTAGCAAAACACAAAAGTGAGATCAAATTGGTTTCAGATTTCATATGTTTGACAGTTTACAAAAAAACACACTTAAAAATCAGAAGTGAAATTAGATATCAGACTTCAGTTCCTCTTAAAAACAAATGCTACCGAGATTCCAATTAAATACTCATCATTTAGACTGTAGTTAGAGCTGGATCGCTTCTCCATTGATTTCTTGGAGGTCAGTAATCAGCATTTATGTGAAATTTAGACCAAGGGTTTCGGCTTCTCCATTCGACTGCTTTACTCGTCTTCTTCTCATTACTTTATGAAATCAATTGGGTTTGTTTCCTTTGAGGTCACATTCGTTGCAAATAACTTATGGTTGTTTCATTGTATGGTATGTACTTCTTCAGAATGCAATTCCTCATAATAGCTTGTAAGTTTGTGGGGTTCCAACTCAAAACCAATTGGCAATGAGTGGAGTAGCCCATGACCCTTATAAGCACATTACAAGTTCACTTTGTGTCCAATGTGGGACATTGCTCAACATAGATGCATTGGACTTTCGATTTTGTTTTACATGTGTTCAAACTAGCTCCGGAAACAAGAAATCGCACCAGTTCTTGTAAAAAGAGTAGGTAAAACAATGTCTTTCACATGGAAATTTAGAGCACATATAAGAGAAATAGAGTGAAAAACTTGCTGTGATGAATTTAATGTGTAGTGCATAAAAGATCACAGTGAAAATGCCTACAACAAGTTAATTGTGCATAATAAATTTTAGAAGCATATTAGAAGGACAATGGGCTTTCTGTGTATGTATTTGAGGTCATTTATGTCTATCAGTACTCTGATGTGAACTGAATCAAATCGATAGGCTGATTGTATTGATATGGAATGAAGAAAAGGTTAACAAGCTTTCCAGAGGCTTGTTCTCTCCTAAGAGGGTTTCCCGCTCACTGATTTCACAAAAAATAATGCCTAAACTAATTGCCCTGCTCTCTTATTTATACTACCCTCTAACCCACCGACTTTGACTACTTGACTTAACCGACTCAGAAACGAACCTCTGATTGGCTCAGAGGTGAATTTTGTTTGGTAAAGTTCTAATATTCATCCCAACCTTATATGAATACCTCAAATCAATTACCAGGGGCATGACCGTATCATTTAATGATTACCTTGGTTCATCGCTGCTTGCTTTTTTTTTTCTCAGCTGCTGCTGCTTCATCTATTTTTTTTTTTTTTCTTCATCCCAACGCCTCTTTTGACGATTGATTTGTTTCTCTTCTTCTGCCTCATTTACTTAATCGATGTTAGGTTGTTAAAAAAATGTTCTTTTCGGTTTTGCAATTTGGTTAGAACAAATTGAGGGAGGCGAGGAAGAAGGCAATGTGGTTCCGAAGACAATGAATACATTGCTTATTTACGTGATCATATCAATTACTTTTAAGATCATACAAAGGGTTTGAATGGTAATTTTCTGTTCAGACTATCCATTCAGAGAACTTATTAAAGAACCATTTTCCTTATGCACTAAATCATATCGAGTCTCTTAGTCATTCTGCACCAAATCATTCAGAATCAATCAAACAACTGTTTCTTGTTTATAATTAACTTCTTTGAGCTTGCTTTTAATGTTAATTCAGGAGAATCAGAGGCTATTTTTAGTTAGAGGTCAAGCAAAAAATGAAGGAATCGCTTTAAGACAGTTAAGGTATGCAGGAAATTACTGTTTTGATTTCTCTTCTGCTGCTTCTCTCCCTGTTGTGTTGAAGAATGATGCTGGGAAAGATCGGCCGAAGAATAAGGATTGGAGCATCTGAAAGACTCAGACTTGTGCGCAGCAGCAGACGCTTCTCCACGAACAATAAAGCTGCGATCGAACCAACCAAGAATGGAGAAAAGACTGATGGGGCTTTGACTCACCATGACTCGTACCGAGACCTGGATAAGCTTGATTTCATGACGGCTGCCAAGATTCTCTTCACCACTCCCCCTAAACAGAAGAAATTCGGGTATTTTTGTTTCTTTCTCTTACTTCTATATGCCAAGTTGTTACACAAAGATTCGGGTTACAAATTGCATATATGCACAGCAAAGGGTCCTGTACCAATACAAATTGGGTGCGTTAACCGGGTAAAAGAGTTAGAAAGTACGTAACTGACCCTGTAACTGAAATATTATCCCGGAGGGGTAGGTGGTAAACATGCTGATGCTGACCGAATCAGCAGTAGGTAAACAACCCATAAGTTCGTAAAAAGATTCATTCACTTTTTTGGCACCCATATTCATTGGCTTTTCCCTTAACTTATTCCTATATATGCACATCTCATACTCATAAGGTACCAAGAGAGCCATGAACGTCTTTTATGATTTCTCACTTTGATTTTAGAATGTGAATTAGGCCCTCTTTGTTAGCAGCTTATTGGGACTCGCAGCTTATTTGGTCAGATGTACATGACTGTTTGGTAGTGGCTTAATGATATATAAGGTGGCCTATTTAGTGAAAAAAAACATGCTCCTTCCATATATGAAAAGTGTCCTCTCAAACAAAAACCTTTCGAATCTGTATAGACAGATTAATCCACACAGATAGCTCTATTCATATGGACTTTAATGGAAAACCAATCAAACAGTCTCTTATTTTCATATTAGATGATTAATGACATCGGTTTTATGTTTCTCTTCTGCACAAAATATAGTGATTTGTATGTATTACTTATTAGTCCTTCTTTGACATTCAGGCTCGATTTTCATCTGGTTCAGCTCTTCTTCGTGTGTTTGCCATCACTTGGTACATATCTTAACTCATTAAGTTAAAAAGCATACAATATCTCTCATCTTCACATTGGCCTAAAGGCTCGTTTCTTCTGTATCAGCCGTCTATTTGGTTGCTCAGTATGCTCGTCATGAAATGAAGAAAATGGATGCAGTAATTGAACTCCCTTCATTTCACTCTCCCTTTACATCTCTTGATTATCATTTATGTTCAATCTTCTTTTTTTGCATCAAAATCTACATCAGGAGTTGGAGAAGAAACAAGTTGAAGAAGCCAAGAAAACAAAGGCAGCCGAAGGGGAAGCACTGCAGTCTAATCCACAATTATTGGAGGTAAAAGAGAGACTTGATAGCTTAGAAAAGACCGTTAAGGAAATCATGACTGAATCAAAAACCCAACGAAACATAAAAGTTTCAGATCGACAAGAAGGTGACAGAAAACAGCATGCAAGCAGCCCTGTGGGTTCAGATTGTCCAAAAAATAAACAAGAAACACATGATGCGGGTGATCAAAAGGGTTCACAAGCACGCTCGGCTCGTGATGAGAAGTAAAACACCGATTGTTTGTGTGTGAAATGCATTGGTGTCTCCAAATTTTGATGTTGTGGTTAGAGTGATGGGAAGAATCTCTTTTAGTTTATTTTTTTCAGGTACATCAGAATAGCCAATTGTTTTGTTCTCAGGTCGAAAGATTCAAGGATAAGGGTCTTTTCAATATAATTATTGAGTTTTTTTCAAGGTCTATTACAAAAACAAAATGTTTTAGTGAGCCAGTTTGTTTGTTGGAGATATGCTCTAAGTGAAAGGTGGTCTATTACAAAAACAAAATGTACAATGAAAGGTTTTGTTGGAGATATGCTCTAAGTATCTAATCGAGAAAGGTTTTAGTGAGCCAGTTTGAGGATTTTTCTACCTAAACATGTATCTGCATGCATTTTACACTTTTAGTTCATTTAGACTTATTTGATTGTTATATGTCATTTTATTAATAAAACAAGATAATTCCACTAATTTAGTATTCTTAGAAAACAAGATAATCATTGAGTTATAAAAAAATTAGTATTAATTAAATTATGATTTGAATTGTTCAACTTAATATTTGCACGATAATATATATAAAATATAGACTTAGGTTCGCGTGAGACCAAGTTGTTTCCGTGAGACTAAGACCTAACGTATATAACTTCACAAAAAAACACCATGAAGGTAAATACAACTCGAATACGCATAACTAAAAACATTTTCAAGATAAAAAAATCCAAAACAAGGTAAAAAAATGAAACCTTCACAACTCAAATGCTGTGAAAATAACGAATGAATAATGTGAACCTTCACAGTGCAAATGCTGTGAAAGTATAAAAAAATCGAGCTTTGACATCAAAAACACCGTGAACTTAATATTTAAATTGTTTTTACTATAAATGTTCAATTTTTAAAAACCTTCACAGTGTTATAATATGAAATTTCATGTAAAATATGTTGGTCTTACCGGTTTCACGGAAACAGTTTGATCTCACCAGAACCCAACTCATAAAATATAATCAACATAGTTATTGAGTTTTAACAAAATTATTTTGACGAATTAATTTTGTTTTATCATTATTCAAGTTAATA
Source organism: Centaurea solstitialis (assembly GCA_030169165.1). Taxonomy (NCBI): domain Eukaryota; kingdom Viridiplantae; phylum Streptophyta; class Magnoliopsida; order Asterales; family Asteraceae; genus Centaurea; species Centaurea solstitialis. Next base: position 67,857,105 of record CM058044.1, on the reverse strand, counting down.
TTTGCATTACATATAAATTTCTAAAGCTATAAAATTAGAATCAAATAATTAAAAATAAAACTCACACAAAACAAAATTATTTATTAGAATCTTCTAAGATGTTTTGAAGCCGTATTGAGCAAGTAAATTATATTGAAGCCGTATTGAGCAAGTAAATTAGATTGAAGCCGTATTGCGCACGTTAATTAGATAGATAGTTTATAGTATAAGAATTAATATTTTTACTGATAAACAACAAATCTCATCTCAATCTTTAGAATAGAAACAATTCATATATCATATATAGAATCATAAGATATAAACTCTCAATATTTTTACTTTATATAGAAGCAATATCTCACTCAAACTTACAATTTTTTTTTCCAATAAACTAAATAAATATATATCGACCATGGCGGAGCTTCCACCGGAGATCCTTTTCTTCCACATACTACCAAGGCTTCCGGCCAGATCCGTACTCCGTTTACGGTCCGTTTGCAAGCAATGGCGGTCATTCCTAAAAACACCAACGTTTGCCGAGATGCACCGCCACCACGTAACCAACGACCACCGTCACAACCACCACAAACTTCTCGTCATCTCCACCACAACGCCATACACCTTCCGCACCATCGACTGCGAATCACCCGAAGACGGTTTAACCGCCGCCTGCTCTTTGCCATTCGAGGCCAAACCCGAAAATATAACAATCGTGGCATCTTCCGATGGATTGGTATGTGTAGGCATAAAAAGGACAAGACATGACTTTGAATATTCTGATTTAATTTTATGGAATCCTTTAACGGGTGAATATAAAAAGTTGTCTAGAGCTAATTCTACCAAGGAATGCTACATGTCCACCGGAAGGGCATTCGGGTTGTATCATAGTTCTTCCAACGATGACTATAAGCTTCTATGCGTAACCTACCATCGCGACGTTTATATATACTCGTTGAAATCCGACTCATGGAGCAAGGTCGAGTCATCACAGGAGGACCTCAATGGTATAGCTGACTGGTATTCCGAATCTTGGCAGCCAAGTGTTTTGTTGAACGAAAAACTCTATTTCCTAAAGCGAGTCAAGAGAGGAACCTTAAGTCCGGTGTCATATTCGATTATAAGGTTTGATACGAAGACGGAAAAGTTCATTGAGATGGCAACTCCTTCTTTTCGTAATCTAAGGATATGGTGGTTGAAGTTAATGGTTATAAGAGGGTGCATTTACTTATACGTAACCTATCGCATTCCAAATGGATATTCTAAAGGCTTTCGGCATGCAATTGAGATATGGAGGATGGATGAAGATGGAGATTGGAGAAAGGCCGTAAGTTGTTGTGGGTTACCGTCTTTTCCTTGGAATGAACAACCACGGCACGTTATGAAGAATGGAAATTGGCTCACACATTCCAATGAGAAAGGTTACGTTTACAAAGTGGATCTAAAGAAGCGTACGAAAGAGCAGTTGTGTTCGTATGTTGGCATGGATATCGTTGCAGGAGGGAAATACATCGAGACTTTTATGTCACTCAATCGCTATGTATAGCATCATCATGTAACAACTCCATTAACTAGTAATTACTCTTTTGCTCTCTTTATAAATTACTCATTTGAAATGAACCAAGTCTACTTTACAACTTCTCTTGCTTTCAACAAGTTTGCTTTACATGGATCAAAGATATATATGCACAAGTCTTGTCTACTTGCCACAAACCTCTATTAGCAATATAATATACATAAATTATATAAACTGCATCCAGATACACATTTAGGTGGGAAAATACTGACTCCGATTTATCAGATGATGACACATGGCAATCTAGTTACTGTTATTCTTACATGATCTAATCCTGCAATGAAATTTACGCAAAGAATCATAAATAATTGTTTGGAAAATGCCTCAAAACTTGAGACATGTCTTATATATAAGTTAAAATATAAATAGTTTGCTCAAAAGCTTCACCTCAATTATAGAATCAAGAATTTGTGCTAAGCTTTTTGTAAACCAAAATGCAAATATGAACTCATTTGAGTCAAATTAAGACATACATCTTTGAAGATAGATAAATAATTGATCATTTCTTTTCGGTAGTCCTGAAAAAGATGCCTTCAGCTGCTAACCAAATATTAGTACCACGTTTCTCCTTTACACCACAAACCTACAAAATTTAACAAGTAAGCCATTTTACTCTTATCTCTTGTTTTTAATCCAACATATATAAGATAACCCGTTTTTCGAGTTTAATGAGATAAGCATGTTAATTAGAGATGGATAAAGGACCGGTTAACTAATCTTGAATCGATGTTAGCTTAAGGAAAACGATCAATTTATAGGGCGAATGTTCTCACCTCTTGTTGACCACCAGCCACACCGTTGTATTTCTTGTCGTGGCTATGTAGATATCCGCCCGTCTCAACATGATGGAGCCTAATTTTTTGATCTTGTTTCCACGTTTTCCCGCTTCCCTCAATTTCAAGCCTAACGAATCGATATAAAGTAAAATAAATATAAAAAAGGACAACACAAATTAACATGATGAATAATTAATCATTCTCACCTCCAATGATCTCCAGTATCTGAATTACCATCATTCCCAAAACAACTCACCTACATGAAACCTTAATTAGTTACATTTCTTTCATTGTACCATTTTTTTTGTCAACTTTGTAAGATCAAGTATAAAGTTTTCATTTCTTAGTTTGCCATATAAATGAAATGATACCCTCAAAATGCCCAAAAAGAATTTGGTGTGCTTTAGATCTCAGGCACTGGATGACATTGTTTGATAAAAATAAGGGAAAAGGGTATACGCCACCCTATGGGCCCCCACCGCACCAGTCCCACGGTTATCATGGGGGAGGTAAATCATCATATGCATCCCATTGGCAAAGGTGTGGTGCCCATGGCTTGAACCCGGGACCTCACATATGGATTACACCCACACCCTTACCGCTAGGACAGATCAGAGGGGACTGTTTGATAACAAGCTTATAAATCAGCTTATAAGCTTATACATGTTTAGATGGACCATAAGCTAGTTTTTTGAAAAGCTAAGAAGAATAGCATCCTGTGACTTATGAGACTTCTTATTTTTTTTATTCTAAATATACCCTTGCTACTTTTTATACTACCAATTTTTAAACACGTCATTTTACAGTCATAAGCTACCTTATCAGCTAGTTTTTGCCAAACGCATCTTATTCATCAGCTTCCTTATCATTCATAAGCAGGTTTTCAGCTAGTTTGCCAAACAGCCTATATCATATATGCAAATTTCATGCACATTGCCTCTAAAATAAGCAAAGATTCAATGATGGCAACTACCTACAAGAAAAATAAGCACCTCTAAATTGCCTGAAATTGGTGAAGCATGCAAGTGGCTATGGAGCCATTTTCTTGTTCTCATGTGCTGCAATCGAATAACGGTTCCGGTTTCTATACTGTCCCCCTGTCTTGCAGATGTCTCAGGCACTGGCCTAACAATCTGGCTTGTAAGATTTCCAATTCAATCACAATTATCATTAGTATGTTATATATAGAATGAAAAACCAAACAGTTTGAGCATATCGAAATTGAAAATGAGCTTACCCAATAACTATTAGAATCATCGACCCTGGGAAAACAGGTAACGGATTGCTGGCCACTGCCTGATCCATATGGCACCGAGTGCGAGTGCAGCCTAAATTTTGTCTTTTCATGCATCAACTTGATCACCGACCCGTAAGAAACCTAAGCATATATCAAAAAATTACATGATAAGAGCATAAATCCAAGCATATTACCTTTGAAAGAGGATAAAGTACGTAAAGGGGTTTAATGCGTATTTGAGGATGAACATGACAACTTTAGGGATTTCTGAGAGCATATATAGACCTCTGATAAGATTTTATTGGAGGCACAAGACTAGATTGTCCGGCTTATAGTAGGATCTAATAAGACCCGACTTTCTTGCTTTGTCTTTCCTACCTATCTTACCTACATGTTTAAGGTGAAGTTTATTGTTTAAGAGATTCGAAGTCTGAAGTCTGATTTCATGTCTAAAAAATAAGAGGTGGATGTTGCACCTCTTGAAATTTCAAAGGACGGTAATAGGTTTTCAGACATTTTCTTTAAAATAAAACAAACGAGCTTAAATCTGGAAACCTCTTAATCTTTAGACTTAAGAGGTTTCAAGAGGAATCTTTTAAAAAACAAACACCCCTTATGTCTCTATGAACATTAGTTTCTACTTGTATTACATGTTTCACCCAATTATGTTGTCTACTTGGGCTGTTGGGCATCATTAAGCCATTGGTTTGTAAGATTAATACCTATTTCTCTTTGCGCTATTTGAATATTCTTTTTTTCTGAAAATTAGATAAAAAAATAGATATACAAGAACACAATTATGATCCTGTTACGAGTTCAATAGAAACTTTATACACAAACCGTATATGACGTATGGTAAGCTTCAAATGGAAACTCAAAACCCGAGAGCGCCACTTGCATATTCACTCTAAATAATACATGATTATTCAGAGTGAATAATGTAAGTTTGTGGGGTTCCAACTCAAAACCAATTGGCAATGAGTGGAGTAGCCCGGGACCCTTATAAGCACATTACAAGTTCACTTTGTGTCCAATGTGGGACATTGCTCAACACGCCCTCTCACGTGTGGCGTTCTTTCTGCCTAACACGTGGATATTTTTTGGGTTACGTGGAGTCTGTGCGGCTTTCTGACCAACCACGGGTGAACCTTGCTCTGATACCATGTAAGTTTGTGGAGTTCCAACTCAAAACCAATTGGCAATAAGTGGGGTAGCTTATGACCCTCATGTAGTATTATTTAGAGTGAATAAAACAACATTCAACGTTATTGAAAGTCACTCTGAATAGTACAATGATTATTCAGAGTGAATAAGTCATCTGGTGTGCTCTTAGCATATTCACGTTGGCAAATGAAATTTGAGTATTTCTACCAATTAGTTTTCCGAGTTCTTTATTTGAATAAAGAAATGGACGTAACCAAATTCATCCCATATTCTTAATGAAATGATCATGTATTAATTTGTTCTCGGTTACCTCAACGCCTTGATCAGAAGTGGTAGTAGATGTCGCGTAATGCGACTCTAGGGTTGGGAAGAGGAAAATAGCTATACCGAAGAACACGAAGGCCATGGCCATGGTGAAAGTCGTAGTGCGTTTCGAAAACGGTAGGCGTAGATCTGAATCCAAATGGATTAAGGTGTTAGAATTATAATTAGAAGAAGCTGTTCTTCTTCTTCTTGTACATAGGAGGTTGTTGTTGTTGTTTTGGCTATTATGTTGTTGTTGTTGTTGTTGTTGTTGTTGTTGTTGTTGTTGTTGTTCGGGTGAGCGATGAGCCACGGCTGGAGACTCCGGCTGAAGGTGCAGACCGTCCGATTGAATTAAGGGAGGAAGATGAACAAGAAGAAGAAGATATTATCAAATGCGATTGAGATTTGTATGGTGAAGTGGTGTGAATGTTGGATCTTGTTGTTATGGTTCTTGAATAACGCAGGTTGCATCTGCAAGCAGTTGAAATATTCGATAGTTTGAGCAAATTACAAATTTGGTCCCTGTGGTTTTTTTTTCTGTTGATGGCAACATGTTCGTTAAAGTCGACATTTGGCCGAGAGACAAAATTCATATTAAACGCGTCCAACGAAAAATGCATCTTGGGAGAACTAATAAAACCATAATAAATAAAGTTTAGGGACGAAATTCATAATAAATGCCTCCAACAAAAAATGAATTTTCGAAGGACGAAAACCATAGTAAATGGAGTCTAGGGACGAAATTCTAAAAATTGACAAAGTGATGAGACGATATCCATAATTTACTCTAAGGTGGCGTTTGGGTTACAGAATGTTTTTGGATGAAATATGATATGTCAAACAAATTTGACTTCGAAAAATTATAATGGAATGTTGTCATGTATGTTTGGTTAGCAGAACTGAAATGAAATTTATTAAATGAATTAGAATCTATTTGTTTGGTTCACGTGATTTAGGTTTGGAATTACAATGACATTTTGGTAAATGACTAAAATACTTTTTTGATAATTTTAATTTTTTAAACACAAAATGGTTTAATAAATATTCATCAATTAATTTATTGTTTTAACAAAAATAAACTAATTATTAAATAATTTCATTAATTAGAAATTAATAAAAATTTTAATGAATAAATTAATATAAATTAGTAAATTAATTAGTTTTTAAATTATTAAATAAAATAATTATGAAATAATTTAATAAAATAATCTATTGTTATTGGTTATATTGGATCAAGGTATATCTAACGTTTATGAAAAAACTGAATTTCATTTAACCAAAATATTTGGTAATTGTTAATGTTAAGGAATGTTGAATTCCTTCATTTGTAGAGTTTTATAGAATTCATGGATTCATTTTATTCAAAATAATGAACCAAACGAAGGTATTGAATCTAGTCAATCCAATTTCAATATTCCAATTCCAATAGATTTCTTCAGAATACCAAACACCACCTAATAGTAATTAATGTATGTACATGTCACGGATAAACTTAGAACCAGACACCATATAATTAAGTTTTGGTTGATTTTAAGTTTTTTTTAAATATTTTGTTTATTTGGAGTTTCTTTTTGTAAATTTTGAGATATTTTTTAAGTTTTTTTTAAATTTTGAATTTTTTATTCCTTTTTGTTGAATTGAGTTTCTTTTTGGTTCTTTTATTAATTTCGAGCGAATTTTTTTGATTTTTTGGTTGACGCCTTCGGGCTTACCACGCGAACTCAGCAGCTTCAGCTGGGCTGTGTTACTCGTATCCCTCCCTCCCTCCCTCCCTCCATATTGGGTATTCGGGTTTGTAGGTAGTGGAACTTCTATTTCGGGTTTGGTGAGAGCTTGTGGATAAATTTGATTTGGCATTGATATGACAGCTTGGGCATTATGAGTTGTTCTACCGAGGGCCTAAGATAGATCCATTTGTGGTGCATGTAAGGATAAATAGTAGATGTTATTTGAAACATTCCATGATTTAGTGTATGTAATTTTGTTAAATATTGCAATATAAGATAAAGTTGGTATCAAGTTGATTGATAAACGGTATAAAAATTTATGCGTCATTATTATTGATTGGTAGACTTTACGTAGTTAAAGTAAAAGACATTTTAAGAGACTTGTTGGAACCAGTTACTAAATATATACAATGTCAGTGTGACATCTCTCATCCAATTATTTCTAGAACTCGGTTACTTTTAAGATTTTATCCATATGTCTTTAGAAACCAATTACTAAATTTATTAAAATGTTTTTGGTTTTTATCCAAATATTTTTAGAACCCCGTTACTAAATTTATTAACATGCTTTTAGTTTTTTTTATACAATGTCGATGTCACATCTCTCTCTTATATGACTATTGAAAGTTCACTTCAAATATGTTTTTAATGAGGTTTTTTGGCCCTGTGTTGCAAAGGGAGATGGAAAGTTATAAAAATATAACGACAGAAATCTACAAAGAGCACTTGAAATGTAATATAAATCGATAAGACAACTATACTGTAAGCGGCGATTCATTATTAACGTAGAAAAGAAAATCCTGTAAGAAAATATAGAATTGAAATCGGGAAATAAAATCCCGTAAGAAAATATATAATTGAAATCGGGTTAATGTAGTTTTTGTTATGTTTAATATTTCTGGTTTATACCGATTAAAATTAGGATGATTAACCTACGCTTGTTATCGTAGTCCTTAGAACATCTCCAACCATAACACCAGAAACATCAAATAAAATTGATTCAAGTTTTATTTCTTTTATGCTATTCATAACATTAGTTTGTAACATTATTTCTTTTACAAAACATCAAATAATATTTGTAACATTATTTCTTCTTTTACAAAGTTAATAGTTCTCTATCCCCAATTAATCAAGGATGATCAAGAAACTCATATTACCGAAAATTTTGATACCTTGAATTACTCAAATAATACCAGCTTTACCTAAGAAATCATCATGAAAGACGCAAAAAGGTATAAACCACCCATGAAAGATGCAAAAAGTATAAATCATTACCGCAGAAGTCAAAATTTAAAAACTAATAACAACAAAATCTTTGACTATATTAACCTTCAATCTATATTCCCATATAAACCCATATAGAACCATAAAATTAGCATTGAGAAGGAAGAAGAATAGAACAAAACGTGAAAAATGATTGTTTAAAGTTGTCAGTTTCGATTTTGATATGCTTAGTGCGGCATCGCACACGGGCGCTTAATCCAAACAAACACAACATTACCTTTTCAAATGAAAATAGAAATGAAAATGAAAATGAAAATAGGAATGCAGGAGAATGGGAATGAAAATGAGCATTGTATTGATGATGTTTGGTTAACCCACTGTAATCAATGAAAAATTGTTTCATATTAAAAAATATATATTTTTTCTCACTTTGAAAATACAAAAGATATTCTATTTAATATCAAAAGATGGAATGATATATGGAAAAAAGAACTAAGTAGAAATAAAATTTTCATTTCCCCCAATTTAGTCAGAAATGGAAAGTAATGGATCTGCATGAATGATTCGATTATATAATATCAAACCAAACAACTGTTTTTATTATCGTTCTCATTCCTTACCATGTAACACCCTCAACCAAGCGCCCCATAAACACAATGACTATGTCCCACACTAAGCAACATTCCTCATAAAAACAGAAATACATCATCCAAAACTAGCATCAAAAGATGGAATTTCCAATTCTTGTTCTCAATTGAGGACCAACCAAATAAATTATATGTCTAACTTGTAATGGGTTTGATAAATTTCTATTAAACAATCTAGAGTAACAAACTAACAATATGGATAGCCATTAACTAATCTATTATAAATCTAACATATTGAATCAGTATACATGGATAGACAACACTTTCTCAAACCTATTACAAATCAGCCTCAAACAACACCTAACACTTGTCAATTGATATTGACAAATGAAACAAGCCAGCAGATTACATACCCAGATGTAAAAAACAATGGTTGTTTTTAGAATCATTCAGAGGCTAAGTTTTCTTTTTTGTTGAACATAATCATCCTCTGATTCATTCAGAGGGTAGCTAGCTATTATTAAGAGATAAACAAACAGCCGCTTAAAAGTAAATAACCTTCTCAACCCGCGGTGTTTCTCTTATTCTCTTCACCGCCACTGCCACCTCCTCCACCTCCTCCGCCACTGCCACCTCCTCCACCTCCTCCTCCACCTCACGTTTCACCTCCACACCACCACCTTTCTCAACCACCGCCGGTGGTCTTTCCCTCTTTCTCTCCACCACCGATCCATCCCCATCTTCAATCTTGACTTTCACACCACCACTGCTGCCGCCGCCGCCACTACCACCACCACCGCCTTTTTCAACTCGCGGCCTTCCCCTTTTTCTCTTCACCACCTCCACCTCTGCCCCCCACCCGTCTTCAACCTTAACACGGACGCCGCCGCCACTGCCACGGCCATCATCGCCGCCGCGTTTCTCAACTCGCGGCCTCCCCCTCTTTCGCTTCACCACCTCCACCGCTGGACTTGACTGATCTTCAATCTTCACATCCACATCACCACCACCACCATGATGCTTCTGAAGCCGCGGCCTTCCCCTCTTTCTCTTCACCACCTCCTCCTGCGGACCCAACTCATTTTCGATCTTCACCTTCACACCACCACCATTTAGAGGTTTCTCAAGCCGCGGTCTTCCTCTCTTCCTCTTGAATGGTCTTCCTCTCTTCCTCTTCACCCCCTCCACATTCCCGCCGGAGTTTCTTTCTTCCGGTTACTATTTTCTTGTTTTCTTGCTCTGTTGTTCTTGAGCACCTGTGCTAAACTCAAGACACCTTCTTCCTTGATGAACTTAAATAACAGGATATCACCGTCCGATATCTCATAATACTCCCGGAAAAGCGACCACCCTGACGATAAACTCCGCCTGTTGAATTTTTCAGCCATCAACCCCATGATCCACTCTTTTCCTTCGTGGTCCTTCATCTGCACGCTCCTTTTATTTTCCAGTTCCGCTGCCTCCACAAATTTCTTTGGCAACCCCTACAAAACAACCACAAAACTACATTAACAATTATCAAAACTAAACATGATATTGAACCTATAAAAGCATGATGTACAATTACAGAGTTGTTTGGTTAGTTTTCATTAAGCCCTGTCTATGTTGATTACTCTGTCTGTATAGATTGGAAATATTTTTGTTTGGGACGGATTTTTCATAGTTGAAAGGTGTTTTTTAAGAAGCTTATTGAATAAGCCGCTTTCTATATCATTCACTACCAAACAGTCAAGTCATGTATAGTTGGCCGAATAAGCTGTGAATCCTATTAAGCTGCTAACAAATACACCCTAACATAATCCCAAAACCAAACTGCTCACATAGAATCATAATCACAATATAGACAAATCTAAAAAATTTAGAAGTGTTCTTACCATGGTATCTTTGTGAGATTTCTCAGAGAAGACCATTTGAAAGCAAAGATTCTCACTTGCAATAACTTCATCACCATCATCATCATCATCATCACCACCACCTTCTCCATCTGCTATCACTTCATCTACCTCTTCTTCATTACCTTCACCTGAAAAATCTTGACCAAAAGATCCACCATTTTAAGACACATTTAATTTTAATTTTTATAAAAGAGAGATAGAAAGTAGAAAGGAAGAAACCTAACTGGTTTTACTTAATTGGAGGTTTTTCTCACATCCATCTGCATCAAAGAACCTAACTTCAAATGTGAAAGGATCAATTAAGAATGCAACAAAAAGATCCATACTATGAAATTGGACATCTTTTGCCAATTTCTCCCATCCATTGGAGAAACAGTAGTCTTCACCAATTTTTTTAACCTTCAGCCTCCATGAATTTCCCCCAATTGCGGCTTTGAGTATTGCGTTTTTGGGGATCTTCTCCAAATGCCTCTTGACAAATTCAATTGGCAACACCTGCAAACATAATTCATCTTTCAATTAAATCTATATATAGATATAGATATAGATAGATAGATAGATACAGAATACTGTATATATAGATGAGAGGATAGAAGGGGGTACCAAATGAGGGGCAGATGGGAAGCGAACGACCTTGAAGAAGGAAGGAGGACTTTCTTCAGTGCCATCAGTAGCCATTTTTGCATCAATTTGAAGAAAATCTGTAAATTTGGGAATTAGGGTTTAAGGAAAGGGGGGAAATGGTGGTGAAGAGTGGCGAAGGAGATGGAGACGACGATCACCGTCCTCTCGTGTTTCTCAAGAGACAGGAGACGACGACGGCGATGCTGACGGAGAAGAGAAAGCGGAGGGCGGCGGCGGCGGCGATCGGCGGCGGAAGGTGGTGGCGATGGCCGGCGAAGCAGAAGCAGAAGCACGTGAATGTGAAAGACAAGAGAGGGAAAGTTTGAGTTTTTGGCCAACTGGTTTGCAGGTGAATCAAATAGGTATATAATAAAGGGGAATTATAAATGCATCCTGAAAATGGGTCTTTTATGTGAGCTTGAGTATACAAAATCATTTACAAAGGATAACACTATTTTTTATATTAAAAGTAATGTAAAAAATAGTGTAAGATTTAGTGTTACATGGGTAACACTATTTTTTACATCAAATTTTTTTTACATTAAAAAATAGTGTTAAAAATAGTGTAAAAAATAGTGTTACACCAAATATAGTGTGATACTATTTATCACACTAAATTTAGTGTGAAAAATAATGACCCCATTGGAGATGTGAATAGTAACATTTACACCAAATTTAGTATTTAGTGTAAGATTTGGTGACCCCATTGGAGATGGTCTAAGTGGGACTTATTATAGAGGGATTACATTTATGTAAGTATTAAAGGTTAAAAGAGGGTTCATATAACACACCCGTGATAAAATAAAGGAAACTATAAATGGACTCTCTTATGAGATGAATGGTTCTTTTATGTGAGTATAGGTGGGACCTGTCTTAGTACTACTATTGTTCAAGAACGTTTAACTGCGGAGTTCTTGGCTTACTTAATGGGGGTGATGGTCATGCCGAAGCTCCAGTCCTTACTTGCCTTTGTCGTTCAAAAAAAATATAGGTAGGACTCAGTATAAAGAGTCTACTTTTATGTAAGTGTATTAAAAGTCAAGGGATCTATGTGATAACACCCTTAAAATGATTGTCCGGCCAAAAGATTCGGTGAAATATTTACTTATTAATTAAAAAATAATATTATAATATTTGATTGAATGTGTATTGAAAAGTAAATATAAAAAATGGTATTTATTTAAGATCATTTTTTATCAAAATATAACTCGAATTGGAATGTGTTTTATTATTGGTTAATAGCATCTTTAATAGGTATGTTAAATTATAGAAGGTTAATATTTTTGGATTCTTTGTTGTTTGATGGTAAGGATAAAATACTAAAATGTATTGAAATGTAACAAATTTTGGTTATGTTCAAGTTTCAATATTTTTCGGTTGCTTCATAATTATTTTGATTGGTAACATGCCAATTTTAAAGCATATGATAATGTGGAGATCCCTTTACAACGGATTTACTAAACTTACAAAGAAAGTTTAAGATTGAGTTGGATGAAAACTTGACATTTGTATCTTCAAATGTCATGTAGAATATAATATTTTTGAAAGCTTGTTATATTGATTGAGAAATTAAAAACTTTAACATTAAACAAAAATAATACCCAAAACGAACTTCATTTATTTTTGCTCTTTAAATAAAAAATAAGTATCTTAGAAATTAGAATACTATAGTGATAACAAAAGAAAGAAAGAAAGAAACCAGTCCTTAGCTCCTTGCTTTGGTCTAGAACCTATTGATTGACGAGCATATGTGGGAATAGACATATAAATCAAGTTGTTTGTGTTTATTCATTTAACTTAATCAAACAAAACGAATATGCACAATAAACAAAAAACTCTAATGTTTATGTTTATTTGCTTAAACTTTGGCTATGTCCGCATTTACTCCTGTCTGTTTGTTAAATAGGTAATCGAACTTACAGTGCACCTGCTCACATAAGGTGTTCTAAGTCAATGGGCTCCGATCACTAGGCTTAAGCCGCTAGTGAGTGGTATTGAAATTGAATGGTGAAGGAGCTTGGGATGGAAAAGAGGCGGGTATTGAACGGGTAGTACATCCCCGTCACTAACCTCGATCTCCGTTTAAACTCCCCGTCCCAACCCTGACCCGACAAATCCCGATCGGGTTCAGGGAACTCGTTAGGTACGCGTTTAGTAAAAAACAATTAAAAAGATTTATTTTAATATTAAAATTATATCAAATTATCACTTTATTAATCATCAGTATTTAAAATTAAATATATTTATCATTTAATAATAATTATATAGATATATTTCTCAAGATTTATGTGACGTTTGTCTTTGGACTTTGAGAGCGTTCGAATGATAATTCTAAGAGCATCCACAATGTATGAGTTTTTTACCCAGTTTTTTTTACAGCTTACGCATTATTGCCACCCTAACAACCTTAAAATCTTCACATATTTGCACTATGTGAAAAACCTCATTCAAACTTTTTCAGAATTTTCAGGACCTCGCCATTTAAACTTTAAATTATTTATACTTTTATTTATAAAAAAATACAATAAAATTAATACAAATACTATTTATTTATATCGAGAAAATACTATTGCATTAATTATGTATTTATTATACATAATTTTTGAGGATGTTGAGAGTTTGGATGAGTTTGAGAGTTTGAAGGTTTTCGATTGTTATCCATGTTGAGGGTTTGGAGTAAAGATTTGAGAGTAGAAGTTTGAAAGTAAACGTTTAATGGTAACAAATGAAGAGTTTAAAGGGTTATATTTATAGAGAAACTCTAGAAAAAGTGTATAAAATGTATCTTCAAAATTATATAAAAATTTGGGTATCAAGAAATTCGTAGAATTTCAATAATACATTGGGTTATTAAGTAATAAGTAAAATTGTATATAAAAGTATGAAAAAAAATGATAAGTTTAAAAGTATGTACAATAAAAAATAAACTTTTATAAAGACCAACACTTATAAGAAACATAACTGGTTAATACGAGACTTTTATAAAATTTTATAAAGTTAAAACAGATTAAATACGAAAAACCTCTAAAAGGCAAGTCGTGGAGTTACAATTTATGATACAAAAACTCATGAAAAACCTCAGCCGAAAAAGCTTTACATTACATGAAAAACCTCAAAGTTAGATTTTTATTTTTTAAAAAACCTCTAAAAATAAAAAAACTGCAAAAAACCACATTGTGGATTCTCAAAGCATGTATGGGCTCCAACATGGCAACACCAATGCTTATCTTAAAGTAAAGAAAATAAAAGAAAGGCAGAAATTCTATATATGTTATTTTAATCATTTTTACTAATAAATGTGAATATGTTATACTACTATAATTTTTTCCATAAATGTAAAAGATATCCAAATTTAAAAAATCTTTAGAACTTGATATTAGGGGGTTATTATATTATTACGATTATTTTATATCCATAAGGTTGAATAATCTACAATTTTGTAGATATTTTAAAAACGATGTTAAAATAAAATAGTGTTCAGATTTAGATTTCAAAATTTTAAAACTTTTTTGATTATCAATTACTTTATTTTGAAAAATACATTATAGCATTGTTGGAAGATGCTTCATATATCAAAATGGCTGAAAGACCCAAAACTAGAAATGCATAAATGGGAGGAGAGCTTCTCTCTAGTGTATATATTGGTCCCAAGCCTATAGTCTATAGACCTTAAAAAAGTTAATCATATAAGGCTCATGGTCTTGAAATGTTTTGGCTCAATTGGAAGCCTCATGCCTTCATCCAAAGGTTTGTTTACTTGTTAATTGTTTAGTTTTTTTTTTTTTTGTCAATTAATCCAATCTTGTGGTTGTATGGATTAAAAATACTAATTATTTGTTTTTGTACTTATAATGATTTTAATATAAAAACTAGTGTTATAATCCTTCAAATAAACCCAATCACATAAACAAATAATTGATTAATATCACAATCGTAACACAAGCAATTATCCATGGACATCAAACAAACTAATCTACCCACGCTCAACAAATAGAACAAAAGGAGCACATATGTTACTAAGCCTCATATGTCAAACAAAAATAATAAATTTCATAAAAAATAATAAATTTCATAAAAAATAAAAATTCACAAAATTAAGATGAGATGAGAAAACCCTCCTCCCCCATACATCATAGTGACAAACACTTTTGATTTGTTTCCTTTTTAAGCTATAGTTAAAAGCCAGACTTTTTTTCTTGTATGTGTTTTACGTAACTTGATCATGTCCATCTTTATAAGTCTTATAGATGGCTATTGTCATCTACTTGACTCCATTTCTCTTTGGCCTTTCCATGTTTTCCAACAATCAAAGAACCCCACACTTTGGCGAAAGATGTAGACGAATGCAAAAGCATATGAAGCATGAACAATAAGTCAACAACAATTAAAGAACCCCACACTTTGGGACTAGCTAGCAACACCAAAACTCCATTAAATCCGTTCATTGATGAAGATTTTACCAACCAAAAGGAAAGCAAAGAAACTAGTCATTGTCTTGGTCTAGAACCTATTGGTCTATGAGCATATGTGGGAATAGGCATGTAAACAAAGTTGTTAGTGTTCATTCATTTAACTTAACAAAACAAAACTAATATTTATGTTCAT
This sequence comes from Centaurea solstitialis, assembly GCA_030169165.1. Taxonomy (NCBI): domain Eukaryota; kingdom Viridiplantae; phylum Streptophyta; class Magnoliopsida; order Asterales; family Asteraceae; genus Centaurea; species Centaurea solstitialis. The sequence continues at coordinate 67,841,408 of CM058044.1, read as the reverse complement.
TTGTTTACATTTTGGGTACGTTCATACTTGTTCGTGTCCGTTTGTTAAAGTGTTAAACGAACTTAAGGTGCACCTGCTTACATGAGATGCTCCAAGTCAAATCAATGAGCTCGGGTCACCACGGTCAAGTTACTAGTGAGTGGTATTGAAATTAAAATGTGAAGGGGAACTATATTGCTATATGTGCACTAAAGATAAAAGCAAATGAGCATAAATGAAAATATTTAATATTAACTTGTTTTTTATGTATTAATGAGACGATTATAATAATATAATAATTTTATTTTTAAAATAAATCAAACTCGCATTTTTATATCAAATACAAAAGTTAATTAACTTGAAAATTTCAAACTAAATAAATAAATAATTTCAAAATAAACAAACTCATATTTTTTTAGAGTAACTCTAGTTTTGGTCCCTAAGGCTATGCATAGCAGAATCCTTCCAGCCCTTCCAACCTACCCCACTGTCACATTGGCACTACATCAGTTTTTCCATAAACCCACAATAAGCTCTCTGGAGCCCTCTCTGTTTAGTACTCGAACCCTCCCAAACCAAATACCCAAAACAATAAGAAAAAAGAAAGAAAAAAAGAATGTGAGAGAGGGAGAGAGCGGATAGATGGTGTGACCACACGCTGCAGCCCCATGACGCCGAGCCCGCTGAGCGCGTAGCGGTACCCAGCCAAACTGCTGAGCCCGCCGGGCATGAAGCCGCTTAGCCCGCACCACCGCTATGCTCGGCCTAAGGTTTATGAATTTCTTTGAAAGTGGAACCTATAGATGTCTAAATGGTGAGTTGAAAATAATAAATAATTGAAGATAAGATGTAGTTTTGGTAAAATATTTCGTCCACGATATAGATGTCTAAATGGTAAATCTAAAATAAAGTGTACAATGACTTGTATATATAGTAACCGGAGTCTATGTTATGAATTGTCAATTGTATTCCTTTCTATTTCAAAATACTATATGAAAATGTTATGACAAGAATATTGAGTATGTTAGTATTTTACTGATATTCATTTGTATATCCTAAGCCATATATAAATATGCTATAACTATCTACTATTTCTCTAACGTTAATATTTGGTTTTAATGAAGATTGAGTGATTTAGGTTAAATTGATTTTTTTTAACTTTACTATATTGTGTATAAAAATAATCATATTTTGTCTCATTTAGTGGATATAAAGAATAGAGTGAATTACACTTTTGGTCCCTGTGGTTGTCACCTTTTTTCAATTTTGGTCCCCAAAACAAACTAATATCAAAAATAGTTTCCGAGGTTGCCACTTTGTTTCAATTTTGGTCCCTCGAACTAACTTTCGTTAAATAGGTCAGTTAAGTCAAGGGTATTTTTGTCTTTTCAGTTTTTTTATTTATTTTGACTTAAAAGTATTTTTATATGTAATAGGACCCACCACTCTCTCTCAATCATTTATTTCTCTCTCTCTTCTTCATCATTTTCAAACCACCACCACCATCTCCACCACAGCCACACCATCAATTTCATCTCCCATCTTCCCCACATCTTCAATTCCACCAAAAACCGCTCCTTTAAACCTCTAATTTCTCAATCCACCATTACTTCCACCTCGCCGGTAACTCACCGGACCTCCGCCGCCGCAACCACTGATTCTTCCTCACCGGCCTCCGACACCTTGTTCCATGGCATCTGCTACATCGTCGGAGATAACATTGACACTGATCAAATCATTCCGGCCGAATACCTAACCCTAGTTCTGTCAAAACCCAAGGAATGCAAGAAGCTTGGATCCTACGCGCTAATCGGACTTTGATGGTGTGGTGGGTGGCTGATTTGGGGATGATGGAAGATGAAATTGATGGTGTGGTGGTGGTGGTGTGGCTGTGGTAGAGATGGTGGTGGTGTGTCTGCGACCTCCAAACCACCGCCTGCGACCTCCAACCCACCTTCGCCACCGCCTGTGACCTCCAAACCACCACGCCACCGCCTGCAACACCCCCCTTCTCCCCTCCCTCTTTCTTCTTTTCAGGGTTTTGATTTACAGGTTGGGGTTATTAGGATTTCTTTTGATTTGCAGTTAGAGTTGGGTTTTTTTTCGATGACAAGTTAGGGTTAGGTGTTTTTCGATTTGCAAGTTAGGTTAGGTTAGGCTGTGGTTGTGGCGGTATGGTGTGGAGATTTTGGTGTGGTTGGTGGTGTGGTGTGTTAGTGGGTGTGGTGGAGATGGTGGTGGTGGTGGAGGTGTGTGGTTGAAGTTGTGGAGTGAGGTGGAGGTGGGTGGATGGAGTTGAGGGGGGATGTGAGGGGGTGGAGATGAGAGAGGAGAGGGAGAGTAGGGAGAGAGAGAGGAGGAAGAGTGAGATGAGAGAAGAGAAATAAATGATGAGAGAGAGTGGTGGGTCCCATTACATATATATTAGGTTAAAATACATGAAAACACTGGAATGACGAAAATACCCTTGAGTTAACTGACTTATTTAACAGAAGTTAGTTCGAGGGAACAAAAATGAAACAAAGTGGCAACGTCAGGGACTATTTTTGATATTAGTTTGATTTAGGGACCAAAATTGAAAAAGTGTGACAACCACAGGGACCAAAAGTGTAATTCACTCTAAAGAATATTAGACACCAAACTAATGAAGTAGAAAAACAAAAAAGAACTTGTGTAAACAAAGGAAAGAGTAAATTACATATTTGGTCCCTGTGGTTTGGTGGTTTTAACACTCTGGGTCCCTAAATTGAAATAATTATGGATTGGGTCCCTGTGGTATGCGTTTTATAACGCGTTTGGTCCCTCTGAGTCACGCCGTCAATGATTGAGCCGTTAAGCCCATCATGTGCACTGCACATGATGGGCATTTTAGTCATTTTACTTTTAAGGACCAAAACTGTTATTTACATTTCATTTATTATTTTGTTTTCAATTAAAAAACATAAGGACCAAAAGTGTAAATTAATCTATTGTATATTAAATAATAAAATAAAATAAAAATTAGATTTTTTAATCATTCAATGTATCTTCCTCCTCCTCGTGAAACCCTAGCCCACCCCCTTTCTATGAGTCTTCATCACCATCACCATGAGTTTAATCATCTATCACCACCCACCACCATCTATCACCACCCACCACCTACCACCACCATCTATCACCACCCACCACCATCTATCACCACCCACCACCTACCACCTACCACCACCATCTATCACCACCCACCACCTACCACCACCATCTATCACCACCCACCACCACCAACCAGCAGCCGCCGCCACCACCACAAACCAGCAGCCACCACCACCAACCTGCCGCCACCCATCACAACCAGACGCTGCTGGAATCACAACCAGACGCCGCCACGGCTCCACGTTTCCGCCACTCTCCTCGCCGCTCCGATGGAGTTCCTCCACTTAATAGAGACATTAACGATTTCGTTGTCGGTCTGTTTCTGAAATTGTTAAGGTTCAACAGGTTTGGTATTTAGGGTTCTTGATTCATTGTTAAGGTTCAATTCTTTGTTAGGGTTTGGTTTTTAAAGTTATCGGAAAACAAAATTTAGGGTTCATGAGGTTGAAAAAATTTAGGATTTGTTCATCTTTAAATCAGGATTTTTGGATCTGGATTTTGTTCTCATGTTTGGATCTGGATTTTTGTTCATGCTCTCATTTTTTAATCTGGATTTTGTTGTTGATGTTTTTGGATCTGGATTTTGTTGATCTTCATCTTCTTCAATTTTGTGTTTTCTAGGTTTATTCATAGTTATCATCAATCTCATATTAAAAACTCTAATTAATGATTGTTTGAAAAAGTTTTGGTTTGAATCTAATTTTGGTTGTGTAAGAATCTGATGGTTTTGGTTTGAATTTGAAAATGAGTTTGTTTAGCTTTTTGATGGACGGTGGCGGCTGGTGACGGTGGCTGGTGACGGTGGCTGGTGGCGGCAGGTGACGGTGGCTGGTGGCGGCAGGTGATGGTGGCTGGTGGCGGCAGGTGGTGGTTTGGTTAAATGGAGAAGATGAAGTTGTATGGATATGATAAATTACATATCTGGTCCTTGTGATTTTAATTGAAATTAAAAAAAAGTAAGTGAAATGACTAAAATGCCCATCATGTGCAGTGCACATGATGGGCCTAACGGCTCAATCATTGACGGCGTGACTCAGAGGGACCAAACGCGTTATAAAACGCATACCACAGGGACCCAATCCATAATTATTTCAATTTAGGGACCCAGAGTGTTAAAACCACCAAACCACAGGGACCAAATATGTAATTTACTCCAAAGGAAATCATCTTGCTCTCGTTTAAAAAAATTCATAAGATTGTCAAGGGACTGATCGTGCTATATATTTATAGAGTAGTTTTTATACATTTCTTAAAAGATCAGGGGTGGTTATTGTACAAACATAATTTCTACAGCATATTCTTCTCATGTTCTTTTCCACTATGTGGAAAATAGCATATTCTTTTATACTTTTGGAACCCAATATATAAAATGTATAATTGTGTATACACACATTTATTTTGATTAAATATCCATGATATATTTCCATAATAAGAACAATATTAGTCTTATAAAACATCATATAGATAAAAATGTGTATCATAGAATCATATTTAATTAAGACGACAGAATCTATACAAATTTGATGCTTTATAAAGTCAGGTTGAAAAATAATCAAATATTTTATGAAATTTGTCATGTAATATTTACAAACTTATTAAGAAAACAAAGTTTTAAAACTAAACAACTATTGTAAAAAAAAAATACCCAGTATTTATTATTTTGTCTTCTTTCATATCAACACACTTTATGGTGACATGTTTTGGTAAAAAAGCTATATTCAACCACCATTAACCATGATATTTGTATCGATAATTTAGGAATAAAAACATAGAAAATGAACAAAATAAAATTAAAAAGAGATGAAAATAACTACTAATGTTTTAGGTACAGCTATAGAAACTACGAAGTGAGTTGTTAAGAAAAATAATGAATAAATGATTAACATTGAAATAAAAATATTTTTAATGTTTAAATTGGTTATATGTTCAAGTAGATGGAATAATTTTTTATTTGTTAAATCATATAAATGGATTTAGATTAATATATGATCCTTTGACATACCTGTCATGATTATATTCTTATGTTGAAAAATAATCATAGTTCTTAAAAAATGGTATTAAATAAATCTAAATAATATACGATTATTCAAAGTGAATAAGCCACAATACGTGCTCTCGCATGTCTTCACGTTGACAATCAAATTTGAGTTTCTAATTCAACTTCACCATACTCATATAAATTAGAGTAAATTACATATTTGTTCCCTATGGTTTGGTGGATTTTACGAATTTCGTTCCTAGACTTCACTAGTTATGTCCTTGTGGTATGCATTTTTATTTGGATGTGATTCTTCAGCCTAACAGTCATTCAATAAATCTATGCATACAATAGAGGGACCAAATCCAAGAAAAAAATGCATAGAACAAGGACCAAATCTAACAAAAATCACATATTATAGGCGACAAATCCAACAAAAACCGCATACTACTAGGACCAAATTCGTAATTAACGAAGTCTAGCGACAAAATTCGTAAAAACCACCAAACCATAAGGACCAAATCCGTAACTTACTCTATAAATTATTTGGTTAATAATACTGAAATGGAACGTGCTTAAAATATATAATATTAAAAACTAGTACACCAGATATGATATATAAAAAAACAAAATCAAATACGGAAAGTGTTTTTTTCTTGACCTTTGGGAATATCAGCGGCTAATAAATGACAAGTTCATATTGCAAAAGAGGATCAAGGGTCTAGAAACTCCGATTGATAGAAGAAGAGAAAGCCAACTACCTCTGATTCAATTTAATCGCCATAAAACCGATCTCTTATCACTTTTTCTCTCACATTTCTTCAACAAACAACACACAGATATGGGGAAAGGTCCAGGTCTCTATCCCGATATCGGCAAAAAAGCCAGAGGTAATTCTATCATTTTCCTTTTTCATTTCAGTTTCTCATTGTTGATTGAAGAAATGTTTGTTGATTTTGCTTCGATTTCTTCGTTTTTCGATTTCGATATATATATATATGTATGTATCTGTTCGTATATATGTAGTGCAAGTGTGTGTGTGTGTTTGCATATATTGATTTCTAGAATCGTTGTGCTTTTCAGATCTTCTGTACAAGGATTACCAAGGCGACCATAAGTTCACCATCACCACCTATACGGCTAACGGAGTTGTAAGTCCTTCTTCGTGTGTGTGTGTGTGTGTGTGTGTGTGTGTGAATATAGAGTTAGGTTATTGTTTCTGGTTTTGTGTGTGTTAGTTTGGTGTTTCTTGGAGGAGAAGAAACTTAGGAAGGATAAAAAAAACTCTATTCAAGTGTTAGGTCGATTATTATCATCGAAATGATAGATAATATGCACATTTAGAAGTCATGGTAATAGCAGTTATACAAGTATAGAGTGTATTTGGAGGTTGTAGAAAATAGAAATGTTTTATGATAACAATGATTTGTTGGATAGAATATTGCTGCTACTGTAATGGTTAGGGCAGTTGAAGAAAATGCTAAAACAATTCTAAATTTGTGATTTGAGATAATATAGGCAAGGTTCTAAATGGCGTGAGGCGTGGCGTGGTGTGGCGGCGAGACCAAGCCTCAACCCTTAGGAGTCATGGCGTTTTTAAGGCGTGACTTATGGCGTCAAATTTTTAGTTCATAACTTCATATAAAATATTATATATAAGAGCGTATGTTTTGTACTATCATTCAATGAGTTAATAGTAATAAGCAAGTTAAAATTAGGTTATATATTTAAAAGTAGCAAATAAAACCTTAAAGATGTAAAGAAAAGCCAAATATCGCATTACGAGAACTGCGTAGTAGGCCATGGCGTGAGACACAAGCCTTGAAGCCATGGCATGTCATGGCGGCTGCGTGGCGAGTTTTTTAGAACAGTGAATATAGGTAATGTAGAAATTTCTCCTGAAGTTGTATTCTTGAAGTGGAACATAGCATTTACTTGGGGTTGTGAAAACGGCTTAATCAAGTATTATAATAACTGCCTCAAATCATTTATGTTTGTTTTTAGGTATTACAACTTTTATTTAAATATCTAATGTTCATATGGCAGTATGTTGTTTTGATATGCAGATATGGTCTCATGTTGAGTTCTATGATTGACTGCTCTAAGTGTTTGTCCAAAATTTGGATTTTCTCTAGTAGCTATATCCGGAGTGAAAGAGTGATTATGCAAAGCTTATTCTAGAAATCGTGAAACAGTTTCAAAATTTGGTTTGTCTCTTGAATAGACACTATCAAATGTGGGATGTGGATGTGGATGATAGAAACATATACATTATGATTAATTGGTTTAGACTTGCATGAGAATTTATAATACTGTATTACTGTATATGATTATAGGTTATTAACCTAGTGCAGTTATAAGCTGGAACCAGAGTTGGTGTGCTTCTATTCTTAAGCTGTTTTGTATGGTCAAATATTTCAAGTGATTATTTGTGTATAACTATGTGTATTGTGTGAACATATACTTGAACAGCAACAGTTTATTCAATATGTGTTTATTGTTGGTGTTGAAACATGTATATTGTAGCAACATGTTTTTGAAAATACTTCTTTCATGAGCAGGATTATGTCAAAAGCATGTGTGAGACGAAAGGTTCAAGGTCTCGAGTTTTTTTCAAGTCAAGGCTAGGCGTATTCACGAGGCTCAGTTGCTCACTAAGGCCCTGCGCCTTGGGACCTAGGCGCGCCTCATAAAGAGTTGCTAAATGCCTAGTCGGACCCTAATATTAAATAAGTTTTCTTATTTTCTCATCTTTTAACTTCTTAAAAGAAGAGTTATTAAATAGGCGACATAAGTTGAAACATAATACTTCATACCCCAGCATTAGAACTTCAAGCCTCTTCTATAAATACCCATACCTTAAAACTTTTCCCTCATGGCTAATGCTTTAAACCCTTTCCTCGAGACCCTTAGTGCCAAGTGCGCCTTGAGTCTTTAACAACTTTGTTTATGGGCCGAGGGTCTTTATAAAAACAAGCAGTCCACTGACCACTCTTTGAGTAGAGGATAGATCTGTTTACACCACACCCTTAGACCCTACTTCCGAGTCGAGCATACAAGTGTGATTGGTTTGGTTTGGTTTGGTTTGAGAGGAAGCTGCTTTAGTGCAAAAGTATGGGACATGCTTATCTTATTGTTTATTCAGGAAAACTATCTGAATCTTTGTCATGCCAGTTTGCTTTGTTAAGTACCTAGAAGCAAGTTATGGTTTCTAGAGCTTGTTGTTGTAGCATAATGATCATTTCTCTATGTGACTCATTTTTGTCTAGTCAAATTTGATATGCATGATCTTGCCTGTTTAATATTTGTTATTCTAATGTCTTGTATATTTCAGGCCATTACTGCATCAGGAGCTAAGAAAGGTGAGTTGATTTTGGCAGATGTCAACACTAAACTGATCAACAAAAACATCACTACTGATGTCAAAGTGGACACAAACTCAAAGGTAACATACTATCTTCAGTCACTCTTGTGTTCGATAGCAACGGTTTTACCATTTTGTTTGTTGCAAATGTGTCTTTGACGTCAACATTGATACAAATTAAGATATATAACTACCAAGCCCTGTAGCACTTTTTTAGAAATCTTGCTTTTTTAAGGCATCTAGTAATTTGACCGATCATGTGGCAACCATGTAGCTATTCACAACTGTCACCATCGATGAAGCTGCACCTGGATTGAAGACCATCTTCAGCTTTGTTGCTCCTGATCAGAGATCTGGAAAGGTATTTGTTTAAACGTCCTAAATGCTTCTATTTCTTCATGAATGTGTATTTGAGGAGCACCAAGTCTTAACGCAAGTTTGGTTACAGGTTGAACTTCAGTACTTACACGAGTACGCAGGAATCAGTACCAGCATCGGTTTGACCGCTAGCCCCATTGTCAACTTCTCTGGAGTAGCCGGAAACAACACTGTGGCACTTGGGACTGATGTTTCTTTTGATACCGCATCTGGAAACTTCACCAAATATAACGCAGCTCTAAGTTTTTCGACTTCTGACCTCATTGCATCCTTGACACTGTAAGTAGTTGACAAATTACCATTTACCACACATCATTCTCATGCCACTTTCAAATCTGTGTCATTCCTGACTTTCTCTCTTTGTCACAATTTGCATAAGCGAATAAGCCACAAGTAGAAGTCGTGTCTGAATACATATTATAGGCTTCAAACAGTTTAATGATCTGCAAAATGGAGAAGTTAAAATAAATTGCAGTCAACTCCAACAGTTTATCTTCTTTCAAAATTTGGCAAACATAATTCGATAGATTTTTAATATCCCCTCAAAAAGAAATAATGATACATTCAACATTTAGTGGTAACAATAAAGAAAACCATTTCTCTCTCTTCAACATTAAGGCTATATTTGGCAAACTAGCTGAAAAGCTAGATGGTAGCTGATAAGCTAGCTTATGAACAAATTATGTTTGGCAAAAAACTAGCTTATGGGTACGTAAAATGACCAAAAAGGATATATTGAGGTCTAATATTTATTATTAATAAGGGTATAATTGGAAAAAAGCTACAAAAAGCTTCAAAAGTAGGGGATATGAATGTGGTGGTGGTGGTGCAAGTAAGTGCGCGTAAGCCCAAAAATCCGAGGAAGGTTGGTGATACGGAATGTTCATAAAACCGGTTGGGCTTGGCATTTGGGGGAAGTATACACCCGTGGGGGGAGGTGTTGGGGACGTTGAGGATGGCGGAACCGAGAGATTTGGAACTCTCGGGTGAGTACGTCTCGAACCGGAATCGTTATCGTATGGATCCATGAGATTAAGAGAGAGTATAGAAGAGATTAAGGAGTATAGAAGAGAGTAAAAGGTAATAAAGAAGAGAGTAAGGAATAGATGGATGGGAGTAAAAATTAAAATGGGATAAAAATATATATATATATATATATATATAGAAGGTAAAAATAAAAAAAATTAAAAAAAAATTAATTTTGACCCCAACGGCTCTATGACCGTTGGGGGGTACTCTTGCCAAACAACAAAAGACGAAGGGGTGAAAGGGAATCGGCGTGGCGACACCGCTCGGCCCAGCACTAGTGACCCTACCGGTCACCCGCGGCGGTGTTGCCGCCGGTACCGGTAGCGGTACCGGTGAGCCACCGAGCCCATAACGGATGGTCTTATAAGCTAGTTTGTGTTTATCAAACAATGCCTTAATGATGAAGAGTTGTACTTGTACCAAATTTGGAGATTTTTGTACTCACTTTCTTCATAAGTTTTGGAGGAGTAAAAATGTAGAGGTTAAAAGCTTCAAAGTTGGAGTATCTGAAACCCCATCTCATCTCATCTCATCTCAGGTGGGATATACTTTGTGTCATCATTGTATTTGATGAACTTGTTTGTGATTTGTACAGGAACGATAAGGCGGATAGCGTTACTGCTTCCTACTACCACACAGTAAGGCCATTGACCAACACAGCAGTTGGCGCAGAGCTGAGCCACGGTTTCTCGAGCAACGAGAACTCTCTGACCATCGGAACACAGCATTCGCTAGACCCATTGACCACAGTGAAGACCCGGGTGAACAACTCGGGGATAGCAAGCGCTCTCCTGCAGCACGAATGGCGGCCAAAGTCCCTGTTCACCATCTCAGGAGAAGTGGACACCAGGGCAATTGAGAAGAGTGCAAAGGTTGGACTGGCTCTAGCTCTAAAGCCTTGATTTGAGAGACCCAACACACAACACTTTTGAATGAAGCAGAGAAATAAGGTGGGTTGTTGCAGATTTTTCCCATTGAAAATGTTGCACTATTTTGAATACATGACTTGAAGACCATGGTTATTTTGTGTTTCACAAATTCTCCATTCATTTCTTTAAGGAGACACGTTATCCAAATTGGGTTCATCATTATGACCTTTCACTCTCTAAAACTTTTGGACATTATTGTCACAACAACAATTAACCAGGTAAGTGCTTTCCGATATCATTTACCTAATTACCTTACAATCCTTGCCAATTTAATGATGGAAACCACCAAGAATCTTATCCAGTAAGAGTCATAACAAGGACTAAAGGTCTTGCCCGATAAGCATTTACTAGGTTGAAGACCCTTGCAAACAATCAATTCTAATGACCGAGAATGTTATACGATAAGGTACATAAAGGTAATGTTCTTGCCAGTAAACACTTACCTGACAAGTGTTTGTAAACGCCCCTTAATGGAAAACCAACCAAATACCCTTAATGGACTTAATAAGCCATACCTTCTTCGGTAAGCTATATTGTGATATCATGTTCAGTAATATTTTGAGAGTGAGCTTCTTATGTAGACAGACACCGTGTTTCCCAATCTTACCCCTTTGTTTTTCGTTATTAGAAATTTCTTGTACCAATTATTCTCAATCGAGAAACCTAACTCCATCCCTGACTATCGTCTCCTTGGTAATGGTTATATCATTAGGATGGGTATCAAATGCTTGGTATGTTCTCATTGGTAATGGTTATATCATTAGGATGGGTTTCAAATTGGTATGTTCTCAAGACGGAGACGATGATACTCATTAGTGAAATCTACGTTTAGTATCTTTTGTTGATATTCAATCAGATTGGGTTTGATGCTCTTTAATTATATTGTTATTGGTTTGATGTTATTCAATTGATTTTTTGGTTTGATGCATCAATTAAGTATGGTTTGGTCTTCTTCCATCATTATGAGGTTTCATGTTCTTGATTGTTTTGGGATTTTTATGACCAAAAATATATAAAAGGGTAAATTGTCATTTTTATCATTCGGACTGTGTATTTGGCAAAATAAATAAACAATAATTTAAGTTAATTCATACAGTCAATTTTATTCATATAGCCAACGTTTTCCATACAAGACTTAATAAAAAAAACAACCAATACCCATCCCTTCGTCCCTCCATCCCACTTGCCAGTTGCCACATCATCTACCCCCTTCCATTTTTCTATCCCATTGAAACCCCTATAGTACTCTGTCATTCTACCGATCCACCCCTCTATGGCTCTATCCATTTAAAAAATAAAACGAGGAAGAGAGATATAGACAGAAGAGAAAAAAAATCAAATTTTCCTGTAGGGATGTCCACCGTAGCAGGGTGGAAATTGCGGTCGCCGGCAAGGTGGGGGTGGTGCTCACTGCTTCCCACACTTTCCCAACTCAACAGACCGAGTACTCCCCACGCCTTAACCATCCTATCTCTAACAACTTTTACGAAATGAACATTCATATGCAAATTTAAAATTTTAGACTTTTTAGGTTACGACGTTATGTTTTATTTTTACTAGATTCTTTAAAGGTTTTCCTTATGAAGTCCATGTGGTTTGTTAAAGGGTAAAATTTTTGTCTTTATGCTTTTAACATTACGATTTTCGTAGCTAAGGCTTTCGCTAAAGGTAAATACAAAAAGAAAAGCAATAAATCTTGAACTATGTGCACGAAAACAATTATTTGTAAGCCATGAGCATCCACAGTGGTAGAACCTATAAGAACCTCACTTACCATATTTTTGTCTAACACGTCATTGCCATCTCAACAAACCAAGAACCTCCTTAAAACTCTACAATGAAGGTTCTTACAAAAACCTCAATTCCCTCTCCTTATTTATAATATAATTTTTATTTATGTAAACTATTATATAACAGAAAAGGAAACTATTACAAGAACCTGGGTTCTTGTTCAAGCACCCGGGTTCCAATAAGAACCTGTGACTGGGCAAGAACCTCTGTCTCACAATGGAGGTTCTTGTAAAAACCCCATAAAGAACCTCGGAAAGAACCTCCATTGTGGATGCTCTTAATAAGAATGAAAACAACACTTCCAAAGATGACAAACACAAGAGTTTTTTTACAAATCATAAGAACGAAAAATAAAGCTTACCCACGTTTTTAAAAGGCAGAAGATAGGAAAAGAATATATATATATATATATATATATGACTTAGGATCAGGTGAGACTAAGCTGTTATCGTGAGACCGCGTGAGACCAATACCTAACGTATGAAACTTCACAAAAAAACACCGTGAATGTACATAAAACTCGAATACGCAGACCTAAAAATCACTTTCGATGCAAAAAAATATCGAAAACAAGCTAAAAAACGAAACCTTCACAGCTCAAGTTATGTGAAGGTTACATATATATAATGCGAACCTTCACAAAAAAACTGTTGTGAAGGTTTCGTTTTTTAACCTTTTTTTGGAAAAAAAAAAATTCGATAGTGTTTTTTAGTATGTTTTAACGATGAATGCTCAATTTTTTTACCTTCACAAATGTTTTGATGTGAAGTTTCAAGTAAAATATGTTGGTCTCACTGGTCTCACCAAAAAGGCTTGATCTCACCGGAACTTAACTATATATATATATAAGTCTTCAACTTAAAGAGTTTTTTAACATCAAATGGTGAAACCTGTTTGTAATTGTTTAATGAAGTTGAATTATTATCATTATTTTTACAAACTTTATTTAAAACTTTCTTTGTACATTGAATATTAAAATATCAACAAATAAGGCGTTGTTTGGTAAAAATAGGGTAACTTATAATCTAGCTTCTAAGTTGGTATATGTTTGAATGAATCATAAGCTAGCTTAAAAGCAACTTATAAGCTAGCTTTTTAAAAAACTATTCTCTTACTAGTTTTTTGATGACTTGTAGAACTTGTTATTTTTTTTTTCCAAATATATACCTCTGCTAAGTTTACACTACCATTTTTTAAACATGCTTTTTTTTTTTATCATTTTATGGTCATAAGCTACCTTATCAACTAATTTTTGCCAAAAACAACTTATTCATCAGCTACATTATCAGTCATATGGTAGGATTAATCGAAACCACGGTAATTACCCACTGTTAACAGAAAAAGGAAAAAAAAAAAGGATAAAGAGCATGAAAACAAAGGGTTTGCTTAAAAAGAAAGCATCATTTTTGTAGCAAAAATTGTTTTGAAATGAATGCCAATGCCATGATCAACTCTAAATTCATCACAACAACATAAATTCCACATCTCTGCTTCTGTTGTTTCTTATACTGCTTTAGCCAATTACAACTACATTTAAAAACAAAAATAATAATAACAATAAAATAATAATAATAATACTACCAAAACAAACCGATACCGCCTTTCTCTATTTCTTCTCATTCAGCTTCGGTGAGTTCTGCTGGTGATAAGGCGAAGCCCGTGTGCTACTCGGTATCGACAGGCTTCTCGGATGCTGTTGTCCATTTCTCGAAAACGACCCGCCTTGAATTCGGACCCCGCCCCGCCCGTTCGGGCTTGACCCGACCCGTTCAGATTGGATCGTTTGAAAGTAATACGATGAGCTCGCCATGTCCTTTAGTGCTGGCAACGGTTTTAATGACTCAACAACCTCGCTCATTAAGGGTCGGGCTTTCGGGTCCCGGCTCAGGCAACGGGCTGCTAGCTGAGCGCTTTTCTGGGCTCCCTTTACGGAGAAATGGCCCTCAAGTCGAGGGTCTATTAGCCGATAAAACCTCCTCCTCTCTCCTAAATGCGGTCGAGCCCATTCAACAAGATTGTGTTCACCATTTGGACGGTTTTTGTCCATTGACCTTCTACCCGTCAACATTTCAAGCAAAACGACACCGAAACTATATACATCACTCTTTGCAGTCAGATGTCCTGTACCCAAAAACGGTCCAAACATTATGAGAAAGAAACACGAAAAAAATATCATCAATGACCAAAAATATTTTGAGAATCTCAGAACCAACTACTTCATGAACTAATCATTGATAAAAAACCTATATATTCATGAATATATTCATTATGAATGGTTTCCATCATGCATTTATTCGTTATAAATAATTTTCATCATGAAATAAGAAGTGGTTGTCATACCGGTCATCACATATTCGGGGGCTGCATAACCATACGTTCCCATGACTCGAGTAGATACATGAGTCTTATCACCCTCGGGGCCGTCTTTAGCAAGACCGAAATCAGAAAGCTTTGCGTTGTATTCCTGGAAAATTGAATCGTTAGAAAGACGAGACAAAGTAAAGCAGAATCAAGAAAAGTGCAAGTTGAGGGTTTTGAAATGACGTACTGCGTCTAACAAAATGTTGGAAGTTTTGAAATCACGATAGATGACGGGTCTTTTTGCTTCTTCGTGAAGAAAAGCAAGTCCCTTTGCGGCTCCAAGTGCAATTTTCATTCGGATGGACCATGGAAGAGGCAAAGACCCTACAAGAAATGCACATTGTAAGAACATCACCCCTCCGTTCCCCAAATAAGTGTCCACAAAAGAAATGACAATTTTGGATCTGCATAATTATTAAGCTTTTTAGTTAACCAAAGGACAACTTTACCCTTAATTAAATTATCTATCTTATCAAATTTTAAATATGTGTGCATTAATCACAAGTAGATTTGAAAATTTAATTATCTATTTTGAAACTAGAAACTTATTTTAGGACAAACATAAATAGAAATGAGGACACTTATTTCAAGACAGGAGTATATATATATATATATAGGTTGGGTTCCGGTGAGAAGTTGAGGTTAATGTGAGAAGGGTGAGAGTCGGTATCAACCGTTGGATGAGAATGGATGCACATTAGGATGAGATGCGAGATAAGATGTAATAAGATGCATCGGATCAATCCCTTTCTAAAGAGCAATTCATGGGAGGGCATGAGATTACAAGTGATCAACAGTTCGGATCCACTTCTCACACGATCCTACATATTGTGATTACCGTGAGAACTTTAATCATAAGGTATTATTTCACATGATTTTTTCCATCTAAGGCTATAATTCAAGAGATGATTAACATATATTTGTTTCTCAATATGTTTTTTTGATATCTATTTGGTTCACAATGTGAAACTTCTTAGAGAAACTAATAGCTAGAAAAATCCCTAGTCCCAGTGGTCATAAGGAAACTTGAACTCAAGTGACAAGTTCAAGTTAGAGATCTCAAAACTTAAACCAAAGTGAAATTATCTATTGGAGGGTATTCAAAGAATTTCATGGAATTACAGTAGAGTCAAATGATGTAATTTTCATGTAACTTTCACCCAATTCAAGAAAACCCCCATCCAGAAAAAATACTCCCATATCCATAAGATATAAATATTCATTAATTTTACACTCTGTGATATACTGGGTTCGTTTGGTTTTGTTCTTTAATTATTTTTACCATTCTGTATCTATTTACATGTGTACATAACGATAAGAGGGGGGGGGGGGGGGGGGGGGGGGGGGGGGGGGGGGAAGGCGATCAACTTACTTCTAAACAAATGATTCTCCAAGCTCCCTCGAGGCATGAACTCATAAGCTAACAGCCTTTGATCATCTTCAATGCAATAACCGATCAATTTAACCAAATTTGGATGAATAAGTTCACCTAAATAATTCACTTCTGCCTGCCAAATACAAGTTTTCAGAGAAAACTAAGCCACAAGATAGCACAAAGAAGTAAACAAAGTAAAAGAAAACGGATAGAAAGCACCGAACCAGCCACTCTTTATGGCCTTGAAGCCCATCATGATTGAGCGTTTTAACGGCAACCGTAAGTCCCGTGCCAGGTTTCACGGGTGCGGTTCCATTCTCTTCGATCCATCCTTTGAACACGCACCCGAATCCCCCTTCGCCAAGAAGACTTTCGGGCCTAAAGTTCCGTGTTGCCATTTTAAGATCATTAAAAGCAAATTTGCGAAGGCGGGATGCAATTTTGAGCTCCTCTTCTAATTTTTGCATGGATGAATTGCTTTCGCCGGTGCTTGTGGTGGTTGACGAGACTATTGGAACCACAGGTTGATCTTTGCTTGTATCATTTATCGATTTACTTTCTGCTGCCACACAAATGAAACAACAAAATCAAGATGCAATTAGTTCCAACTTTAAACAATTGGATGATAGATATATTGTTACACCCCAATGGTACACGGATCAGCTCTGATACCAGTTGTAATGCCATAAAGCCCAAAGCAGAAGACTGGCCCAATAACCTCCGAATCAACTTAAAACCATGGTGAAAGACTGCAAGTTATTGGTAGTTCATAAGTCATAACCTTGAGCTTATTATAAGGAGCTCACCAAGCTACTTTTCTATCTATGTAGGACGAGTTGTTATAAATATGTTTGGATTATCTCTTTAGGGGAGGGTTCAAATAAGAACCATAAATATTTTGAGAATCTGTATATTCATTGACACGTATACACCATACGAACCATACGAATTTCAAGGGTTCAAATAAGAACCATATATACATACTTGCATGTATAGTACATATTCATTCAGGAATATACTAATTGAAATATACAGATCTTAATAGCGTAAATGCATCATGTATGTATATTATGAACAGGGTCAGGTTCAGTGGATAACCACAAAAAAGATGAACCCATTCATCTGTATACAATATGCATATGTGCATAAAAGTAATTTGTCCGGTATGCACATATGCATAAATGCACAATCAATTACTTTTATGCACATATGCATGTTGTAAATAAATGATTATTAGGGTAATAGGGTGTTCCTCAGTTTTCCATTTCCTTATGGTTTTCCCGTAATCCTAAGTCTATATGAATACATCCGTTCTCAAAATATTTATGGTTCTCATTTGAACTTTCCCCTGCCGGTCTAACATCGAAGAAATGCATACTCTACGGATTGTTTCTTTCATGCATCATGCTACCTCATCCAAAACAAAGAGCAACCAATCTTCAACCTCTAGCATTCATTTCTTTGCGACGTTTAATGCCGTTCATGTTATCTCTAAAAGTTTCAGAATTCATGTGAATCTTGAAGTTATAATTCACCCCAAATCATGAAAATGAACTGCAAAAGGACTCAATTTACCATCTTCTAACCAACTGCCGCAAGACAGACCGAAACGAAACCTAAATTCGATCAAAAAACGCAAACCTAGACCTAATTCAAGATTTCTTGATGGACCTCCAAACAACATTCTTCTGATTACAACTACCATAAACCACTTAATCAGCATCAAAGTGTAATCAAACACAACTAGCATGATATGATATCAACCAAAAACAAGCCATTAAGCATTCAAGAAAACAAATAAAAGAAACAGAAAAATTAAAAGGGTATTGATGGAATTTACCACAGGGAGTAGTACTTATGCCACTGATAGAAGTATCAACTTTAGATCTTGAAGAAATACAGCTCCCAATAAATTTCCACCTGTTCCAACACCCAACTCTACTCCCCTCAATTTCATCATTTTTCTTCTTCTTATTCTTCTTCTTATTATTCTTCTTTTTCTTCCCCTTTGATTTCACAACTTGCCAAGACTCCACAACACCCTTTTCATTCATCTTTCAAAAACAAACCCTAGAATCAAACCCAATGGGTATCATCCAAAAATCCCCAAATTTCAATAAAGAAAGAAAAAAGAGAAAAACCACAAAAAGTTTTAAAACCAAGAATCAGATGTAATAATCAAAAACCCATCTGAATAAATTAAAAGATGGGAGATGGTGACACAAACACTCACTCACCTCTCACATGGCCAAAAGAAACAGACTTTGACTTGCCTACAACAACAAAGAATCCCTCCAAGAAAAACCCCACCAAGATTGGATTTTTAATACCCAATTCTTAATTTTAATAGAAAATGACAAATTTAACAAGAAAAAATTAAAAAATTAAATCTTGTTGCAACAGTAAACAGAAGGGAGATTTAGATCACATAGAAAGGATGATTAAAAAAGAGAGATAGATAATCTGAGTTTAAAAGCACCTACTTATGTTATATATTAAAGAAATCTCAACAAAAGAAAGACCACTTCAAATCTTCCCAAAAACAAAAATTTTAATAAGAAAGAATTATACTACTAACCTAGAGAGAGAAAGAGAAATAGAAAAAGAGTTATATTGAAATGGTAGATTGGATGATTTTCATGTAGACCCCATGTTTATGAAAAAGTGTCCAACACACCACCAAAGTTTTATTATAATTTTTTTATCCAAATAATCTTGATATTTGTTTATTGATTTTATTAAATAAATGTTACCTTAATTATTTCAAAAAGTACCCCTCTTATTTGCTATTTATGTCCGATTGGATGAAACATAAGATAATTCATATCCTTTGGTTTCTTTCTTTTTCTTTTGAGAGCTTTTTAATCTTTAATATGATAGGATTAAATGATTAATTGATAATCTAGTCATTTAATTACATTTTATTTCATCCAACACTATTTTTTTAATTTCAATGTTGTTTTTGGCACATATGCACACGGAATATACAAAAATGCAAAACATTAAGATTGTAGATCTATGTGTTAGCTTGAATCGCTTAAATAAGGACTTTCGCGTGTGAGATATATTAACTCCATAGTCTTGCAAATCTATCAGCATCCTTTTGTTTCTTCTTTTCATTCCGCCTTCGAGCATTGATTTTCACTTCAATTGACGTATTTAAGTTTAACTTTTAATAGATAAAATAAACAATTATATATATATATATTCATACGTCTTTTTGTAGAAAATTTATCTGGGTTTTGCCCAGACTACATCTTTAGCAATTTTTACCAAGAGCTAAGACATGCTTCCCTGAGATTAATACTCAGTGGCCACCAATTGCGCACGCATGCATTTGAACCCGGGTGGAAGCTACCACATTTTAGGAACTTACCACTACGAGACACCTTGGTGGTTATATTCAGACGTCTTTCAATTTACAAAAACAAATATTCTTATTAATTTAGACTTAAGACTTCAACACTACCTCTTAAAAATCAAAATTGAAATCAAACTTCTAACACCTTTTAAAAAATAAATGTCACCATAGTAATAAAATGTTTGAGCTTAATCCATTAAAAGAAATATGTTTGATTAAGTAGTTGGATATTATATATTAGTGATACTTATAAAACTCACTGTGGTGATTCTAAATCAATAATACCAATAATTTATAACTTTGTACATAAAATATGATATAGGGGTTGTTTATTTAACGTTTATCCATTAAGTACTTACTAGGCGAACTTACCTTAATGGGATGAACATGACAAAGACCAGAACTTTACCCGCTAAATGAGATTGACGAATCTTACTCGATAAGCATACTAGTGCATACGGCACTGTCTTAAGAGACTAAAAATAGTGTCCAATGTGGTAGATAATAGTGTTCGGTTTATCAAGAAAAGTTTACCAGATAAATGTTTAAATAAACGGTCCCTAAGTTAATTGTTGTCAAATTTTATCGAATCGTATAGTGTTTCCGGTCTTGTTTATATGTTACATGGTAATAAACATGACAAAATGTTCTTCATAATTTATAGAATTACATCTCTCTATCATTTCAATTACCTTCTTGAAAAAAATTTCACTAAACCAATATTCCTCATGAATGATGTTTCAAACAAATAAGTGGTTTATAATCAAATACTCATATAAAGTGCAATATTTGGTTTATCATGGTTTAATAAAACTAGGTGATTGTGATCAAAATACCACAAATATGTTATAATGGTTATTGAGGTACAAAAACATGAACTTATATCCAAAAAGATTTAATTAAATGGCATTGCATTTATCTAAGAAAATCCAAATATCGAAAATTTTAGGACAAACAATATTTTACTATTAGAAACAAAAAAAAGGGTACTTGGTAGAACATCGGGGGGTAAAACGTAAATATCCGAAATAGATACGGTGAAATTATAGAATCGAAGACTAGCAAAAAGCAAATTTGAGAGATGCCCGTAGAATACGGGCAGAAGGGGAAATTCCAACTATACCCTTGGCGGTGTGTGTAGCCGGGGTGCCCGAAGAGGGAGATAATTGGAAAAGAAAAGGTAAATATTAAAGTGGGACCCACATGAAGGGGGTGACGTGTCGGGCAAACAGGAGGAGACGCTACCCACGCGCGTGCTACCTTTCCGTCTCTCGCTCCAAGGTGCCGTATGCATTCTGCATTTATTTCTCTTTCATTTTTTTTTTAAAATTATTTTGTGTTTTTTATTAGTTTTTTCACCAAAAACATTTCCCATAAATTTTTTATATATAAAAAATCTGTTATGTATCTACTTCTCTCAAAATCTCCACTGTTTATTTTATATAATAGAAAATCGTCAAAACAAACTTTAAATATAAAGAAATTTGTAAGAAAGGTTAATTAAGAAGGGAAAAATGTTATTTTATCAACTGTATTTTAGTCAATGTTCTAAATGGCATGAGACGTGTCATGATGATGAAGAACAAGGCTTGAATTTTAAGAGTCATGGGGTGTTTTTAAGGCCGATTTATAGCATCAAATTTCTAATTCATATAAAATATTATATACATATCATATCATGTTTTGTACTGTTATTCAATGAGTTGATAGTAATAAGAGCATTCACAATGCATGGTTTTTAAACAAGTTTTTTTCACATCTTTCTTCTTACGCATTATTGTCATCTCAACATATTTCCATTATGTGAAAAATCTTATCCAAGTTTTTTCAGAATTTTCAGGGTCTCATTATTTTAATTTTATATCATTTATATTTTTATTTATAAAAATTAATACAAGTATATATTTATTTATATCGAGAAAATACTATTGCATTAACTGTGTACTTATTATACATAAATTTTCAACTATTTTAATAAAATATATTGTTTATAAAAACTTTCTAATTTAATATTTTTATTAAAATATAATAAAATTTAAACATGAAAACTTTACATAAAAATATAACTGATTAATATGAGACTTCCATAAAATTTTATAAAGTTAAAACATACTAAATACGAAAAACCTCAAAAGAGCAGGTCGTTCAGTTACAACCTATGAAGCAAAAACCTCTTGAAAAACCTCACCCGAAAAACCTTTACACTATGTGAAAACCTCAAAGTGAGGTTTTTGCTTTTGAAAAACCTCCCAAAAACCTATGAAAAAGTTGTGAAAGAATACGTTGTCGATGATATAAACAAGTAAAATTAGGTTATATATTAAACAAAATAAAGAATAATTAAATAGAGAGTTGCGCATTAAGCCATGGCGTGTCATAGGCTTAACATTGTGTGCAACACAAATCTTGAAGTCATGACGCACCATAGCGACTGCATGGCGAGTTTTTTTAAAACAGTTATTTTAGTGCACTGATAGTTCCAATTAGGAGTTAGGACGGGAGGGTGGCACGGGCGCATGCTCAAGGCCCAAAAATACCAAGGCCCAAATTTTTCTTAACTATCCGCTAATGGTATAAAAAGATAATATATTAAAGATACCTAATAAATATATTATATAGTTAGAGGCAAAAAGAAATTAATAGATAATAAGGACCCAAAAACATATTAAATAATTGCATTCGTGAGAAAAATTAACAAAATTAATTGGTCATTCCTTGTAAGCCATTCTTTATTGTCTCTTTAATTTTTTTTATCTGATATTAATGTGTAATGTTATTGGCTATTTCTATTTCTATATGTTTGACTAATTATGTGCTTTAACATTTCAATACACAATTGTTTTAAGCTCAATTGCTTGTTATTACTATATGTTTTTTGTTGGATAGTTTTATCTATTTATCTTTCTTTTGACTATTGCTATATGCTTAAGTTGTAATTGTTCATGTTGGTTATTGCTATAGATTTTTGCTTCTCCACATGATTTTACACTATTGTTTGATGACCTATCTATTGTCTTTATGAGTTATAACGTGTTTCATGGTTTTTTATTAATAAAAAATTTCTCTACTAAATGTATTCAATATAATGTCTCATATATATGTCACGTTCCATAAATTCTTAATTCCAGCATCTTATCTTTGTCGTTGGATCTGATTCTTCTTTCGATGCAATGAACAACTTTGTCGTTGGATTTGATTGTTCTTCGATGCAATAACACATTTGAGACTTGAGATCACATGAATCCGCTTAAATCTAGATGGTAATTTAAGACCTAAGACTACATCTATCTAAAACAGATTTGAGACTAGATTTAGACAATATAGTTCACGTAAAGAATAATGCAAGTAGGGGAAGAGAAGGGAGGAGGGAGAGGAGGGGACAAAGGGATGATTGATAGTGAAGAAAATCGTCGGAGAAGAAGGGTGGCAGTAGGATTCCAATAGTTTTTAGTATAGAGAAGATGTTGATGTTTTTATTTGTATATCTATAATTTTTAATTAATATATGATAAAATACCAAAAGACAAAAACACCTCCTGTCCTGATGTAGGAGACTTGTTTAACCTAAGTTAATCCAGGGACATTTAGTCTATATAATATGTAATTAACGTATAAATTATATTTATTTAAATGATAAAAATGAAAAGGTATGAGAAGTGACCAAGAAGCCTCTCATTAACAAATGGAAGTTAATAACCATTAATGATAGAGACCAATGTGTTAAGAAAATACAAACTCTAACGGTTATCTTAAAATAAACAAATTGTACAGACCAAATTCAGAAAAGATTAAAACCACAAGGACCAAATCCCTAATTGAGTTTAGAGAGTTATCTCTTCCAATTTAATTAATCTGATTTAACAAAAATACTTTAATATGGGAACGTAAACTATTGTGTCATTTTCATGCTACACATTCACAGTGCATACTCATAGATGTATTCTTGTTTTAATAATTATTTAGACGTAAAATCAGATATATTTATTTTTCAATTTTTTTAATTTTTAGTACGATGCCTTCATCAAATTTGGATATTACTTGAATTTTAGTGTTTTTGACAAATACAAAATTAGATATTAAAAGGTTGTTTGTTTACTTTTTAGTAATTTTATTAAGAGATAATATCTGAATCTTTAATTAAGAGGTCAATCTTGTTTGAATATTTTTGCCTCTTAATCTTTAATAAGTTTGTATCTTGAGTTTTACTTAACCATTGAGCATCCTGATTTGATTTTTGAAGAATTGTCAAACAACCTAATTTCATTATGTAATATATCATAAGAACCTTTTAATTATCC